>JAQAHW010000050.1:2817500-3307500 GCA_027580185.1 Tuta absoluta
CAATCATTATTTTTTATAACAATTTTGTATTGTCCTAAATAGAAAACCGGCTCGGGCGGGATAAAAAAATAAAAATAAAGGCACTGCCTCGGGGCTGGCCAGGTTAATTACACAGCACGTAACTTTACGCCACTGCCATTTGTAAACAACATTTGTTTCAAATTTTTGACAAGATTTCCAAAGCGTGTTATTTACATGCGAATAATTAACCGGACAGGAAGAACCCCCCAAAAAACCTGCCCAGAAGTGAAGTCCCTTATACCTCATCAGGGACATAGGGCTCGAAGAAGAGATTTCCACTGCTGCCGATCTGGTGCCGTGGCTTCGAGGTCTTTCCAGCCGAGAACAGTTGATGCAGCTTCTTTTTCAAATGATCGCCTTTCAAATCACTTAAATACAATCCTACATACATACCACGCCTTTATCCCTTGCGGGGTAGGCAGAGCGTAAACGGCCGCAAAAAAACAAACGTTTGACAAACGTTTGAGGGTCATTCGGAAAGTTGTGTATCGCCATAGTGATAGGTTGCCAGCCCATCGCCTGAAATTGCTATACACACCCTCGAGTGCCTTCGTCGCCTCTTACGACTCCCACGGGAAAGAAATGGGGTGATGCTATTCTAAGTCGGCATCACACGGCACAAATATTTACAATCCTGAAATGATGAAAAACAGCCCAGTAGGTTTCACCCAGGTACCTGCCTAGCCACATTTTTCCGTGGAATAAGAAGATTTCCAATAGGTAGAAATACAACAGGGAATTTTCAATCTGACAGTTCTCAAGCTTTTTTATAATGTCATACCAGATGGCGTTGTGCTAAGTTGAAATTTTGACATTTGAGTCAAATACAAATTTCATCTATTAACATTTATGTTCCTAAGGAAAGAAACTTTTTTAGCCCAGCGCCGTCTATCTATCACTTGAAGATTGTCTAGAAATTTCCCATTAATGAAACAAAAGTTGTTCAGTTTCATGTACTGAGAAAACCCACGCGACGTTTCGCCTTAGTTTCCTAGCACCATTTCAGTAAATATCATAAATACCTGCATGATTTATTGTTAGTTGTGGTGTAGTGTGATTGATTAAAATATAAATAGGTGCGCAGGTTACCATACTTTAAAATGATTCACATCAAATCGATATTTCTAGCTTATTGCACGTGAGACTGGCAGAATTGCTAGTCTGTCAAAAGCCATAAATTTAAAGAAATAAGAAGTATGACACACCCAAAATAAACAATGACCTCAATGCGGGATCATCATTCTCATATCTTACCTTAAATTAGCGGCGACACTTTCCGTCATAAAGGTTTCAAACAGCAAAGATATTTTAGTCTTATTTAAAACATTCTTATACTCTTATTTATGAAAAAATAAACTAAGTTGCCTTCATTTGACCTGTGTGACGTCGTACTGACTAAGAATGAAACGAATATCTTTCATGATCTCCATCAAGATAACCATTGACATTAGAAACTATAAATCCTAGTACGTCAGTCAACGTTCAGTGCCAAATTCATGAAAACAAAGTCTGATTTAATGGTTTTTTACGAATTGAGTTTTCAATGACTTTACGAATGGAGTTGTTTTGATTGATTGTGCGAAATGACGTCATCAAACAATATATTTTAAAAATTCATTATAAATTCACGTATGATCAAATAAAAAAAAACAAATTAGTTTCTTAAAATGGTTTATTCTTTCATAAACAAATATGAAATACTTTAACTTTACATACCAAATTGGAGCGATTATTGCCCATCAAGGCATCTTCATCTAATTTTTCTGCCTTGCAATGCAAGCAACATTATACCTCTATATAATAAGTTACGACACACGACATTGTTGGGAAGATACGAATCTGCGGCAGAAATAAACAAGTAAGTAATACTCCCCCAGGCGAAGGATATTATATTGGATGTGGTCCCATTTCGGGCGCCAATGTAATAAAAGAAATACTGAAACCTATACCTTTGATGTAGAAATCTACGTGTTACATTCTAACTTATAAAGATGTTGATGTTTTTATTAAGTGAGCACATTTTTAAATGTTTTTTTTAAAGAAATGATTTTGTGGATGAAGTAAAACTTATTAGCACCTCAAATCACCATAAATACTGTAGTTTTTAAGACAGACACTAATGATAATCAATCAGTATAGTTTGATCTTGATATTGGGTATCTTGAGACGCTACTGATGATACAAACAATAAATTAAAAATATTCAGACACTGCCGCTTTCACAAATTGTACAATATCCTCCAAATCTATCGCCAATATGGAAATGAAAGCTTAATAATTAATTGAGCTTATACTTTCAGTGACTCATATACAGCTCGGCATTCAATGAATGCTGACAATCGACAGACAAATAGCCCCATGCCGAGCGCCAACCAACAAAATTCCTACACTGCGACCGTGGGCATGCCAGACGGCACGCACAACACCATGAATATGGAAATAAGAAACCTCTTTGTTACGTAAATCACATGCAAATAATGGAAAACGTTATTCTAATACTGTGCTGAAAAACCGCTACCGAGAGAAAAGCTCAGTATTTTTAAATTCCCACCGAGAGGTTTAGTCGAACTCAGCTTACCGTGAAAATCCTTTGCCGGTTCACTCGCTGAATAAAATAACGGTTTTATTTTATTAGGAACAGTAAAAGCACAACACACGCGGCGGAATGCGGCAAACTCGAGCGACCGACAAGACAGTCCTCGCCGACGGTCGACGTACAACTGACTTGACACGCCGTGTTTTCGTAAATCGCGCATGCGTCTACCCACCGTTTTCGACAAAGTTACTCCCCCTGGAAACCGTCCCAAACTCAACCGTAAAGCGACGCAATAAGGCGAAAATTTGCGACTTTTAAACTTGTAGGTTAAGTTGGATATCAGAAGACTCTGAATGGATTAAATGTGGTATAGGTAATCGTATGTAGAGCTGTGGCAACTTCCAGACGTAGTAATTTATATAAAAATTCTGGTTGTCGCACATAGAACGTAACTTCATTTCGGATTTTCGTACTAATCACTCATTTTCGAACAAACATTGAACCGAAATTCCAAATACTTGTATAGTTTTTTTTATCCTACGCGATTCCTTTTTGTGACTATCGTTTGTACCAACCCTAAGGGTGTGTCACCGACTGGTTTGGAATTGGTTTTGTTTAAGGGTTGCCTCAAGTGTTATTTGTTTAACCTAGTGACACTCATTTAACTTTAATTACCAAAGCTTAAGCACCTAATTTAGACAGGTGGTTCGCTAAATAGGGACACTTAAATGATTAAGTGGTCCCTTGGACACGCTATGTCAAAAAGGGCCATTTAAATTTAAGCCAAAGACCACAAATCCCTTTTAGACGCCTAATGTGCCAATTTCTTCAAGCAAAAACTCTGACAAGTAGCTGAGGTGCGCGGGTTGGAGGCAGGGTAATGCGTGCATGCTGTAGTGGTCGCGTCATCTCATAAATCACCACTAACTAACCAATACGCGCGATGATACATCAGGTAAGTATATTAATCTTTTTTTTTAAGGATGGGTTTGCTCTGAACTCTGGTCTAGGTCATAGGACAGAGACAGAGATGGAGCGAGCTCACCCAGAAGAAGTTTGTTCACTCTTACTTTGAAGAGATTAGGGTTGTATGCGTTTGAAAACACAGACGCAGGTAGTAAGTTCCACTCTTTTGCAGTGCGCATTATAAATGATGACTGGAAGCGCTTAGTCCGAAATCTCATGTATTGCCAGAAAATATTTGCCCTAGTGTGCCGTCTATTACCTACTACAGAGAGCTATGGAAAAGTCTAAGCTCGGTATTTCTATTTAACTGATAAAATCCGGAATGAGACGATCCGCAAAAATACCAAAGTGACGGACATATTCTGGAAGTGTAGCAAACTGAAGTGGCAGTGGGATAGGCACATCTGTCGTAGAACCGATGGACAGTGGAGTAGTTATAAGGGTTTTCGAGCGGAGGCTACGCCTCAGCAAGCGTAGCGTTTGACGACCTCCGGCAAGATGGACCGATAACTTAAAAAAGGCGGCTGGTAGCGAATGGATGACGAAAACGAGAGGTCGTGCGTGCCTATGGCGTACTCTGGGGGAGGCCTATGTTCAGTAGTGGACTGCAATAGGCCGATGTATGTATTGTTTATGTATGTGCCGTCTATTAGTGCTTTGTGATCGTTGATTTAAGCACAAGCCATTACGTAAAAGTCTAGCTCATCTTTTATTCAGCTAGCAAAGGTGAATGACCGATGCGTTATACGCTGTCTGTTATGTAACTCTATGCAGCTTTATGTGGGAAAAGTGTTGCCATACTAGTGCGTCAAACTTGCGCTTTCAACATAGGCAATCTGTTATTTTTATTCACCGGTTTACTAGATTTAGTTAAGCGAAATGAAGAGATATAATGGATTAAGTAGGTATAAGGAGTATTAAGGCTGTAGGTTTGCCGGCAGTTATCTGATTGACCCTCAAACTTTTGTCAGACGTGGTGTTAATATCCGTTTTACGGCCGTTAACGCTCTGCCTACCCCGTAAGGGATATAGGCGTGATTTATGTATGTATGTATGTATGTAGGTTTGCCGGCTTTCATGGCCTCGTGGAACGGGGTTAGGTTAGGTTAGGTTAGGTTGTGTCTTTTTTTTTATTAATGATGGGTTTGCACTTGACTCTAGTCTAGGTCATACGACAGAGACAGAGTCTAAGATGGAGCGAGCTCACCCAGAAGAAGCCTGTTAAGGCTCTGGCACTCCCACACACTGACGGAACGCAGCAAGCTACTTGGCGCCAGACTTCGCTGGGATGGTGGTCGCGAGCCAGGCGGCCCCTTACGGAGCCTTCCACCGCTTAGTGGGATCGTTCAGCCGGACTTATCCACAGGCAAGCCTGTGTTGTCGTTGCCCGGGGTGGACCGCTAGGAGGTAGATCCCATACCACCCCATTCTTACATTGACTTGACATCAGTATCCCCTTTCAAAGCGGCGCAATGGAATCTTAGGCAGCAACGTGCCCTGGTGTCGATCTACCTTTGAAACCGGTATCACAGAGCCTGAGACAACCTGAGCTGCAAATTTTCCGTATCTGAGTAGTCCTTGAGGTAAGGAACGAAGTCTGCTCTGGGACCCCACCTGAGTAAGTACATTCGTAGCATATCACATTTGCCGAAAACAATGCGTGAGGCGGTATCTAATTAGCTCAAGTGTATAGTTTATGTAAGATATCGGTCTTAGCGATAAGGCCGCATTTAATTTTTATTTTAATAGCACACACACACACACATATCACGCCTATAATCCCTTGCGGGGTTGGCATAGCGTAAACGACCGCAAATAATGGACATTTACGCAACGCAAATATTTGAGGGTTATTCGGAAAATTGTGTATCGCCATAGTGACATACATACATTTATTTTAATAGGATATAGTGTATTCTGTTTTCTTTTTCTTATTGTGCAACAAAGTATTATTACTTACTTACTTATTATTCCTTCCATTTGCGGTCGAAAACGGTGGACCATGGGGCAGGTAGGCCAAAAAGTTCATTTTTCACTAAGATGACGGAATGATCAATTTGCATTCGTCTGCCGGAATTATTCAAAGGTCAGTGGGTAGACCAGCCGCCCGTTGGTCCGACGATATCGTCAAGTTAACAGGACGGCACTGGACAAGGCTGGCACAGGACCGTGAGGATTGGCGCTGTAAAGAGGAGGCCTATACCCTGCAGTGGGTGGATGTGGGCTGAGGATGATGATGATGATGAATTATTCAAAAGAATTACTGATTCTTTTATTTCTCTGCGACCACCTGAGCACCGAAACGTCATTCGCTGTCACTCCTACCACGCGCCGATTTTATTGGTCCGTTGGCTGCGACATACTCCTTACTATCCTTAATCTGCGAATATGTAAGTGTGTATGTATGTTTGTTACCTCTTCACGCTCAAACGGCTTGACCGATTTGGATGAAATTTGGAAAACAGGTAGAGTATAACCGGGAAAACACATAGGAATAACTTTTTACCGCAGGAAAACAACTATTACCACGGGAAAATGAGTGGCAGCGGGTGAAACCGCTGGGCGGAAATCTAGTATCGAATAAAATATATATAGCCGTAGAATCAGTAGGTACTGATTCTTAGCGGCAATTCCAACCGCTGGACAGTCCGCATTTAAAATCATGACCAAAAAGTTAGACGCGCATTTAAATGCTGTGTAGGTATATAATTTTACCTTAAGATTTGACGTTGTGAAACGACGTCGACAGCGTTTAACATTTTTTGTAATAACAGCGTTATTCTTTATTTTATTTTTACCAGTCTTTTCTGTTGCTTTATTAAAGTTTCACCCTATTTCAGTTTTACGACTTAGGGTCATAATAATAAGAAAATACTTCAAAACAACATTTGTGAGAAATCATCTTGCCAAAATTTTATTGCAAAGTTATGTTTACGGTGCTGGGCCGGCTTTAAACATAATCAAACCGGGATCTTTATGCAAAGTAAGAAGTTAGATTTGATTTAGGTCAGTTTGCGAGAGTTTTAGGGAAATGCCTTCCTGTGGGTTTAGCACAAATTTGGGAGACGGAGCGTTTCAGCACAGATCCGTCTGAGAACTGTCAAATCGGTTATTTAATACTATGCACATAGTACGGCCTTGTGAATTGGCTGTGTGGTGCCGGCTTAGAACAGCATCATCCCTTTCCTTACCGTGGGTGTCGTAAACAGCGACGAAGCTGTGAATCCGGGGAATGGGCAGCAGCGTTATCTGTGAACATCTATAACACCTTGCACTGCGCTCGCCAATCCGCCTGTCAAGAGTAGTAAGAATAGCAAATAACACCCAGCAGTGTACGGCATTTATTTATCGTACGGCATAGGCATAGGTATGTTTTTTACTCAAAAGTTATTAAAAAGTGCTTATTACTAGTACATTAACAACCACAACAGTCCACTGGTGGACAGGGCCTGCCCCTTTTTGGGGGTATTGCCATACCCAACACGCTTAGCAAGCGGATTAAATAAGTGATAATTGATTAAAGTTCATTTCATTGGCGAGCGTAGTTGCAAGATATTGCTTTCACAGGGAACGTTGCTACCCATTCCCTGGATGAATGAATCCCTCAGTCACTTTTTATACACCCACGGGTAGTAATAGGCCAATGCCATTCCAAGCCGGCATCACATGGCAGCAGTCTTACTAGTTATTACATATTAAATGCTATTTGTTAGTGTTTAAGACGCGGTGATAGCTAAAAGCAACTTAGAAGTAAAAATAAGCAGCAGCGTTCCCTGTGGTGAAAATTAAATTTTGTACTGCACTCACCAATCCACCTGGTACAAATGTTTTACATTTGCTACTGAAATCTTGTAAATGTTTGCAAATGTTTTACATTTGCTACTCATGAAGACATCAATGAAGACGTCATTAATGGCACATTAAATATATGAGGTCATATTAATTTCAGTGCAAATAATAAATTCGGTGTAGTTTAGCTTAATTTTATTTGTTACTTGTCCCTTTATTTACCTTTAATTTTCATACACTTCCTTGGTAAATTAGGAAAGAAAGGGCCAATAATTTTTAGGGTGTGTGAGAATGCTACCTAGCATTAAGGCTGACTTGTTGGAATGTTTTTTTTTGTCTATGTTTATTTATTGTTGCATTATTTCTTTTATGTGCAATAAAGAACGGTGTTATGTTATTTTTTTGTATTTGTTGTTAGATTGGTAACAGACATACGACGTCTGTAACTATTTCAATTCTACCTATGACGGTTTATGAGATTACAGCCTGGTGACATACAGATAGCAAAAAGCATAAGAAAAAAAAACACGACAGCTTTCTGATATAAAGCCTAGCCTATGACACTCGGGATAATGTAAGGATTCTTCCGATACAATTCCCATTCGAATCTGTTCAGTGGTTAACTAGTTTCAGTCCTATAAGAATCACACATTTATGCTTACATTATTATTTATATTATTATTTATATTATTATTTATTTATGTATGCATGTATTTATTTTATTTACGTTTATGTATTTTATATTATTATGTTAAATTATTAAGTATAGTATTTTTGTTTATTCCTTCTCGTGTATTGTATGTATAGCTACCTTTAATGCCAACATTAAGTACGATTACATTATATTTTGGGGTGGTATGGGATCTACCTCCTAGCGGTCCACCCCGGGCAACGGCAACACAGGCTTGCCTGTGGATAAGTCCGGCTGAACGATCCCACGTGCGCGGTGGAAGGCTCCGTAAGGGGCCGCCTGGCTCGCGACCACCATCCCACCGAAGTCTGGCGCCAAGTAGCCACCTGCGTTCCGTCAGTGTGTGGGAGTGCCAGTGCCTTAACAGGCTTCTTCTGGGTGAGCTCGCTCCATCTTAGACTCTGTCTCTGTCATATGACCTAGACTAGAGTCAAGAGCAAACCCATCACTAATAAAAAAAAATAAAAAAAAAATTCGTTTTTTTTGTGTGTAGGTATTGTATGGGCACCCGCTTTGACTCTTTCTGTTTATCTTTTGGTTGACCGGTAGAGAATGCCGCGTGGCATTAGGCCCGCCCTTTGTACTTTCTGTGCAATAAAGTTTAATAAATAAATAAAAAATACATCCATACATGAACTTTAAAAACATTACACTCCTTTTTTGTTGGGCAGTCGTGTAAAAAGCAAACTATCAGTAATAGGGTCCCGTTTTTTCCCTTCCGGTACGGAACCCTGAAAACGACTCGCGCAACCAACAGCTTACGATTAAGTACTTCCCTTCAAAATGTAATCAGTCTTGCCTAGTGAATAAAGCCATATTTTTCGTAGCTAACTTTTCCGGGTTTCGGAACGCCCGGTCCGAGCCGGAACCGGATGTAGAGTCCATTTTGTTTCAGGCCCAAATTAATCTTGTTCGGCGGACGGAAGGGGTTGTAATAAGTTTGAAATTGTTTTTAAATTAATTTTGATGCTTTTATATTGGTGTTTTTAAAGGGGACGGGCTGGTGATAATGAACGATTTTCCCCAAGGAACATAAAGTCGATGTCGAAAATAATTTGAGCTTCCATAATAACCCGAATCAGGTGATCGGCAATTTTGTATAGGAGGTCCATTCTTTTCATATTTCTGCTTACTCTAGGGGAAAGTTACTCCTTACTACTTACTTACTTACTAGTATCGGTCACTAGTAAATTTCAACCTATATGTCCTGAACGGGTAGCAGCTGATAGTAGGTACGTACCTAACCAGGTACGTACAGTCGGTTGTATCACACAGGGTACCAGGGGTACTAAAAAAAACACACACACACATATCACGCCTATTATCTTTTGCGGGGTAGGCAGAGCGCAAACAGCCGCAAAAAACTATAATTTACGCCACGTCTGACAAATATTTGAGGGTCATGCGGAAAATTGTGTATCGCCATAGTGACAGGTCCAAAAAAACTGAATTTATTTTTATCCCCAGTTACTACATAATAAAAATTTAAACTTATACTCATATAAAAAAATATGTTCTACTAATACAGTCAAGAAAAAAATATTGCTGGGGACAAAAATTATTCAGTTCTTTTGAAGTACCCCTGGTACCTTATGTGCTACAACCTACTGTACATAGATGTCCATACCTACTGAGTAAGTCACCATTTACTTATGGGAATAACTAGGTCGGTAGTTTAGCCAAATAGCACAGAACAAGGTCAATACAAATATTTCAGAAACTTGCTTATGTATTTATTTTTCGTGTGATGCCGGCTTAGAATAGCATCACCCCATTTCTTTCCCGTGGGAGTCGTAAGAGGCGACTAAGGGACTTGAGGGTGTGTATTGCAATTTTAGGCGATATGAGCTGACAACCTGTTACTATAAACACACAATTTTCCGATACACAATTTTCCGAATGACCCTCAAATATATGTCAAACGTGGCGCAAATGTCCGTTTTTGCGGCTGTTTACGCTCTGCCTACCCCGCAAAGGATAATAGGCGTGATATGTGTGTGTTTTTTCTTTTTCGAAATATGAAAAGAAATTGTTCTCCCATACAAAGGGTGCAAAAACTATTTTATTTCGTATAGGAGGTCTAATTTTTCTTTTTATGTTTCTTAAAAATGTTACAAGTAGTTGTGTAGTATATGAGTAGAAATCAAGATTAAAATACTTCATCGCGCCTTCATAAGTTTCAAATTATTTTATTTTAATCTAGAATAAATATCAAAAATCTACGACGAACAAATTGTTGTCCTAGCATAATTTCTTTCCCCTGGGTGTCGTAAGAAGCGACTTAAGGATAAATTCATCCAGGGAATGGGCAGCATCGTTCCCTGTGCACACAACACTTTGTACTGTGCTCGCCAATCCGCCTGCCAAAATAGCCCTCACTCAATTAGCCCATGTCCAGCAGTGGTCTTCTGTGGCTGTTAAAGCTCCATTCTCATGTCACCAGTGCCCTATATTAAGAAACTACAGGCTACAAGTCTACCGGTTAATATTCCTGGTATCATAATATCTAACCGACTACGCAATCAACCTTGAATTTTACCTGTAAAATTGTAGCCTGTAGTTTGAAACTGGCTAGATTGCAAGTTAGGTACTTACCAAAACGGCTGATTAAAAATTGCGCTGTCGCTTTCTATTAAATGCGTTTAGAAAAGGATAGTAGTCATAGACAACTTAAGCCATGTCATTTCTTAAATATTTAGTTTTTGATTTCCACGCCAACAAACAATTCTATTCGTAAAAATTCCATTAATAAAATACATAAAATAAGACTTTGTTTACGTTAATTTGACACTGAACGTTGACTGACGTACTAGGATTTGTTTCTAATGTTATCTTGAAGGAGATCATGAAATAGATTCGTGTCGTTCAAACGCAGTTTGTTTAGTTTTTGTTATAAATAAGACTAACATTAACTTTTTCTTACCAAATATTTTAATATCTATTTATTTTTTAAATTAGATTAAAATATCTCCTAATAGTTTTCTTATTTTATGTCCTGCTAAGCTTTACATACCGATTTCAGACTAATATCGGGCACAGATCTTCAAGTAACCATAGGCACGGCTCGAAGAGAAGTAGGCACTTGTTGTGTTTCGCATCTCAAGCGCTGAATACGTGTCCAGCGCAGATAACCGGTTTCAATGGAGGGGTAAATCGATTGGGTCGACAATACAAGTGTTGATAGGGCCAGCGCTCATTTAGCGGTAAACTGGCTGGTAAATAGGTAGAAATTGAAATTAATTAATTTTATTTTCTATTAACCACTTTTTTCTTTCTGTTTTATAGTAATTGTCATCGGAGCACCCGATATTATCGAACTACAGGTTACAATTTTACAGGTCAAATTCGATGTTCATTGCGTAGTCGGTTAGCCATACCAGGAATGTGAAACGGCTACGCAATATAAAAAAATATCACCTGTATACTTGTACCCTGTAGTTTTATAACATAGGCCACAGGAGTTCAATTATTAAAACTGTAATTTCTGAAATCGTGCACGGAATTCAGCAACGACTAGAATAACCCACAGAGGTCTAACCACTCTTATCACACTTTCTTCTTTAAATTTAAGAGTCAAACCCTTGTCGGTGGAGTTACTTCCACTTTCAACTACTCGATTTTTTTATGTCAAGGGTAACTATGTGTGAATTTATTAGAGTACCTATGTGTGAATGGATAAGACAAGTAGAACGTGTGCTAAGGGCGCAAGTAGAAATAGATTTTCTCTAGCGAAAGTTCAAAAATGAAGCTCCTGACCAATGCTGAATTTGTTTATTTACCTACCTACTTATTTATTTTCAATTTGATACTGAAAACGCCTCGCGCCAAATGGCTCTAGATGTGTGACGGCCTGTAGGTCTACCCACTTCCCAGTACTTACCTGCAACGATCGTCTCCGACAGTGATATTACCGTGTGATGCCAGCTTAGAATAGCATCACCTCATTTCTTTCCCGCGGGTAAGAGGCGACTCGGGGACTCAAGAGTTTCATGTGTATTACAATTTTAAGCGACAGGCCGACAACCTGTCACTTATTGGTTCACGATTTTTCTAAATTAGCCACAGACAATGGTCCTCAAAATATTTGTCAGACGTGGCGATAGCGATTATAAGTTTTTTTTTCGTGCTTCGGAGAGCACGTTACCTACTGTGTGCATGTTAACTTCAGATGTTGAAATGCAGATTCCTAAGACGCTCCCAAAGGCTAGGTGCTGGCTGCCCCATCACAAAAAAAAACTCGATGAAAACGTAATTAATATAAAATGCGCTGGGTCAGATTGGAGTAGAGATAGGCTACTGCATTTACAGAATGTCGTTTTACTGTCTGTAACCAGCAGAATTTTGATAAATAACGTTTACATCTAGTTATTTCTTTTGTTAAGAGGGCATCACCTAGCATGGGGGAGCATCTTAACTTCAAGTATTGAAATTCAGCCGTGTGATGTCGGCTTCAAATGGCATCACCCCATTTATTTTCCGAGGGTGTCGTGTCGTGACTAAGGACCTCGAGGGTGTGTGTTTCGTAATATTGCGCGATGGGCTGACAACCTGTTATATGCGTGATGTAAGTATGTATGTATGGAAGTCAGATCTTATTAATGAGGGATTGTAAAAATGAAAGACAATATTGCTTTTTCCGCTTCATACTCACTGTATGTCTTTATTTTTTTGTGTTTTTGTCAATTTATTTTTATTTAAAACTTTTCTTTAAATCAAATTTTATAATATTATTAAATATATCTCGAGTATATTTACACGTTATATACATGTAAGTATATACATTAAACTAAACGTATGTACATCAATGTTATATGTATAGGTACTTAACAACATAATATGCTAGTAATAAGTTTCATACAGATATACACAAAAAAACCGCTAGACACTGGAGCACAAAAAAATCGCTCACCATCTTTTTTCCTATTCAATAATTTATTAAATGCATATTGCTATAGAACACGGTTGAACCAATTGCAAAATAAACACTTGGATAAAACTTAGTGTGCGTTTCCACCGAGACGGTTCCTGAATTGACTAATCACAAGTCCACAATGCTTTAAAATATTCGCATAGTCCAAAATAGACCAGTCACATTCCGCTGCTACGCATACAAATTCTAATGTCTGATTTTGTGCCGCAAAAGGTCAATCTCATTCGCTTAGATAGTGTAGCGAACAGTTGACCTCCATACAAGCACGTTCGGTCGCGTGCTGACAGATAAACCGCTATTACACTAGTCTGAATTCCGTGCACGGTCCAACATACATTGCTGGTTATTATATGGGTGTTAATTCAGTAAACTCTAGAAAACCATCAATGTATGCCGGACCGTGTACGGTATTCAGGAACATAATAGGGGTCTTACACTGGTCACGGCACTATCTAAGCGAGTGAAGTCTGCCAATATTTTACAATACTATCCGTCTTAAGTTCTATCCAAGTATTTACTTCAAGTCTTATATCTATGGTGGCGACTTTTAGTGGCCTCACAAGTACTCAAATTACAATCTACAGTCGTACATTATTATTTATTATTATAGTTGCACTCGTTACAATATAGTTTCTTTCTATCAATAATTTTAGTCTAAATATTAGTTTGGGTGTTACGAAACTTTTTGAGCGCCGTTTTGTCAGAGTTCTAAAGCCAATATACTAAAAATTTATATCTAGCAGAAATATAAATTGAACGAGAGAAAACTTAAAAGGAATACACATAAAAATTCACCCTTGTAAACACACGTATTCACCATCTAAATATGCAAAACGTTTCTAAAATTTAAACATTGTTCTAAATATGATTTAGCTCAACGTAAATAAAATTATATTTTCTAGAAACAATAAAATTATACCACGCGTGCAAATAAATCACGGTAAAGTAATTTTCCACAATAGGAGAATAATAAGTGGGCGAGTTTCCTACTCTTCGGTTTATTTATGATTACAGTTCTCTTTTATCCATGATAGGTTTACTCTTGACACTAATCTAGGCTCAGACTGATTTAAGAGTGAGCAAAAATCCTTTCTGTATTTCGATATTTGAAAAGCCTCTCAGTTGACACTCAAAAGAGTTTAGTTGTTTAGTTTTGAACGTTTCATATTTCACGGAAAGTTTGAGACATAGTGTGTCAGAGCAGCAATAGAATGACAGTTGTCTCGCTGGAATTGCAATGGCGGAATATAAGTAAATCAGTGCCTTGATTGGCGCCGGAATCCGTTAGGCCGTACGCTCGCTCACGCGGTTTCACGCGCGGGACGTCCCGCGCGGGCCAGATTTGACAAAACACAAGATTGGCGCCACGTGACGCGGCCTGCGGTCACCCGCGCCGCGGCTTCAGCAACCCGCGACATAATATAACCCGTACGAACACGACGACACTTGCCATATTACAACTACCTAGGCACTATGCGCCTTCTAAATTTGGACGGGTAATAATGGCGGCGATGTCAGACCGCCACGCGGATCCCGCGAGACCGCGCGCGGCCTCACGCGCGGGCTGGCCCGCGCGTGAAACCGCGTAAGCGAGCGTACGGCCTTAAGGGTGTTTGTCAGTCGGACGGCATATTCAAGAGACTATAATCGCTTATGTTCAGCCGGATTGATACGTACTCAGTATAAATATAAATTTTTGAGTTGGTAATTTTATTATTAAACGAACAAGTATCACTCATGATGTGGGTTTACACAACTTACTTGTTGTATCCCTCAGAGTTTTATTCCTCTATACAACAAGTAAGTCGTGTAAACCCACATCATTTTGAGTTGGTATGTTAAAAACGAATGCGATCCAATGCAATGCTGGAAACTATATTGGCGCTATGGGACGGTGGCATGAGTAGGAATCTCCCCAATTAGGCCTCGCTGTACTAGGTCGTTAATTGATCATAAAAGCGTCTTGCACTTGCGTCACCTATGTAATCTATGGTTGAATCTGTATTAAATTGTATTTATGGTAGCAAGGTGAGTAGAAGTATCATTATCATAATTATTCATAAGTAAATAATCAAATTAAATGTCTATTTTTTTTACTAATCTGCCCAGACAGCGTTGCTTAGCCAAAACATTTGTTTCTTTTCTTGTAGTCTGTGCAGAGAGAGAATGGGCGTGGGAATTGAGAGCGCTTATGTACCTTGATATGATAAATTTCATAGTAACCCTATGATAACATGCACAACCTTTTATACTATGTAGTAATGCCACTGACTATGCGGTGCGTGTGGCTGAATACTTGGCTAATGACATTTGGTACCCATGGGTAGAATTATCGACTCGATGCAAGTAGTTTTGGAAATCTAGACTTGAATTTGAAATAAATACTGGTGATATGCTGGCCCCGAGACAGTGCCTGTGTTTCTATGTTTTTATCCCGGCCGAGCCGCGTTTTCTATTATGATAACACAAAATCGTTATAAAAAGACGTGTTCTACAACTTCCTTTTTTTACAATGGTGGATCAAATCTTGATGACATTATATGAAAATCTACTATCCTACAAAGAATAAATAAATTTTTACTTCGAATTGGAACTGCTTCCATCTCGGTGGCAGAGCACTCTAAGAAATGCAAACACAAGATAAAATAAGACCATTCAGTAAGTACAGAGAACGGTATTAAAAGTATTCGTTAAGTAAAAATAATAACCAGAAAATTGCGAGTCGGACTCGTTCAATTACTTCTACTCAATGTCGCTTGTACGAGTATCAAGAGATTGAAGATTTGGCAGTGGCTGTCGAGCCGCCGGTAGCTCAGTTGGTAGAGCAGTGGGGCGGTCCCTACAGTACCGGGTTCAAACCCCGGCCGCCCCGCTAACACGTTTTCAATTTCTTATTTTCATTCGTTCATAAGAACTTCGTGTAATATATTCGTCAATCGTTATACAAAATGTACGTCACACGATGCACGAAAAAACTTAAATCTTGTAACTTAGATTCTCGTCGATTGTGTTAGCTAATTCTAATTCTAGCCAAAGATGATTTGTTTTGATTCGTCTCTTCTTAACTTATCAAGCTGTTCCTAATGGCTTCGTCTCTTTTTTTCAACTGTAAATCATCGTCAAATAGTGTTTTATAAGGCTTCCGTTTCTTTTTCCTTTTAAGGTTTAGGTAAAAGGGCGCTACGCCATAAAGGCATTTTGTTGTTATGAACGTCCTAGGGCACCACACACACTGGTGCAAGGGCATAGCCTGTCAGAACTGTCAAAGGCCAAATAATTGCCGTTTCCGTCAATGATCGATTCCTACGGTCAATTTCGATCGAGCTGTGTTACTGCAGTGACAGCTTCTATAAGCATGTCGTCCGCATAAATCACTTTCTCCAATATCCGAGCGCGTACTAATAGGAGCGAGCTCCTAACAAATAGAGTGGGTTTCAGTTACAGCTGTGAACAGCAGTTTTATTGCAGATAATACCCTCAATTCGGGATATAAATTCTCTTAACCTACCTTAAATTAGTGCCGTCACTTTCCGTCAAACAGGTTTAGAAAAGGATCGGAGATATTTCAGTCATGTCATATCTTAGAATTTGACGCAAACTACGCGTTATCTGTCAATATAAAGGGACGATGAAAACAATGGCGACTTAATTGACTAGAAATTGCTAAGATCTCATTGACATTTAAAAAAATGACAGATCTTAGATATTTTCTATCGTTTTCTAAACCCATTTGACAAAAAGTGACAGAACTAATTTAAGGTAAGATATCAGAATTTATATCCCGAATTGAGGCCATTGGGTCTAGATTCAAAAGAGCTTTGACATGTAAACATAATAAAGATGGCTGCGCTATTTATTGGCTCTAAAAAACAAAATGGCGCCCAACAGACACTTTACCGACACAACATGACATTGCCATCATTTTCCGAAAAATATCTCAACCTACAAAAACTTTGAATACAAAAGGAAACAATAACATACAAACAATAAATAAATATCTTAACGAGAGATCCGCTACTTTAATCGGTACCAGTTGAAAAAAATAAGGGTACAATGATATACTGGTGTACCATACAGTTATTGAGAATAACCGGTATAAGTGGAGTCCTCAATCGGGTAAATCGTGTTGATACCAATAGTACAATATTGTGACAATTCTGTTATATAGGATGTTAAAATATTAGCTGAGAATGTTGATGATGAACCAGTACATTAAACTGGACAACTTTCCCCAAGAAGCAAAGGTCGAAATATATTAAAAAAATGGGGCCTCCCATATAAATTGCATACCTTTAATTGCGAACCTTTTTGCATATTTCGACCTATATTCATTGGGTAAAGTTTTTCAGTTTTATGGGCCGATTCACACTTTAGAATATTTGCAGGTAGTTTTTTCACATCCTGCATTAACAACAAAACAGTAGTACTATTCTACTATTAGTTAGTTGACCTTAAAACAAACATGGTAGTTTTAGCTATATAGCATAGGCATGATAACAACAAGATATACAGAGTGTTAGGGAAATGCCTGTATAAACTTTCAGGGTGTGCTCTAGACGTGAAACTGAATAACTTTTTTAGTATTTTTTTTTTAAATATGAAACAAATTTAGTCCTCCCATACATATTTTGTTGCAGGTCGCGACGTGATTTTATGGTAGGTATGGGAAAACAATTTTTTTAAAGGACTCGAGGGTAACAGGTTTATTGCAATTTTTGCCAATGGGCTGACAACCTGTCACTATGGCAGAACACCATTTTCTATTACACAATTTTCTGCATGACCCTCGAATGTTTGTCAGACGTGGCGTAAATATTCGTTTTAGCGGCTGTTTGCGCTCTGCCGACCCCGCAAGGGATTTAGGCGTGATACATATATGTATAAAATGTTGATATCATCGTGCTTATACTATACCGTCTTTATTATCAAATTTTTATCCAAAGAAAAAATACTTACTTCTAAAGGATCGGCATTACCCAATATTGGCTTACAGAATATTGACTTATAATACGCACAAATCTATTATAGCTAAAACATCTATGAGGTCGCGTTTAAATGAACACTACGTGAGAAGAATGAAGGCACAAATTCGTTTGCGACTTTTTCTTGTTGTTAATAACCCGTGCAGATAAAGAAAGGATCTGTAATTGGCCGCCAGCGATATCGCTTTCTCGCTCTTACTGAGGCTCTCACTCATCTATATCAGGCGGTAATTTCAGATTCTTTTTTAATCTGGACAATATTTTTCTGAGTTCCACTCGTAACACTGAACTATTTTTCCCTATCAACATAAGCGATACATTTTCTGAACATTTTTGTATGGGAAAGGACTTGAATGAACTGAATTTAATAGGACCTTATATAAAAGACGGAATATCTGCTTTTTGAGCATTTAACACCTAAAAGGTTCGCGGCCACTCTCAGCTAGTACAGCTGAATTACTGAGTAAAATCTTTGCGGCGCATAATGTCCAGCCGCGACAAAAATAAAGAAAATGTCTATCTCTCAAAAACTCGAATTTGATTTTTTTTAGAAATGATAGGAGAAACCGCACGTTTTGAGAATTGGACCTTTTGAGACCGTTATACGTTATGCAAATTTGTCATTATGCGCTTAAATGGGATAAACTAACTGTAATTTTGTATACATACAGAGTTTCTGACAGATAAAGAATCATGCAATTATTTTATAGGCATCTGATATGCTAGGTTTTTTAAGGTCATTTATTAGTTTACATTTAAGTATGTTTATATTTTTGGTAAGTAATCAATTTTGCCAACTTACAAAATTAGAATTATATAAATATTTGATTGATAACTAAACATCAAATCTTGCCGAAAGCAGTCTTTAAGTGCTAAATGCATTTAATAACTTAACCAATTTTAATTTATTTTTTAAGCCGGTATTTTAATAATTTCTGCGTGTTAATATGTATGTACGCAAATATTCTATAGGTAATGCTTAAGACTGACATAGTCCACAAAATATGTATATTTTTTGAAATAACCGGTCAGACTCACAAATTTTTTTAGTGACGTTTTTTTTTATTTATTTAGCTTGATTTAATTAATAATAAAATGTGTTATTTTTTATATGTTGGATAGTTTATTTATAAAGTCTTTCCTGTTTTTTTTTCACGGGACCAAATAGACAAAACGTGACTAAAAAGCAAATGGTTCGGAACTATCACATATTATTCCTAATTAGATGTTTACATTGAGTGACAATTATTTTCATATTTTATTTTGTATGTTGTAAACTAATATAAAATAGAAATAATTTTGATAAGTTATAAAGAGTGTGAGTACTTGGGAAAATTTTATATTAATTTATACAACATTTGCCTTTTAGTAAATTGTTCAGTTATCAACAGTATTTGCGTGTCTTTCACACTCTTGTGTTATTTGCAATTTGGATTAAAACCTATAAAAACCACTCTGCAAAAAAAAATTACACTAAAACGAAGACTAGCCGGTCATTAAAACCGCTGGTATATTCAACAGTTCAAATATTTTAGTTACAGTATACCTTATAAAATTTATTTACCAACAACCAGACAAATATACACGGTGTAAGGGACAGCCTTCCGAATACTGATAGGGTGCATGCAGACCATGATAGTGAACAAATTTCCCCTAGAAACATGTGTCAGGAAACAAAAAAAACTACCTCCTTACATCATGATCAGAGCTGACTGCATTTAGTATGGGAGGTTTATATTTTTTTCCTTTCCTGGAATATTTTTTTAAGGGAAGTTTTTCAGTTTGATGGTCTCAGTGCACCCCATAAGTACTTGGAGGGCTGTCCCTTACACCCTCTATACTACATCACGCGTAGCTATCGTAACATTTTCCTAAGTTTTTTCCTTTATCAACACTATTTTTTGACTCGAGGTAATGTTTTTTAGGCGCTTTTGCAATTCAATGCTTGAAATATTCACTTCGTCGGATCACGAGAATTGTGATTGGTCAATTGGGCGGAATACTCAATGCTTATTGCGGTCAGGCGCGACTGTGCCTAAACGCAACAATAATAACTCGTTCAATTTTGACATTGACATATTTTCGATTAAAGAAAAAAGACACAGTCGCAAGTGGCGCCATTTACTTCCCAGTTTTGTCTTTCTTATTCAGGTACGTTCCACCCCAGTGGAAACGCACCTTTAGGCAAATTCAGAGTAAACGCATTGTTGTGATGGTTTAAGTTGATCTGACATCACACCTCTAACCTACTTCACAGGAACTTTTCATATCATATAAAAAACCCAAGGCAATATTTTTAATACACAATTTCTGCAAAAAATTAAGTTATTATTACAAGTTCATAGTGGTACTTATGGTAATACCACAATACAGGATGTAAAAATATTAGAAGCAAATATTAAAAGGAGTGAAATGAAATTGAATAACTTTCCCCAAGGTCCATAGGACGAAATATAAAATATTGACCTCCAAATAGATCATTGGGGAAAGTTGTTCAGTTTCATGAGCTTGTTCACACCTTAAAATATTTGCAGCTAATATGATGTAATTCTGTATAAACTTGTTTACTCGTATGCCTTCTATTCTATATTTTCTATGATATTTTTCGTTTTGTAATACTAACCTAGCTACGAAATTCCCTAACTTATGGTTTTTCTGGTACGTCATAAGTTCATATACTTTTTTTTGGGCGTCTAAGCCGCCTTATGCAACTGTATAAAAATAAGCACTAGTCTAAATAATATTATACATTAAAAACTAAATCTATATAACAGTCACAGCACTAATATTTATTAATTTAAAAAATAATTATAATATTTACATTATTTATTTACAGAACTGGTGTTTCATTTGATTTTCAAGTAGTTGCGAAGCTGCGATGCTATGATTTACGGGGTGCGGAGTCCATTTTGAATTTTAAACCAATCATCGTCGTTCAAAATGACGTGACTTGATGAACCGACCAATCAGCATCGCTCAAAATGACGTGATGTCACGTGTATCGACTGGTTCTTCAAATATTAGTTACTGCGTAGGTTTTTTGTAATTTTCAGTTTTTTTTTTTCGATTTTGTACCTATAAAATGCTTATACTAAAAACGCTAAGAAAATTGCGTTACTCTAGCAGATACTCACGAATTCTTATAAACTTATCGTACATAAGGCAGTGTTTATGATAAGCTAAGAGAGCTTGCTATTATGTAATAAGGAACAATTTTTATAGACAGATGGCGCTATACAAACCTTAGTCAAAATGTACTATGATAGAGCTGGGCTTCAATAGTGGAACAGCTGCTTTATCAGTCATTGCTGACATGGACATCGTAATTAATGCCATTTTTGGAATTGCTTTTTTATTCCACAACCAACTTATGGCTGATTTACACATCAATGTTAAGTTTGAAGGGAAAAGGATTATTTGTCTCTTTCTTTAGTATCACTTGGAAGTAAGACCGATTACTTACTCAGATTACACCCTCGAAAGTAATCGGTCTATTTCTTCGCCGTTAAGAATGTACTAATGTAAGATATTATTACCAACTTGAAAATGTAAACTTGACATAATAAGACTGCCCATATTTTTCCAATTGGACAGAAATCACTACTATTGCAAACAGAGATCGACGTACACTAAATCTTTATAAAAAAGTTATATTGGCATCACCGCATTTCTTTCCCGTGGGTATCGTAAGAGACAATTAAGGGACTCTGGGGGTTACATGTGTATCGCAATTTTAGGCGATGGACTGACAACCTGTCACTATGGTGATACACAATTATCTGAATGACCCTCAAATGTTTGTCAGCTGTGGCGTAAATGTCCGTATTTTACGGCCGTTTACGCTCTACCCCGCAAGGGATAAAGGCGTGATGTGTGGATGTGGTATAAAATTGGCAATATTTGGGAGTCAAGAATTTACACACAAAAGGGGGATTCGACACACGAATTAATACGCCAAATAGTTGGAAGTAGATTGCACTGACTTAACACTAATACCGTGTTCTAAGTTGGTGTAAAATATCAATAATTTTGAATAACGCCATCTAGCGAGTGAAAGTTTGTTTTTTGTTTATTGGTTGCTGCTTATAATTTAAGCTAATTATAATTCAATCGAAGCTTACAATGTATAAGGCTGTTCTACTGTTCACTACTTGGTTTAAGTTGTCTCTGTTAAAGGCTGCACGAACGTATACTCGAGCTTAGTAGGTTTTATAAACAATATGAACTCACATTCAGTCATAGTAAGCTTGTTTACATTGCTTTAAATACCTATTTGGAACAAGTATAAGCCTCATGCCTGGTTTTCTCACTTTTGTTAGCTGTGCGTTTGATACACCAAATTACATTTCCAAATTTTGACGACACACAATATTTTCTACGATTTATCTGATACTTTATAAGTATAGATACTCATCTTGTCAAATTTTACAGAAAAGTTATATGACCAAATGTAATGAATAATACACAGATGTCATATTGAAAGCACTGACCCTTCCGGTTAAGCCACGTAATATTAGATAAAAAGATAAGTATCTATACTTTTAGTATATAACCTACTGATGACATCGCGGCTTCACTTTTTGTTGTGCGACAGAATTTGAAAAGAGAGGTCGTTACATTTACCCCCTAAGTTGACGAGAGGTCGTTACATTCACCCCCCAAAGTTAACGAGAGGTCGTTACATTCGCCCCCTAATTTATTCCATATTTATAACACACTGAAAGTTTTCTAGAAGCAAGTAACGTCTCACGTGTATCATCGCTGCGGCTGCTGCGTGAACTGTCGTCGCTTCTTGTTGTGTCTGGCTGAGGAGGGGGGGTCGGGGCGGTGCGGGGCGCGCGCCGGGGGGGAGGTGTAACGCCGCTGTTTGCTGGAGAAGGATCTCACGGCGGGACGTTTCGTGTTGTTGTCGCCGCCGCCATAGCGTTGTTGCATTACTCCTGTCAAGAGGAAAATAAATAAGTTTTTATAAAAGACATCTCGCTCGAAGGTATGCTTATATGGTCGATTACAAGATAAATCACAGAACATTTTAAAAATTATACTTTATTTATATGATCTACTTATTAGAACAATAAAAGTGTACTAATACAAATACATTAACTTTTAATGACATTTGTATGACCTACTGTATAGCTAGTGAACAGATAGCGAAACAAAACAAGTTAAAATATGAAAAAAAGGCATTCACCCCACACACAAATTAACGTAAATCATGACGTGATATGTCAGTTTAGTTCAGATTGTATGACGGGTCAATGCACTTTTTAACGTAATTTAATCCAACGAGCTAAAGACATTTCTAGTGTTTGAATTAATTATATTAAATTTGAACTATACTAAAAAGATACACAATTGAGAGGGAACTTTTAAAAACTGAAATGTAGACTAAAGTAAAATAAAAGAAGCATAATAAAAAAAAAACGACTGCTTTCTGAGATAATGCCTAACCCATGACACTCGGGATAATGTAAGGATTCATCCGATACAATTCCCATTCGAATCTGTTCAGTTGTTAACGAGTTTCAGTCCTTTATAAAATCGAACATATATACATACATGAACTCTAAAACATTACACTCCTTTTTCTGATTGTGCAGTCGTAGGAACATGGGAAAAATATATTCACTCACCTGAGGGTATATTGTTGAAGTCAGAATTGGACGTAATATGGTGTATGATGAGGCTCTGATGCGCCGAAACCCGTCGCGGTGTGGGCGATGAACATTGCAGCGCTGACAGCGGCGGGGGGGAGGTCCGCGCGGCCGGGGGGGAGGGCGCGGAGTGGGGGGGAGTGGAGGGGGCGGCGGTGGTGGAAGGAGCTGGGGGCGAGTTAGCTGCGCGAGAACCGCTGTCGGACCATTCCTGTAGGAGAAAACATCTATAAGTTTGTGTCGCGCCGAGAAGAAACCCGTCATGTTTAAACGAGTTATTAGACAGCTATTATTCTTGTATTACCGTGTGATGCCGGCCTAGAATAGCATCACCCCATTTCTTACTCATGGGTGTCGTAAGAGGCGACTAAGGGCCTCGAGGGTGTGTATTGCAATTTTAGGCGATGGGCTGACAACCTGTCGCTATAGTGATACACAGCTATCTGATTGACCCTCAAACTTTTGTCAGACGTGGTGTTAATATCCGTTTTACGGCCGTTAACGCTCTGCCTACCCCGTAAGGGATATAGGCGTGATTTATGTATGTATGAATGTATTATTCTGGGCAACCAAACGCTCACTCACTGTCTATTACACCCGGGTTAGTGTGAAATTTATATACTGATAGCGAAAATTCAAGACGGTTGATTATAAGAAACAACTTTCCCTAAGACACATTAATTAGTAAAAAACAAAAAATAAAATTGGACCTCCCATACAAAACTGCCGATCAGCTGATTTGAGTTACAACGGACACTCAAAATATTTTTGTCCTATTTTAACTTATGTTTCTTAGAGAAAATTGTTCCTCATCACCAGCCCGTCTTGAGATTGTCATATGTTTGTCAGACGTGGCGCAAATATATGTTTCTACGGCTATTTGCGCTCTGCCTACCCAGCAAGGGATAAAGGCGCGATATGTATGTACGTGTTTTTGACGAGAAATGATGACTCGTTTCGCTTGCTATACAAGTATGCTTGTCTTAATTGGAAAAGCCAGCTCGCTTCGATCAGAATATAATTTTATTGTACTATAATTGTATAATCGTATTGTATTATAATTTTCATGTAAAACTACGAGCTCGTTTCGCTCACAATGCGTATTTTTCTGTACAAATACAATAAAACGAGAAGTTCACTTCGCTCGCAAAACGTATCCTGTTACTGTTTGACGTAAAATAATGAGCTCGCTTCACTCGTAATATGTGATTTCAGTTGTTATTTTAATATGAACTGACAAGCTCACTCGCATAAAAAGTTAGGTTATTGTTTCAACATGAAAATACACATCGCTCGCAATTAATGTATCCTTGTTTCAACTGCATGCCATTAACTTATATCTTTAATTTTAAGTGTTTCTCTTTTTAAGTGGACTGTATTGTTCTTTGAAAAAATAATATCTTTAAACCTAACGTGTTATTTTGACGTTTCTTTATGAGTTCTGAATACACCCTATAAGTATTCGGATGGCTGTCCCTTACACGCTGTATATTACGACCCTCACCCTTTCACTGTCGCTGTGTTCGGGCGAGACGGACGACGGCGAGCGCTCCTGGTGCTCCACACACGCCGGCCTGCGCTGCACGCGCTGCGGGAAGAAGTACGGCTCGAAGGTGTCGCGCACCCAGCGCCGGTACTGCAGCACGTGGTCGGTGACGCGCACCACGCGCCCGAGCACGCTGTATACTACTCACCCTCTCACTGTCGCTGTGTTCGGGCGAGACGGACGGTGAGCGCTCCTGGTGCTCCACACACGCCGGCCTGCGCTGCACGCGCTGCGGGAAGAAGTACGGCTCGAAGGTGTCGCGCACCCAGCGCCGGTACTGCAGCACGTGGTCGGTGACGCGCACCACGCGCCCGAGCACGCTGTGCCGCCCGAGTAGTTGCGCGTTGTGCGGCGACACCGCTTGCTGCAGGATTATGTAGCCGTAGTCGAACGCCTGGAAACGAACAAACAGTTCAAACATAAAAACCATCCCATCACCATTTCATTCAACCATCCAGACGCACCGCCGGATACCATCCATACCTACCAAGAGAACCAAGAGGCTCATAGGCTACATAAAACTGGTGGACACCAAGCTACATAGCCTGGCACATCACCTCAAGGTTGCCTGCTTGTCGGTATTTTCAGATTGTACTTCGGAGAGTGTGCCCAAGAGCTTCACGACCTTGTTCCACCAGTTCCCTTCTACCATCGGACATCCAGACGCACCGCCGAATACCATCCATACCTGGTCGCCGTTCCACCAATTCGGACTAAGCGCTTCATCATTTATAATGCGCACTGCTAAAGAGTGGAACTCACTACCTGCGTCTGTGTTTCCAAACGCATACAACCCTAATCTCTTCAAAGTAAGAGTGAACAGGCTTCTTCTGGGTGAGCTCGCTCCATCTTAGACTCAGTTTCTGTCCTATGATCTAGACTAGAATCAAGAGCAAACCCATCCTTAATATAAAAAAGAGGGTTGCGTGTGATGTCGGCTTAGAATAGCATCAAATCAACCCGTGGGTGTCGTAAAAGACGACTAAGGGATTGCATTTTTAGGCGATAGGCTGACAACTATAGTGATACACAATTACCGAATGATCCTAAAATGTTTGTCATACGTGGCGTAAATAATCGTTTTTACGGCTGTTTACGCTCTGCCTATAGCGCAAGGAATATAAGCGTGCTATAGGTATTTCTATAAATTCAAAGTAAGAGTGAACAGGCTTCTTCTGGGTGAGCTCGCCCCATCTAAGACTCTGTCTCTGTCCTATGACCTAGACTAGAGTCAAGAGCAAACCCTTTATTAATTAAAAAAAAGTTTTAGCAGAAATGATGTCCTCACAAATTGTGGTTTCCTACCTGTTTAACTTGTATGGCACCGTAGCTCGACCTGCCGATGTCGTTGCCGGGTGTGAGGGGGTCCTCTATACACAGTAGGGAGGGTCGGTGACCGTCGTTCATTTCCTGGAAAAAAAATAGATGATATTGGTGGGGGCATATCAGCGTATTGAAGCTTGTAGCTTATTGAAGTTTGTGGACCAATATACTACCTGGTCCAGAAAAAGCTGGTCAAATATAATGATGGGTGGTCAAATCAAGCTATGGCTGGTCCAATTTAGAGATGCCTGGTCCAATTTGAGACGGCTGGTCCAATTTCATGGTGGTGGCTGGTCAAATCAAGAGACGGCTGGCCAAATTTTGAGATGGCTGGCCGAATTTAATGATCTATTTGTCTTATCAACAAAAAGCTTGTTTATTCAAGAGATGGCTTTATCAATGCAGAGACGGCTGGTCCAATTTAGAGAGAGACGGCTGTTCCAATTTAGAGAAGACTGATCCAATTTAGAGACAGCTGGTCTAATTTAAAGAAGGCTGATCTAATTTAGGGACAGCTGGTCCAATTTAGTGATAGCTGGTACAATTTAGACACATGGTACCATTTATACACTTGGTCCAATTTTGACAGTTGGTCTTCTTTCGACACTCACCTTCTGAATATCATCATTGGAGACATAGGAGCCACTGTTCTTGACCCTAATAGCGGTTTTGACGTAGTTAAACTTGCGTCCGTACAGCTCGAAGAATTTCACCAGCAGCACTCCAATCTGCACCTATAGGAGCTTGGGGACCAATGTGCAACCGCCTGCTTCAGTTTACAGAAGGATGGTCCAATTCAATGACGGCTTGGTCTAATCAAGAGATAGCTTGTCTATTCAAGAGACAGCTGGTTCAATTAAGAGGCGGCTGGTTCAATTTAGAGGCGGCTGGTTTAATTTAAAGACGGCTGGTTGAATTTAAAGACGGCTGGTCCAATTTAGAGCCGGCTGGTCTAATTTAGTGATGGCTGGTCCAATTTAGAGTCGACTGATCCAACTTAGAGACAGCTGGTAAAATTTTAGAAGGCTGATCCAATTGAGAGAAGACTGGTCCAATTTAGTGATAACTGGTACGATTAAGACACTTGGTCCAATTTATATAATTGATCCAATTTAAACAATCACCTTCTGAATATCATCTTTGGAGACGTAGGAGCCGCCGTTCTTGACCCTGATGGCGGTCTTGACGTAGTTAAACTTGCGTCCGTACAGCTCGAAGAATTCCACCAGCAGCACTCCGAGGTTCTGCGGCTGCCGGAGACGCTCGGGCCGGGGGTGCAGCTGCAGGAAGCTGCAGTTACCAAACACACAAACACAGTCAAGTCTTTATACTTTTGAAGAAGACGGCCGTTATCGCCACGTGTTGTTGGGTACTATGAAATTCAATGTAAATATTTTTAGCGTGAGTTCTACTTCGTGAACAACTTTTACTAATGAACATAGGCCGAATTTGTAAAAAATAAATTGGACCTCCCATAAAAAGTGACACATTTTATTATTTATTTTTTTGTATGGGAGGTCCATTTTTTTGTATATGTCATCCTATGTACATTTGAGAAAGTTGAATACTAAATTTTAAAACACTTCCCGTGTTAGGTATACAATTGAAAATTTTGCAAGTTTTCTAAAATTTGAGGAAGTTGTTTAGTTTCACGAATAGGACTCACCCTATAAATTTCCACTGACTTTAATATCACCTTATAGAATTTGGGTCATTCAAGTGTATCTTTTTATTTTCTTTTTGAAAACTTAGAAATTTTTCAAGCGCGGGCAGGATTTAAACCTGCGACTTTCAACATTACTAGTGACGATGCCCTCCCATCTTGGCTACCGCAGCTGGTTCCTTGCCCGCCAATTTACATACATACATACATAAATCACGCCTATATCCCTTACAGGGTAGGCAGAGCGTTAACGGCCGTTCAACGGATATTAACACCACGTCTGACAAAAGTTTGAGGGTCAATCAGATAACTGTGTATCACTATAGTGCCAGGTTGTCAGCCCGTCGCCTAAAATTGCAATACACACCCTCGAGTCCCTTAGTCGCCTCTAACGACACCCATAGGTAAGAAATGGGGTGATGCTATTCTAATCCAGCATCACACGGCAATTAAACAAGTGTATTTAATGCCAGTAACGCGTGGCACGGCTCCATCTACCTATGATCTATGGTATGGTATCTATGTATCTTTTTCCCTGACTTACCTGATGCACATGAGGATGAGGGAGTATGAGGAGATGCCTCCGGTGAAGACCTCATTCAAGTCTCGTTGGAGTAAGAATTGCTTTAGGACCATGACTAGCCGGGATAGGCAGGGGTATTTTTCCTGGAAAGATGAAAAGTTGGGATAAGTACAAATTTTAACTCTCTTACTATCACTGTTTATGACGACCGATGTGGCGCAGTGGTAGTGCGACTGCCTGCTACGCAAAGGTTCCGGGTTCGATTCTCGGTGGGACACTCACTAAGTTGATATTTATCACTTTGTGAATTTGTTCCCGGTCTGGTTAGGACATTTCAGGCTGAACCAACTGATTGTCCGAAAAGAAATGGTTCCGTGCTTCGGAGGGCACGTTAAGCCGTCGGTCCCGGTTGCTGTCTATGATTACTTAGACGGCGGTCGTAACACAACCATGTCAGAGGCCTACTAGTGGTAGTAGGCGGTTGAATAACTCTGACACCAGGGTTCATCGGGTCGTTGAACGACTCGGTGTCCCACACGAAAAAAAAAAAAAAACTGTTTATGAGATACATCCTGATGGGTGACAGACAGGCAGTGTTACTAATATCAGGGTCCCGTTTTGACCCTTTTGGTACGGAACCCTAAAAATAACAATATAATTTAATATCTTAAACTTATCCTGAAGTGCAACAGATAATATTACATTAGTTAGTAGTCCGTATTCCCGAAATAGCTAACAAGATTACATTATATTTTTTGCGTATTATTTTGCTGGACAAATGTTGATTCACAAATTATAACGAATGATAAAAATCTACAATATTTTAAACAAATCATATTTTTACATTGTTACCTACTGATTACAATAATACAGTCGGTATCACCGGCGTATCAGTAACTGTTGTTACAAATTGCGCGTTTTTCAAGGTCTCGCGAGTCGCGGCTTAGCAACAATGTTTGTTTGTATGTTTTTTAGACTTTTATTACATTACGTACGACAGCTGTTTCATTTCAAGACTGAAGACGAAATGATACATACATATATCACGCCTAATATCCTTGCGGGCTAAGTAGAGCTTAAACGGCCGTAAACGATTACGCCACGCCTGACAAACATTTGAGTCATTCAGAAAATTGATTTTCAGCATATCGCATAAAATTGCAAATACACATGTTCCCCTCGAGTCCCATTGTCGCCACTTACGACACCCACGGAAATTAAAATGGGGTGATGCTATTTTAAGCCGGCATCACACGGCAAAGGAAACAAAATATTAAATGAATTGATTATATTGTAGATAAGTTGATAATTTTAGGTGTATTATCTGTTTTTAATCGTTTATTTGTTTCGGAAGGTGTGTTAAAAATTAAGGTGTCGTGTTTAATTGTTGAGAGGGCACGCTACAGCTCATTAACAGACACAACAGTCTTCTGCTGGCCACGGGCCTCTCCCTATTGGGGGTATTACCATACACACCACGCTTGGCTGGCGATTGACGAGCGCTGTGCAAGATATTGCACTCACAGGGAACGTTGCTTCCCATTCCTTTAGTCACCGTTAACGATACCCACGAGTACAAACGAACTGAATACTTGCCACACTTGTCAGACGTGAAATGTGTTATTTCCCGTGGTAACACTGCCTATTCCTTGTATACATAGTTTACCTCAGTAACCTTTTACTGCTTCCGGATAGAAAAGAGAAAACGCTTTTCGTTACAACAGGGCGACCATTCGGTTTGTTTGTCAAAGTAAGAAAAAAACTGAGATTTGTCTTATCCATTTTTTTAGTTGTGCAGGCAAACACATTTTAACACATTACTAAAAATTGTGATGTCACGTCCTTAAAACTTCAGAAATATATTAAAAATTGAAAGAAATAATATTATCATTATTAATGACTTTCTTAAAAAATAATATGCACGCCCAATCCGCCTGTCTTGTAGAAGTCTCACTTTCTGTAGGTCAGCTGGAAGAAATTTCTTAGTAGAAATAAGTTGTCCTGTTGTGTCGTCATTCTTTGTATATTGTCTCTTGTAATGTTTCTTGTGTGCAATAAATGGTTAATAATAATATAATAATATTCTGGCATACCGAATTCCCGTAAAACGTGTAACACTTAACCTTAAATCTGTACCTCATTCATCATAGAACAGCTGGTATCAATAGATAAGGCATATAAAACGTTATCATTTGACACTGACCTTATACTGCTTGATAAGCTCCGCGCTCTTGACGCCGCTGCTCATGTTGAATGAAATGTCCACCTGTAACATACAATATAACATTGGAGTAACTTGGATTGACCCGTTGGCGTAGCGGATAGTACCCCTGCCTGCTACGTCGAGTCGTGGGTAGTACACAACATTGTTGGATGGCATCGCCTCTTTAGAATGCATCGAACCACTCTATATAATAATAATAATTTAATAATTTTTTATTGGACCACCAACAGTTTACACAGTTTGGGAACTTATACATAAGATAATACTAATAAACCAATTATAGGTGTTCACTAGAAAAATTATTTTACACTAAACGAAGCAAGCAGCTAATCACATGCAAGGCCATTAGCAAATTATGCAATCATATCATACATAACATCAGATATACCTAGATAGGTACCACAATATGAATTGCCATGCATGCGACCAACCTCATAACCACACTATTTGTCATCCAAATTTATACCGATACTACCCTTCTTATAAAATAAAATATTTTACTGACATAGTTTTAACTTAATCTTTCTTTTAAACTGATTTAATGATACATGAAATATGTCTATATCGACATACTTATGGTTATACATATGAGTTGCCCTTCGAATGAAGCAATTACGCACATAATTTGAGTAACTAAATTCACATCGAAATGAAGGTTTAAATCTTAAACTTGATCTGTAAGGAAACTAACTAAACTATAGGAAACTAAGTGCTAGAAACATGAACTTAACTTCACGTAGTATTTGTCAGTCATCTTGACGATGGCCACAGTAGCTTTGCCTTGAAACTTTATGATTTCTTCGTCTGCTATATCCTGGCCAACCTGCCTTTTTCTTTATTTCACAACAGAATGAGTACAGTAGGAAAAACTTTCTTGCCTTAACTGGTCCGTATCATCAGCAAGCTCGTCAAGAGTATTTGTCGTAATCTTGACGACGAGTACAGTATCTTTCTCAGGCACCCTATATGCTTTATTTTTATGCTATATCCTGGTCCACCTGCCTCTTTAAAAAGAGTGTAGTAACCCCTTTCTTTTCAAAATTGTTCTCTGTCTCATATCGAGCAAATCGAACATGATCTTACTTTCACGTCAGAGTATTTGTCAGTCATCTTCTCAAGCACCTTTATGCTTTCCTTTTCTGCTATATCCTGATCCACTTACCTCTTCATGAAGAGTGCAATTGTTCTCTGTCTCAGTTTTTTTTTATTAATGATGGGTTTGCTCTTGACTCTAGTCTAGGTCATAGGACAGAGACAGAGTCTAAGATGGAGCGAGCTCACCCAGAAGAAGCCTGTTCACTCTTACTTTGAAGAGATTAGGGTTGTATGCTTTTGGAAACACAGACGCAGGAAGTGAGTTCCACTCTTTAGCAGTGCGCATTATAAATGATGACTGGAAGCGCTTAGTCCGAATTGGTGGAATGGCTACCAGGTACGGATGGTATCCGGCGGTGCGTCTGGATGTCCGATGGTAGAAGGGAGCTGGTGGAACAAGGTCGTGAAGCTCTTGAGCACACTCTCCGAAGTACAATCTATAAAATACCGACAAGCAGGCAACCTTGCGGCGATGTGCCAGGCTATGTAGCTTGGTGTCCACCAGTTTTATGTCGCCTATGAGCCTCCTGGCCCTGCGTTCCACCGAGTCAAGAGCGGCAAGTTGGTATTTGGCTGAGCCATCCCAAAGGTGACTGCAATACTCCATGCAGGATCGGACTTGTGCTTTGTAAAGAGTTAAAAGCTGTCCAGGCGTAAAGTATCGCTTCACTCTATTCAGTTTAATCAGTTTATTCTGTTTTTAACTATATCGAGCAAATCAAACGTGATCTTACCTTCACGTCAGAGTATTTGTCAGTCATCTTGACGATGGGCACCGTCGCTTTCTCAAGGACCTTTATGCTTTCTTTTTCTGCTATATCCTGATCCACTTACCTCTTCATAAAGAGTGCAATTGTTCTCTGTCTCAGTTACACTACATCGAGCAAATTGAACATGATCTTAGCTTCACGTCAGAGTATTTGTCAGTCATCTTGACGATGGGCACCGTCGCTTTCTCAAGCACCTTAATGCTTTCCTTTTCTGCTATATCCTGATCCACTTACCTCTTCATGAAGAGTGCAATTGTTCTCTGTCTCATTAACACTATATCGAGCAAATCAAACGTGATCTTACCTTCACGTCAGAGTATTTGTCAGTCATCTTGACGATGGGTTCAGTAGCTTACTCAAGCACCATTATGCTTTCCTTCTCTGCTATATCCTGATCCACCTACCTCTCAATAAAGAGTGCAATTGTTCTGTGTCTCATTAACACTATATCAAGCAAATCAAACGCGATCTTACCTTCACGTCAGAGTATTTGTCAGTCATCTTGACGATGGGTACAGTAGCTTTCTCAAGCACCATTATGCTTTCCTTTTCTGCTATATCCTGATCCACCTACCTCTTCATGAAGAGTGCAATTGTTCTCTGTCTCAGTTACACTATATCGAGCAAATCAAACGTGATCTTACCTTCACAGAGTATTTGTCAGTCATCTTGACGATGGGTTCAGTAGCTTTCTCAAGCACCATTATGCTTTTCTTTTCTGCTATATCCTGATCCACCTACCTCTTCATGAAGAGTGCAATTGTTGTCTGTCTCAGTTTAACTATATCGAGCAAATCAAACGTGATCTTACCTTCACGTCAGAGTATTTGTCAGTCATCTTGACGATGGGCACCGTCGCTTTCTCAAGCACCATCATCCATCATGCTTTCCTTTTCTGCTATATCCTGATCCACCTACCTCTTCATGAAGAGTGCAATTGTTCTCTGTCTCAGTTTAACTATATCGAGCAAATCAAACGTGATCTTACCTTCACGTCAGAGTATTTGTCGGTCATCTTGACGATGGGCACCGTAGCTTTCTCAAGCACCTTTATGCTTTCCTTTTTTGCTATATCCTGATCCACGTACCTCTTCATAAAGAGTGCAATTGTTCTCTGTCTCAGTTACATTATATCGAGCAAATCAAACGTGATCTTACCTTCACGTCAGAGTATTTGTCAGTCATCTTGACGATGGGCACCGTCGCTTTCTCAAGCACCATCATCCATCATGCTTTCCTTTTCTGCTATATCCTGATCCACCTACCTCTTCATGAAGAGTGCAATTGTTCTCTGTCTCAGTTTAACTATATCGAGCAAATCAAACGTGATCTTACCTTCACGTCAGAGTATTTGTCGGTCATCTTGACGATGGTTACCGTCGCTTTCTCAAGGACCTTTATGCTTTCCTTTTCTGCTATATCCTGATCCACCTACCTCTTCATGAAGAGTACAATTGTTCTCTGTCTCAGTTACACTATATCGAGCAAATCCAACATGATCTTACCTTAACGTCAGAGTATTTGTCAGTCATCTTGACGATGGGCACCGTTGCTTTCTCAAGCACCATTATGCTTTTCTTTTCTGCTATATCCTGATCCATCTACCTCTTCATAAAGAGTGCAATTGTTCTCTGTCTCAATTACACTATATCGAGCAAATCAAACGTGATCTTACCTTCACGTCAGAGTATTTGTCAGTCATCTTGACGATGGGCACCGTCGCTTTCTCAAGCACCTTAATGCTTTCCTTTTCTGCTATATCCTGATCCACTTACCTCTTCATGAAGAGTGCAATTGTTCTCTGTCTCATTAACACTATATCGAGCAAATCAAACGTGATCTTACCTTCACGTCAGAGTATTTGTCAGTCATCTTGACGATGGGCACCGTCGCTTTCTCAAGCACCTTTATGCTTTCCTTCTCTGCTATATCCTGATCCACCTACCTCTTCATAAAGAGTGCAATTGTTCTCTGTCTCATTAACACTATATCGAGCAAATCAAACGTGAACTTACCTTCACGTCAGAGTATTTGTCAGTCATCTTGATGATGGGCACCGTGGCTTTTTCAAGCACCATTATGCTTTCCTTCTCTGCTATATCCTGATCCACTTACCTCTTCATGAAGAGTGCAATTTGTTCTCTGTCTCAGTTTAACTATATCGAGCAAATCCAACATGATCTTACCTTCACGTCAGAGTATTTGTCAGTCATCTTCTCAAGCACCTTTATGCTTTCCTTTTCTACTATATTCTGATCCACTTCCCTCTTCATGAAGAGTGCAATTGTTCTCTGTCTCAGTTACACTATATCGAGCAAATCAAACGTGATCTTACCTTCACGTCAGAGTATTTGTCAGTCATCTTCTGAAGCACCTTTATGCTTTCCTTTTCTGCTATATCCTGATCCACCTACCTCTTCATAAAGAGTGCAATTGTTCTCTGTCTCAGTTACACTATATCGAGCAAATCGAACATGATCTTACCTTCACGTCAGAGTATTTGTCAGTCATCTTGACGATGGGTTCAGTAGCTTTCTCAAGCACCATTATGCTTTTCTTTTCTGCTATATCCTGATCCACTTACCTCTTCATGAAGAGTGCAATTGTTCTCTGTCTCAGTTACACTATATCGAGCAAATCAAACGTGATCTTACCTTCACGTCAGAGTATTTGTCAGTCATCTTGACGATGGGCACCGTCGCTTTCTCAAGCACCTTTATGCTTTCCTTCTCTGCTATATCCTGATCCACTTACCTCTTCATGAAGAGTGCAATTTGTTCTCTGTCTCAGTTTAACTATATCGAGCAAATCCAACATGATCTTACCTTCACGTCAGAGTATTTGTCAGTCATCTTCTCAAGCACCTTTATGCTTTCCTTTTCTACTATATTCTGATCCACTTCCCTCTTCATGAAGAGTGCAATTGTTCTCTGTCTCAGTTACACTATATCGAGCAAATCAAACGTGATCTTACCTTCACGTCAGAGTATTTGTCAGTCATCTTCTGAAGCACCTTTATGCTTTCCTTCTCTGCTATATCCTGATCCACCTACCTCTCAATAAAGAGTGCAATTGTTCTCTGTCTCAGTTACACTATATCGAGCAAATCGAACATGATCTTACCTTCACGTCAGAGTATTTGTCAGTCATCTTGACGATGGGTTCAGTAGCTTTCTCAAGCACCATTATGCTTTTCTTTTCTGCTATATCCTGATCCACTTACCTCTTCATGAAGAGTGCAATTGTTCTCTGTCTCAGTTACACTATATCGAGCAAATCAAACGTGATCTTACCTTCACGTCAGAGTATTTGTCAGTCATCTTGACGATGGGCACCGTCGCTTTCTCAAGCACCTTTATGCTTTCCTTCTCTGCTATATCCTGGCCCACCAGCTCTCGTTCTAACGTCCATAGAGGCAGCTTCTCCCATTGACCTGGAGCAAGGAGAAAATTACATTTACAAAAAGGGCATAACAAGCCGAAAGGCGGTTAAGGCTCTCATGAAACTGAACAACTCTCCTTTGTCCTGCAGTGTAAATTTTCAAAGACTTTGGAATAGCTTTCTTATAGAAACTGGCTAGTTAACTTAAGCACAGTATCTAACACATATCACGCCTATAATCCCTTGCGGGGTAGGCGGACCGTAAAAGGCAGCAAAAGACGGACATTTACGCCACGTTTGACAAATGTTCGAGGGTCATTCGAAAAAATTGTGTATCACCTTAGCGTAAGCCCATCACCTCTCAATAAACACCCTCAAGTACCTAAGTCTCATCTTAAGACTTCCACGGGAAAGCAATGGGGTGATGCTATTCTAAACCAGCATCACACGGCTAACAAAAGTAACAAAAAGGGTATATTGAGCCGAAATGAGATCAAGGTTCCCATAATTTTCCCTCGTCCTGCAGTGGACCTTTCCAAGGATTTTGGAATACCTATCTTAAAATAGAAACTGGCTAGTCAACTTAAACACAGTATCTAAACAGCTCCCAAATATATCTTATTTGTTTAGAGCACTACAACTAGTTTTATTGTTATGTATTTTTAGCTCAATCGATCTTACGGGCTATTTATATTTGGGACAGGCTGGTAATCGGTACGAAGCGTTGTATCTTTGATTGAGATTAAAAGATCTCATCGTTCATTTAAATGTTTTGATTTGAAACAGCTTTAATAAATGCGTCTGCAAGTATTTTTCCCATTTCATGAAATATGATTCTCGTAAAATAAAAATAATTTAGTGGTATTTGTTCTTTTGGTTCAATATTACATACATACCTTGTGGGGAATGAAGAATGAGCGTAAACAGCCGTTAAAATCTGACATTTAAGCCACGTCTGACAATAATTTTAAGGTTATTCAGAAAACTGTGTATCGCCATACAAAACCCACGGGAAAGAAATGGGGTGAAGCTATTTCTAAACCGACATCACACGGCACAATAGTTCATACCCTTAAATAGTTCATAATTAAATAACATAAAACGAGCCGTGTGATGCCGGCTTAGAATAGCATCACCCCATTTCTTACCTATGGGTGTCGTAAGAGGCGACTAAGGGACTCGAGGGTGTGTATTGCAATTTTAGGCGATGGGCTGACAACCTGTCACTATAGCGATACACAGTTATCTGATCGACCCTCAAACTTTTGTCAGACGTGGTGTAAATATCCGTTTTACGGCCGTTAACGCTCTGCTTACCCCGTAAGGGATATAGGCGTGATTTATGTATGTATGTATGTATGTAAAACGATACGAACGAAATGGTGATACAACAAACAACATAATATGTAATAGTAGCTACTAGTAGATCAAACAGACAAGTACAAATATTATTTACCTATACAGGATGTAAGGGACGGTGTACCGTAAACTTTGCAGGCATGATCAGACCATGAAACTGAACAAATTTTACTATGGAGCCTATGTTGGGACCCGATTAAATTTTTCTTGACCGGGTTTTTGTATGGGTCGATAATCTTTTCTCATTTACCAACATTATTCTCCATAGAAAGTTGTTCAGTTTGATGGTCTGATCATGCCTGCAAAATTTTCAGTACACCGCCCTTTACACCCCGTATATTCCATTTCCTTTGACTTTCATTTACGTATGGTGAAAATATTACTTACCTACTAGCATACTGCTTCAGACATAAACAAATAATGACTCTATTTACCCAGGTGTTCCTTTTCCTGGGTATTTTGTAATAACATCTTGTTAAATACTTATAATACATAAATTAATACTTATTAATTCAGCCTGTGAATCTGAACAACTATCTCTGAGAAGGACAGAGTTTGAGAAAAAGAACAACTTTTTCTGAGGAACATATGTGTAAATATGTCATTGCTCTAACACGCACATATATCACGCTTTTATCCCTTGCGGGGTAGGCAGAGGGTTATCGGCTGCAAAAAATACGGTCGCTATCGCTACGTCTGACAAATATTTGAGGGCCGTTCAGATAAGTCGTATATCACTATAGTGACATGTAGTAACCCTGTCGCTTTAAATTGTAACACACATGCAATCCTAGAGTCCCTTAGTCGCCTCTTACTATCACCGCTGGAAAGAAATGGGGTGATGCTACTCTAAGCCGGCATAACACGGCAGAGTTATTTCACTCTTATAAAAAATGACCTGGCTTATACATTTCGTATGGGAGATTTAAATTCGAGTCGACGAATGACACGACGAACAATGTCAGTTTAAAAAAAACTACCACCAGGCCCCAAACATTTCAATACAAAATATTACGCCGAATCTAATCTAATGAATGGATGACGTAATACTATTTAAATACCAATATTACCTAGACTAGACCACTCTTTTGACGAGTTTTGTAAATAACCTTGCCATATAACTGCGTAAAAAAAGTCCACCAGTAGCTAAAATAAGTCTGATGTTTATCAATGTCACTTTTCAGGCTGACTTCTGTTTATCTATATAGTAAATAAACAAAAATTGCGTAAATTATGCATCAGGTATTTACGCGAAAGACTATACCCACCTTTTTATGATAAGAAGAGTATTTTTAAATTTCTTTAAATTGTGGCACCTTTTTGAAATCACTATCAAACAGGCCATCTTTGTAAGGAGCGGAATAAATGGCGGTATGGTTGTGTGATGCCGGCTTAAAATATCATCACCCCATTTCTTTCACGCGGGTGTCGTAAGAGGCGACTAAGGATCTCGAGAGATTCATGTCTTTTACAATTTTAGGCGACATGCTGACAACCTATCACTATAGTGATACCGATTTTTCTGAAACGGCCCTAAAATATTTGTTAGACGCGGCGATAGCGGTTGTACTTGACAATCGCTACCAGCCGCATCCACATGCAGAAAACTTGTTGAAATATAAGCTTGTTAAATCAGCAATAATCTTCGGAATATAATGCTATTGTGTTATTGTTTCCTAAACATGATACTGATACTTCGGCTCGATAGAAAAAAAAGCAAACCATAATTATGCGTACTGTGTGAAAAATACATACGAAATAACTTATCATAATGATAGCTTTACAAAACTGTAGTAAGTTATAAGAGGGCAGATCGGCAGGATGTCGTCTTTTTTTTAGTTCTGGACTCTACAATTTTAGCCCCGGGGCTATGAAATCTACACCTGACTGTACGGTGGGGAGCAGGAGCTCACCTGGAGAAGTTTTGTGGTTCTTCAAACAACCAGCCCAATCGCGCCCTAAACTGGGCTTACGAGTTGTTCTGTCCGGATCGCACGCGTGCAAATTGCTGTTTGTCAAAAAAGTCACCGGTTTTTAGCTCGTGTCAGCCCCTTAAGTCATCGGTCCATCTGGCCGGAATGTACCATCAATTCGTTCAAATAATATTGTCCAGTATCGGACCGGTCAGTAACAGGTAATTTTTAGTTAATATTTTGTATATTTAATCAAACCACATTATGATAAAAAACCATCATGTGTGACTACTTGATTGATATTCGTAATCGGTAGTTAGATAAAGAAAATGGTTCACTATGTAACGTAATCTTTTGTATTCTCATAAGTGAAAATGAAAAAAAATGAAAAAATATTTATTTAACAAACAACATGCATAGATGACATTTCATAATTTTTTGACTAACCTAGTACACGCATGAAGAAGATAGAGGTACATAGTTGAGCTCACTATGACCCCACACTAGGCCACGCCTGTGTCGTGGGAATCATAAACGTTTAACAAAAAACGATTCACCCCAGACAGTAATACAAATGTGATATAGTATTTTAATTAGTATAAAACAATGAACATAAAGGAATATCATGCAATAAAATTACTTAATTAAAGAATCTGTAAATAAAATAAGTTGTAAAATAAATAGTGTAAATAAAGGAAAAAATAAATAAAAATAAATAGAAAAAGTTTTTTTTACTCTTACTTAAGTAGATAAATTGTTTATTAATAAAAATTACGAAGTTGAAAGAATGTAAGCGTCGGCCGGGGATTGAACCACGGACCTGTGGAGTACCGTTCTACCGCTCTGCCACTGAGCTACCAGCTCCCCGACCGAACCCTGGAAGGGTTTTCAATTGTCAACCTGTACTCGTCTTGAAGCGACGTAAATGAGATATCTAGTGTAATTTATTTCAACTAACAAGTTTATTTTACCGAGATAACTTGTGTTTCTGTACACTTTTTTCATGCTTTTTTTGTAGTGGCGACGGCGGCGTTCAAATTTCAAATCCCACACGAGATAAATTTTACATACATACATACATACATCACGCCTCTAAATACCTTGCGGGGTAGGCAGAGCATAAACGGCCGTTAAAACAGTCATTTACGCCACGTCTGACAGAAGTTTGAGGGTCAATCAGATAACTGTGTATCACTATAGTGCCAGGTTGTCAGCCCATCGTCTATATTTGCAATACACACCCTCGAGTCCCTTAGTCGCCTCTTACGACTCCCAAGGGAAAGAATGGGGTGATGCTGATTCTAGGCCGGCATCACACGGCATTTTAGGCCGGCATCACACGGCAAAATATTTGCATCTAATATTTTTACATTCTGTAAAATGCCTTGCACTGCACTTGCCAACTCGCTTATACAGCGACATACAAGCTTGTTGCCCTAGTTACAAGTCTAGGGCCTGTCTCAAGGCCGTCAGACAACCTCGACCTGTGTCGGATCCAGCTATTCTCAACTAGATGAAGGTTAACGATCTTTTGCGACGGCGAGAAAGGGCTTGGCGTGTACTACAGTTTGAATTTGAACCTACATCATATTATTAGACAGGTACTAGGTGTTTGAACCCATGTAAAATCAAAGAATGTAATCAAATTTAACCTTATATAGGGTGAAATTTTACTAGTGACCGATAACGAAAACTCAGATCGGGCTGGTGATAAGAAACAGATTTTGCCCAAGAAAAATTGGTCGAAATAAATAATATAAATTTATATATTATATAATATGCATAATATCGCAAATTTTAACAAGGAATAGCTTCGGCAATTACTGCACAAAAATTTTTTAAAAGTTCATCAACTGTTAACCATTTTCACTAAAAAAATTACTGAGATGTGAACCTTTTTTACACGATTAAACGAAGAGAACGAGTTTATAACGAAATAGACTCAAATATCAAGATTTTCGTCTGAGCTTTTCGATTCAGAAGTATGTCTTATTCCATATAACCTTAACCGATATCTCTGCTACCTACCTATACCTAGATTTCAGGTATTTCTTTCGTTATGCTTCACTCAGGATGATAAAAGTAAAATTTTCAAAGCAGAAACAAATTTGGTCTTGACTCTGGAGATTTTAGATCCTTTCAATTAATTATAGTACTCATAGGTGACAACGAGGTGGATATCACTTGTAGGTAAATACAGCCCCGTCCTAAAGACCCGAACACTTCTATTCTGGCTTGAGTTCCACAGTCAGTACGACATGTCGGGTTCTATTGACAACTGCTGATGAATGATACAACATAGCTGAAGACAATTGACTATGCAGCGATCTTTGGGTAACTCACTCAAGTGGTTCACAAGCAAGCAAGACGTAGCAGAAGTTCCAATATATCTGCAAGATGGCGCCACGTGACAGATTGGCAGAGAAACAAAGTGCCTGAAACGCGGTATCGAAGTGTTTCACCGCGCAACGCATAATATATACAACCTCCAACTCTATCTAGGTGGGCCAGGCAGGGTAGCTTCCCTTTTCCCGACACCACCTGTGCCACCATTCTTACTGGCACGACTCCTGTCACCCGTCATAACTATAATACCACTCACCTATGACAACGAGGTCGATATCACTTGTAGGTAGATACAGCCCCGTCCTAAAGGAGCCGAACACTTCGACCCTGGCTTGGGGCCACAGAGTCAATATGGCGTGTCGGATCCTGTTGACGACTGTGGTGCGGACAAGGTGTTCAGTCTCCGTTGGTGACATGTACATGAAAAAGTGCTCGATCTCTTCGTGTAGCCTGCAACAAAAGAAAACTGGTCTTAGGAAAATAACACACACACGCCTATAATCCCTTGGATTATAGGCAGAGCGTAAACGGCCAAAATAATCGGTCATTTACGCCACGTGTGACAAATATTTGAGGGTCGTTCGGAAAATTGTGTATCACCTTAGTGACAGGTCGTCAGCCCATCGCCTATAATTGCAATACACCCTCGAGTCACATCGTCGTCTTTTACGACTCCCACGGGAAAGAAATGGGATAATGCTATTCTAAGCCGGCATCACACGGCAAAAAATAACACAGGGTAAAACAAGGTGGTATTCTGCTTCTTTTGGTCAAAGAGCTAAACTTAAAAATAACCAGCGAAATTACTTGTACATAATATAATTCGCCAAAGGTGGCACATGCTGCATCTGTCATAATTTGGTGTCTTATGAGTCTTGATGTCCTATGAGTGTGTTTACCGTGTGGTGCCGGCTTAGCATCACCCCAATTCTACTTGTGACGCTCAGCCTGCGCAAGGCGAGATTGTGTCTGCATGATATATAATCACGCCTCTTTCCCGGAGGGGTAGGCAGAGACTAAATCTTTCCACTTGCAACGATCCTGACACCATTTTCGCTTCTTCAACATGCATCAACCTTTTCATACATGCTCGTCGGTTTAGGGTACCCTTGACCTGACCTTTCTTTAGAATGTCCCCGATCTGATCCAAGTATGTTCGTCTAAGTCTTCCCCTTCCAAAATTCCCAGCCACACTCGCCATATAAACATATCATTGTTACACATAATATCTGCGATCACTTGTGTTTGTTTACTACGCTACTCTTGCGCAACGGCAAGGCTGTCCATTCAGCTTCCGCGCCAGTCATGTGATGAAATCAGGGCGTAACTTACATTCATAGCTTGGCGGTGTGGTATGCCTCAACATATAGTATTGTTTGTTAGAATCAGGGCGTAAATTACATTCATAGCTTGGCGGTGTGGTATGCCTCAACATATAGTATTGTTTGTTAGAATCAGGGCGTAAATTACATTCATAGCTTGGAGGTGTGGTATGCCTCAACATATAGTATTGTTTGTAAGTAAGGAAATTAAAGAGAGGAAGTACCTATTGAAAAAAGAATATTTTGATGACTGATGCGTTTTGATGTCCTATGAGTGTGTTATAGGTCTACCAAGAATTGCAGAATACAAGTCGTAAGATACAAGGATTCGAATTTCTGATTTTTTTTTAGACAATTAGGTACTTTTCTGGAACAATTAGTTCTCAAATTCCCAATTTAGGCCTAAATGTTAGTCAGAAACGAACGTTTCTTACGGCCGTTTACGCTCAGCCTTAGCAAGGCGAGATTGTGTCTGCATGAGTGTTATTATTGTTACACATAATCTCAGCGATCACATGTTTGTTTACTACGCTACTTTTGCGCAACGGCAAGCCTGTCCATTCAGTTTCCGCGCCCGTCATGTGATGAAATCAGGGCGTAACTTACATTCATAGCTTAGAGGTGTAGTATGCGTCAATGTATAGTATTATTTATACATACATACATTCAAATATCACGCCTATTATCCCTTGCGGGGTAGGCAGAGCGTAAACGACAGCAAATACGGACATTTACGCCACGTCTGACATATATTTGAGGGTTATTCAGAAAATTGTATATCGCCATAGTGACAGGTTGTAAGCCCATCGCCTAAAATTGCAATTCACACCCTCAAGTCCCTTAGTCGCCTCTTACGACTCCCACGGGAAAGAAATGGGGTGATGCTATTCTGAGCAGGCATCACACGTAGTAGTATTATTTATGCAGCTATAAATATGAAGATCGCATCTAGACCTACAACTTCCTCGAACAAACTTGCAATCCAGCTTGCGTAGTTTTCGATATAAACGGGTTTTGAGTATGACAGCTGTCAACAAAAAAAAGATCGCATCTAGACCTACAACTTCCTCAAACAAACTTGCAATCTAGCTTGCATAGCTTTCGATATACATATCACGACTCTATCCCTTGCGGGGTAGGCAGAGCGTTAACTACCGTAAAATACGGTCGCTATCGTCACGTCTGACAATTATTTGAAGGCCATATCAGAAAAACGTGTGTCACTATATTGACAGGTTGTCAGCCTGTCGCCTAAAATTGTAATATACATGAAACCCTTAGACGCCTCTTACGACAACCGCGGGAAAGAAATGGGGTAACGCTATTCTAAGCCGGTATCACACGGCTAATGCAGCTACTTAATAAATAAAGTAGAGGAAGGAAGAAGAGAAATATTTACCAAGGCCGGGGCAAATCTAACGCCATTTGACAGATAATGAACTGTATCGTTATTTAAATAAAGATCAAACTTCTTTCTAGATGTGTCAAACTCTGTCAAATAAGCTACTAGGACCATACCTAAATGTAGCCTTGTAAGTAGCATCATTTACTATAGCAGTCAGCGGCTTAGAATATTCACCCCATTTCTTTCCCATGGGTGGTTACATGATTACATGTGTATTGCAATCTTAGGCGATGGGCAGACAACCTGTCACTAAGGCGATAGACAATTAATAAAAATTATGTTTTTAGACGAGGCGTATATGTTTGTTTTTACGCCTATTTACGGTCTGCCTAAACCCCCAAAAGTGATATATGTATGTATGTTTGTATGTCATCGTCATAAAAACTTAAACATCAAACCTGATCATTGATTACGCATAAAACATGTGCATCAGTGCAGTTGTATTCCCAAAGGTATAATCACCGTACATTGCGCGCAGTAAGGGCTCTTATAGACGAGCGATACCGTGCCCGACAATGGATCCGAAGTAGCAATGTGCCGTTCCCAATTTAGTAATTTACTGGGAATATTCCCGGGAATATTGGGAACATTCCCCAAGTTTTTTTTGCAATATTTCGACCTTAAGTTTCTTGGGCAAAGTTGTATATAATCACGAGCCAAATCAAACCCTTACGTATCGTTTACTTGTCAAAATACACCCTACACAAATACATGCCTACAGCATATTATTATTCGATTTGGTAATCCCTAATCCCTTAGTACATTATTTTACTATAAAATACACAAAAAAATCGTTTTTTTCCACAATCTGTCAAAAATTTACTATAATATTCGATTTTGTGATGTAAACCCACTTATTTTACCTCAATAAACACTTAAACTTACTAAAAAAATATAAATGTTCTGTTTTAACAAATAAAAGGTACTTTAGAAATTTTAATAAAATAATCTTTATTTTCAATGTTTCTATGTTTCTATGTTTCCGGGGAATATTCCTCGTGCCCGGGAAAGTTCCTGGGAATATTCCCAATGTTACCGGGAACGGCACATTGCTAATCCGAAGCACTCGCTTCTAAGGCGATGTTTTAAGGAGACATTCATGCGATGCCTGTTAACATGGCCAAGGACGGACAGCAAAACAGCAGTAATTCTTCATCAAAATAATAAGTTCTAATATTGAGAGTTGTTGTTGTCCTTCATTCGTTACGCATTTAGTTACTACATTCGGCAACCTCACGTCCTAGAGCGATTATGTTTTGGTGAACTTGCAAAATCGCTTTTTACTATCACAGGTTCAAAACCTGCCTGGGGTGTAATTTTTCAAGTTCACCAAAGTTGCGTATCCAACACATTGAAATGTTAAAAAAATAGGTACTCGATTATGTTTGAATATATATATATACTATATTAATTTATTTTAATAGATGAAACTTTTCAACTCTCGTCGCAAGCAAGTGTCGTTCGTTTGTACGCGCCCGGCAGTTATGTGCAAATCCCGCCTCAACGGCAGAACTAATGACAATGACGTAACTTCGCGATATATTGCTGCAGTTAATGCAGTTTGATGGTATGTCCGTGTGCCCTGAAGGCTAGTAAACAAAGCTCTTTTATGTTGAGGTAGGTGCAAAACGAACACTCGATATAGAAGACACAATAATTAAAGTTTTATTTTCATTATCAAGCCTTAGCCTTTACATTACCTAATTTCTATCCCGCATGGGTGTCGTAAGAGGCGACTGAGGAACTCGAGAATTACATGTGTTTGCAATTCTAGGCGATGAGCTGAGAACCTGTGACTATGGTGATACACAATTTTCTGAATAAAATGACAAATAATAATAAACTGTGTGTTTATTTATAAATTTCTTTATGGTTTAGGAATAGGCTTAGGAGTCGCAACGCAATTAATTTCATCAAAATCAGAACAGATACAGAACGCAGTGAAGTCAGCTGGATTTTGTTAAATTACAATAAATTTTGCTTTGGACCTACCTTGTGTATTAAAGACGAGATAGCCTCGACTAAAGTAAAATATGCAGAGTAATAAAATTGGTTATTTGACATTTCAAACCTTCTCAACAGCCTATTACACCTATAGCTAGTTACAGAATCATGAATGTCGTGGTCATCTTGTGTTAAGGTGAAGTGGCCTTAGAAATCCTCCGAGCAAAGGCGGAGTAGTGTTCGGAGTTTTCTATGCCATTTCTTCAAATCTCAAAAACAAGAATCGTAATTATTTTCAGGACTACTTCAAGATATATGCTACAAAACTATGGAGCCCAAAACACGATTGGTAAAAATTTTCTCGATAGAAAAAAAATCGCAAAGTAAGCCCTAAATTTGTTCTGTTTCTTAGACTAAAAACCTGTACCATTTGACCGGTATCCAATATTTCAAAATTTATTTTATGTCATTTTCTTCGTTATTATATGTGTAATCAACGTATGGAGCTAGTTTTTCAATTATCTACTTACTAGCAGCCCGCCCAGCGGTTTCACCCGCTGCTAACAATTTTCCCCGGGAATAAGACAGTTTAATATAGCCTATGTTCATCAGGGATAATGTAGGATTCTAAAAATCTGATGGTGGTGGCGTAAAGTTACATGCCTGTGATTAACCTGGCCAGCCCCAAGGCAGTGCCTTTATTTTAATTTTTTTCATCCCGCCCGAGCCGGTTTTCTATTAGGTCATAACAAAATTACATACATACATACATATATCACGCCTATAATCCCTTGCGGGGTAGGCAGAGCGTAAACTGCCTCATAAAACGGACATTTACACCACGTCTGACAAATATTTGAGGGTCAGTCGGAAAATTGTGTATCGCTATAGTGACATGTTGTCAGCCCATCGCCTAAAATTGCAATACACACCCTCAAGTCCCTAAGTCGCCTCTTACGACTCCCACGGGCAAGAAATGGGGTGATGCTATTCTAAGCCGGCAACACATAACAAAATTGTAATTTAAAAAAAAAATGTTTGATACAAATTTCTTTTTTTAGAATGACGGTTCATGACGTCAATAAGTGATAATACTATCCTACATTGAATAAAGAATTTCAATTAACGGTAAAAGAATTTTTTAAATCGGTCCAGTAGTTTCGGAGCCTATTCAATTCAAACAAACAATAAATCCTGTTTCTAATATTAGTGTAGATTATATTAGTATTATTTTAGTGTGATGCCGGCTTAGAATAGCATCACCCGATTTCTTTCCCGTGGGAGTCGTAGGAGGCGACTAAGGGACTTGAGGGTGTGTATTGCACTTTTAGGCGATGGGCTGACAACCTATCACTATGGCGATACACAATTTTCCGAATGACCCTCAAACATATGTCAGACGTGGCGTAAATGTCCGTTTTTGCGGCCGTTTACGCTCTGCTTACCCCGCAAAGGATAATAGGCGTGTTATGTGTATGTATGTATTATTTTAGTGTAGATTTTTTTAAATGCATTATTTAATGTTTTTTGTCGTCTTTTTATGCCGAGTAAGGGACAGCCCTTCGAATACTGATAGGTTGCATGAAACATAAAACTGGACAACTTTCTCCTAGAAACATATGTCAGGAAACGCCATCAAAATGACCTTCCATACAAAATCACAATCAGCTGACTGCATTCACTATGGGAAGTCAGTTTTTTTACGTTTCCTGAAATATGTTCCTAGGGGATAGTTGTTCAGTTTCATGGTCTGCATGTACCCTATTAGTATTCTGAGGGCTATCCCTGACACCCTTTAATACAGTAATGATTAAATGTAATCATTACACTGGTACGAATAATGTGGCGTGGTTGGTACATTTTTAAATGAAAAAGTAGTTATTGTGGCATAACTGTAATAGTTAGACATATGGTATCGCGGACATTATTATAGATATTGATGTCCTCTATAAAACTGTAGTACATCACTTTGCTCTACTGTCAATAATTTCCACAGCGTACGCGATATAAGATATTTTTTGGTACATTTTTCACACGTTGGGTTACATTATCGAAATTTTCACGCGGATCCCTATTTTTTTCACGTATAAAATATAGCCTATGTTCATCAGGGATAATGTAGGATTCTAATGGTGAAAGAATTTTTCAAATCGGGCCAGTAGTTTCGGAGCCTATTCGATGCAAACAAACAAACAAACAAACAAACAATCAAATCTTTCCTCTTTATAATATTAGTGTAGATTAGTGTAGATTATCATTAAAAAAGAACACTTAAACATAAAAGTATGTTCGGTTTGCGCACGGGCACGTCGGTTTCTACCGCGCCCGCACCCCTCAGTCGGCCACTGAGCCTCGTCGGAAGCAGACATGTACAACTTTTTTCCAGCCGCGGAGATATTACGACATTTATTGAGCAGGGAAACCAAATGCTAAGTTAAAGAAAAAAAACTAAGCTTTCCAAGCCTTGCTATAAAAAACAGAGGATAGGGTAGTTTGCGGCGTAATATTTACAAACACACCCATACACATATTACACATATCACGCCTATAATCCCTTGCGGGGTAGGCAGAGCGTAAACTGCCGCAAAAAACGGACATTTACGCCATGTCTGACAAATATTTGAGGGTTATGCGCAAAAATTGTGTATCGCCATAGTGACAGGTTGTCAGCCCATCGCCTAAGATTGCAGTACAGACCCTCGAGTACCTTAGTCGCCTTTACCGACTCCCATGGGAAAGAAATGGGGTGATGCAATTCTAAGTAGGCATCACACGGCATAATATTTACAAAAAAAAAAATTGATATATTTTTTCGAATTAGGGTAGAAGTACCTTGCAAGGACTACCTTATGTATGGTTAACATAACAATTTATTTATACCTAGCCTCACCCACGGCGTGATGTTTTTCCCGTAGGAAAAGATATTTCTCCAAAGAAAAAAAAAGTTGCCTATGCCACTCTCCATCCTCACAATCCACCCAACGCAACGTGACGTTACAATTACAACGTCAAGGAAGGACAATCAAACAAACACGTTTCGATGGATGAAAACCTGTCAAGTGCGAGTTAGACTTGATAGCTGAGGACGGTTCCGTACAACCTTACTTTACTAATGTATAGGGTGAAATTTAACTAGTGACCGATAGCGGAAACCATGGAATGCCTACCAGACTCCAGTCTGAGAATAAGGAACAAATTTGCTCAAGGAACATATGGATCCCATACAAATTGACTAGGCCGGCTAGTACACCTTGTATGGGAGGTTCAATTTTACATAAAACCGCTCCGTTGCGACGAGAAGAAAGGAAAATCGAACAAGCAGGCTTTCCCATTTGTAATATTAGTGTGGATATATAAAAACCGGTAAAGTGCGAGTTGGACTCGATAAGTGAGGAGGGTTCCGTACAATCTATTTTAACGATTCAATGTGAGTTGTGAGCCAAACTGTGGTCGTAATTGCGTAAACCGAAAATGAATCTGATGCAGAGGTTTTGGAGACGCTCAAGTTTGCTAAACAACTCCTCAGTGGCATCTACGTAGCAGGTGTCGGCGTGGTCTAAACGGGGGAGGAGAAGTGTCTGAGCAAGAGTAATCTTAGTTTTAAGAGACAAGAAATTTTGAAGGCATTAAAGCGAAAGAAAAGAGAAAAATACTTTACTGCTGACAGCGTTGACCTGCGCAGTCCAACTGAGAGTGGAATCCAGCAAAATACCTAGGTTTTTGGCAGTTTTTGTGAAAGCTATAGACGTGCCATTATAAATAACGTTTGGGATAATTGGATGGTCCACTTGCCTACACACACATATAAGAACTACCTATTAGCATGGCCTGAGATTTTATTGGGTTGACCACGAGACCGAATAATTCAGCCCATATAGCAATTTTGCTGAGGTCATTGATAGCCACAGTTGCACTATTTATATCATCACAGGTGAAATGACAGTAAATCTGCAAATTGTCTGCGTAAAGATGGAAGCTAGAAGAGAGGAGTAACTGTGTTAATCACAACAGAAAAAAGAAGAAGTGAAAGGACGCCACCTGTAGGTACGCCTGAAGAGAGATTACTCCATTCCGAGAAAGCCTCATCAGAACGGACCCGCTGCAAGCGACCCCGAAATTATGAATCAAACCAAGTTATTGCCGGAAAAGAGATGTTAAGAGAGCGAAGGATAGCGAAAAGTACATCAAGATCAACTGAGTTGAAGGCATTACTGAAATGAAGTTAAATAAGAATAGTCAAAGACTTATTCTTCATGGTGTGGTGAATATTGTCGATGACTTTGATAAGTGCTGTCACAGTGCTGTGACCAGCACGAAAGCCAGACTGATACGTAGAACGAAGACTATTAGATGTGTTGAAGTCAGATGCCTGCTTGTGGACAATGTGTTCAAGGATCTTAGATAGGAATGGAAGGATGGAAGTGGGATGAAATTGGGAGAACGATGAAGGATTGGAAACTTTAAGGAGAGGTATAACAATTGCACGTTTTTATGCTGAGGGGAAAGAACTCGTTACCAGAGTGAAATTAAAGATGTGTGTGAGGATTGGCAAGAGTTCGGTAAGGATAAGGGGAGATCATACGGGAGGAGAGACCATCATTGCCCACGGCAGTAGATTTAATGGATGATATATGTTTCTTAACATCGTCCTCGGCAACAACTTTAAAAGAGAAGAAAGAACACTGTGGAAGTGTTCGATAAGTGTTATAAGTTAGCGATAGTCGTTGCTTTGACGACATCAGTCAGTGTGATAGGAGGAGACGAAAAATGCCGGTTGAGTGCTGACAAATCTGCAGCACCACTAGGGGTAGCTGGCGACTTCCCAACACCAAGCGCGCGTAAATATTTCCAGACTTGTGCTGGCTTATAATTATCGATAGAGTCATCAATGTGGCGTCTTTTCGCAGACACAGACGACTTCACCGATTTCTCAACAGTTTGTTTGAGCAGCTAAGATAATTTGAGAATGAAGGAATGTGGACTGTTGATGAAACATTTCTCTTCATAGGTGCTACGCCTTTCGGAATCGTGGGTAAATATACTACAGTGGAAGTGAAATGCCCAGTTGCGTGTCAAAAATGGCATTCAAAATGCTATAAAACAAAATAAGGTGCAAATATTGAATTATTATAAAAAGCAAGATCGAGTTACTGTGAATTCGTGTGACTGGAAAGATAAGATGTGTTTTACATAGAGAAAGCAATCTGATGAAATGGAGACAGTATATACAAAGATATGACAACTTTTGGTAAACTAAAATAGAATCATATTCTCCCTAAATGAGAATGGTAGATTCTCGTCGAGCCCGTGGGATGCCTTTGAGAGGTTCTGAAAAACCGGCTATATAACCAGGAAAGTGGGCGCTGGATTGTCAGATCCTGTTTATTGGGGCTGTTATAGATTTCCTTAGTTTGATCCCTTATTATTTCGCCAATTTTATTTCTATGTCTGTTCGTTTGTATGCCTCGCCTCGATAATTTCAACAGACTACGGAAGGAACCCTATTTATGGGCGTCAGTAAATGAAGCAGATAAATCTTAATTTAAATGTAATTTTTTTGTCTTCTAAATGAATTTTGATTGCATTTTGATGTATATTATTTGAATTTTTCCCCATATAACATGAATAATCAATAATCATACGGATCCCTAGACATTATTTCTTTATAAATAATTCTGTACCTACCTAACTATGACTGATTTAAAAACTTTACGTAGTAGCACTACGTAAAGTTTTACATGGTTTACATGCCTAAAAAACATAAACATTGAATAGGTATATCATATAACATTAAAAGAGACAACCTTTCAATGAAACAAATAGTTCAATTATTAGCACGTTTACCCTACGCCTATACTGTCGTGCGCGGGAGCCTGACACGCTGCGTTTGCTACTTGCCCGTGCGGGGGGTACACCCCGCGCCTGCTCCGCCCGCGCGGCTGCTTCACCCCCTTGAAAACGCGGCTACCTCGGCCAGATTTCGCCTTAAGAGGCCGTACATGAAATTGCGCCGGACGAAAGTAGGTAATTAGTATTAGAACGCGTCATTGTGCAGCCGAGCGGCGGCGATATGCAGACCCAGCGGCGGACGGCAGCGTATAGTTCGATCAATTAGTTTTGATCCTATTTATAGTTTTTTGTGGCAATTGTATGAAAAAGTTTTAAATTATTGCGTACCTACTAAGAATTTTTGGAATTTGTGGACCTGATTAATTACCGACTACTATTCAGGGGTGTTATGGTGTGATTAATCTGTACTTACCTTTATGTATGTTTATCAGTCATGTTTTTATTGTTTTCAATTTGAATGGATAAGCCTGAGGGGTCAAAATATGACTTCCATATACACTTTAAATTGGAGCGTAGATCACGTACATTACACTAGTTTTTATTTCACTTCAATACATGCAGTATTTCGCAAGTTATGACGAAGAGAAGTTTTACCCCAATTTTGAATTTCCGAGATTATGCGCGCTAAGACTGTGACGTCACGGCTCGGCTTGGGACAACTCGCGACCGCAACACAGCGCGCTGCACGTTTCTGTGATTTTGTTTCGATTTTCTTCGTTCTTTCAAAGAAATACTTTATATGGTGTTTATGTGTATGTTATATAAGTGTAATGAGTAAAATGGAAGCAGGATTTGTGAAAGGTCAGTCGGACAATCTGCCAAAATTGATAGTTTGATGGTGGCCCAATATTTCATGATGAATAAAGATTTTACCGCTGCCGAAAGTCGTGGACTAACAATGAAAAGGTATGTAATATGTAAGCATTACCTCAACTGAATCATAGTGTTTTTTTTTTTAGTACCTACATACCTACTATGGGCGGTGATAAAAATACTTTCACTCGCGTGTTCATTACCATCCTGCTTGAAGTACCTACCCGTAAGGTTCCTAGTTGTACCTACTCCCTCAACTCAATCAAAATGTGTGTGATAAAAAATACTAGATAAGGAACCTAGGTACCTACAGTTTGCGCTCGTTAAAACCTACCTATGGGTTTCCATGCGTTTCTACCTACTCGCCGTGGAACTGGCGGGTGCATGTGCGTCCATCCTGAAGTAGGTACCACGGCGGCGGCCTCCTTGACAAGGAGGCGCACACGCATACCTACTCTAGCCAACTGTTATACCTACAGTGTGGGTCAAGGAGGCGCATGTCTACTCCACGCATTTACCTAAAGGTACCCCTTTTATTCACCTACACACACTCGCCTGTACCATTGCAAGTAGAGTAGGTACGACAAGGTGGTACCTACATAGGTAGGTACTTCAGCAATCAGGATGCCCAAGTAATCTAAGTACGTGAGTACGTCCATATGTAGGTAGGTATACTTTAACATTAGTTTCTGCCACCGGCGGCCGTCTAAGTTCTGCTTGGTAATCTTGGTAGTCTTCACAGCAGTAGTGCGCTACAGTTTTAGGGCCTATTGAATCAACTCTTTTCACATAAAAGAAGAGTTTATTTGGTGTTTTAACCGTGGAGTTTAAACATTGCGGCACAATACAGTATTTCCCTGGCATTTTATTTTATAATATTTAATTTCACTGCGCGACGGCGTGCGAGCGTAAGCGCGACTGCCGAATGACTCGAGCCGTGACGTCATCGGCTAGTCTGCGCCCGCCCGCGTTTTTAAAAACTTTCGCCCGAAACTACACACTTTGAACTTTAATATCTCGGCCATTTTTTAAGATATGAAAAAGTAAAAACAAAGTTTTTCTCTTCATTTTTTTGTAGATTTATTAGACATAAAAGTAAAACGCACCATGGTTATCCATTGTAATTATACTATAGTAGTTTTCAAATTTGTTTTTTGGCATAAATAAAAAATCTTATTTATTCACTATTATATATTTATTTTAAAAACTTGTGTCTCTTAGCACCATTGATCGATTTTTTCGCGAGTCGACGATTTCTGGAAGTGAGCAAGTGTAAAGAAATCATCATCCCTTTCAATGAATGCAGTTTTAATTTCATAATCAGGGCCTAAGGGCCAGTCCAGACACCAAACAGGCAGTATTTTTTTTTTTGGTTATGTGTAACTGACCCTGTACTTGGTAATACCAATTGTGGTTTTAATTCAAGACTATTTTACATTCTTCTTTATCATTTTTATTAGTCATCTTTTTAGCGCTTTTATTTTATTTTTATATTGTTATGTTATGAGCTTCTATCAAGTCGCACTATAATTCCGCCTGTGACGCGTGATCTACTGTCCTCTACGCGCGCGAACGACACACATTCGTAATTTTGTATGTGTGCGTGAGTGTGACGCAGCAGGCTACACGTCCTTCTCCCAAGAGCGCGGCGCGCGGTCTGCCGAAACAGCATTTGCGCTCCCGTATATAATTGATAATTCCGAAGAACTTTAAAATATTCGATGAATTTCATAAAATACATATTTGCAATTTTTTTTATAGCAAATGTGTTAGCATGAATCTATTTTTCAATGTGTAAATTGATTTTTTTTAAAACGTGTTGTATTGTACGAGAAATCCGACGCTGTATACGTTTAAAATTTCTTCAAAATAGGGCCATTTTACCGTAGTTTTTCTTTGAATTTTTGAATAAAATTACTAAAAACTCCTCGGCCAATTTTTAGCACTTTTCATTGTCTTTATTGCTGTATACTTTATAAACCACTCCATATTTTAAAATTCATGTAAACAATAATGATACGAACGTCCGCAAGGAAACAATTTAAAACACGTCTCAAGTTATTAACTATAAAACAAACTGAACAATCAAAATCAATAATTTGTCTGGGCCAATTTTTAGATATTGAATTAATCTTCAATAAAACATATCATAACACATTGTTAGTTATTCTGTTTTTTTAAACTAGGTCCTACAGAATTAAAGAAACAAGACAAAATGACTCAAAAATATGTACGGCCTCTTAAATGCCAACATCAACATACATTCCTCAAGTGTCAGACGAATGGAATCTACACTGACATTATAAAGTGTAAAGATTTGATTGTTTGTTTGAATTGAATAGGCTCCGAAACTACTTGACCAAATTAAAAAAGTCTTTTACCATTAATTGAAATTCTTTATTCAATGTAGGATAGTATTATCACTTATTGACGTCATGAATTGGATTTTCGAAAATGAAAACGAATTTATTATTTCGAGTTTCCATAGAAAATCAGTCAGCTGATCGGGAATTTTGTATGGAGGGTCAATTTATTTTTCTCGTTTACCAACATATCCTTTCTAGAAATAGTTGTTCAGTTTTATGGTCTGATCATGCCTGCAAAGCTTTCAGTACATCTCGTCCCACCATATAGTCTAGATTTGATAGTTGCAGAACAAATTAGTGATAAGAGAACGTTGCGGTTTGAAGACGTAGTGACAGGTATAGAAAAAGGAATTCTAAGATAGTTTGGTCACGTTGAGATAATGAATGAAAGAAGATTATCAAAACAGGTGTATATGGCGAGTGTGGATGGGAACGTTGAAAGGGCAAGTCCTAGATGAACTTACTTGAATCAGATCGGGGACGTTCTAATTAAAGGTCAGGTCAAGAGTACCCTAAACCGACGAGCATGTTTGAAAAGATTGATGCATGTTGAAGAAGCGAGAGGTGTGTCAGGATCGTAGCAAGTGGAAAGATGTAGTAGTCTCTGCCTTTATCTCCGGGAAAGATGCGTGATTATATGTATGTACGTATGATATTTGCAGAGATCTTATCTTAGAGTAGCACTACGTAAAGTTTTACATGGTTTACATGCCTAAAAAACATAAACATTGAATAGGTATATCATATAACATTAAAAGAGACAACCTTTCAATGAAACAAATAGTTCAATTATTAGCACGTTTACCCTACGCCTATACTGTCGTGCGCGGGAGCCTGACACGCTGCGTTTGCTACTTGCCCGTGCGGGGGGTACACCCCGCGCCTGCTCCGCCCGCGCGGCTGCTTCACCCCCTTGAAAACGCGGCTACCTCGGCCAGATTTCGCCTTAAGAGGCCGTACATGAAATTGCGCCGGACGAAAGTAGGTAATTAGTATTAGAACGCGTCATTGTGCAGCCGAGCGGCGGCGATATGCAGACCCAGCGGCGGACGGCAGCGTATAGTTCGATCAATTAGTTTTGATCCTATTTATAGTTTTTTGTGGCAATTGTATGAAAAAGTTTTAAATTATTGCGTACCTACTAAGAATTTTTGGAATTTGTGGACCTGATTAATTACCGACTACTATTCAGGGGTGTTATGGTGTGATTAATCTGTACTTACCTTTATGTATGTTTATCAGTCATGTTTTTATTGTTTTCAATTTGAATGGATAAGCCTGAGGGGTCAAAATATGACTTCCATATACACTTTAAATTGGAGCGTAGATCACGTACATTACACTAGTTTTTATTTCACTTCAATACATGCAGTATTTCGCAAGTTATGACGAAGAGAAGTTTTACCCCAATTTTGAATTTCCGAGATTATGCGCGCTAAGACTGTGACGTCACGGCTCGGCTTGGGACAACTCGCGACCGCAACACAGCGCGCTGCACGTTTCTGTGATTTTGTTTCGATTTTCTTCGTTCTTTCAAAGAAATACTTTATATGGTGTTTATGTGTATGTTATATAAGTGTAATGAGTAAAATGGAAGCAGGATTTGTGAAAGGTCAGTCGGACAATCTGCCAAAATTGATAGTTTGATGGTGGCCCAATATTTCATGATGAATAAAGATTTTACCGCTGCCGAAAGTCGTGGACTAACAATGAAAAGGTATGTAATATGTAAGCATTACCTCAACTGAATCATAGTGTTTTTTTTTTTAGTACCTACATACCTACTATGGGCGGTGATAAAAATACTTTCACTCGCGTGTTCATTACCATCCTGCTTGAAGTACCTACCCGTAAGGTTCCTAGTTGTACCTACTCCCTCAACTCAATCAAAATGTGTGTGATAAAAAATACTAGATAAGGAACCTAGGTACCTACAGTTTGCGCTCGTTAAAACCTACCTATGGGTTTCCATGCGTTTCTACCTACTCGCCGTGGAACTGGCGGGTGCATGTGCGTCCATCCTGAAGTAGGTACCACGGCGGCGGCCTCCTTGACAAGGAGGCGCACACGCATACCTACTCTAGCCAACTGTTATACCTACAGTGTGGGTCAAGGAGGCGCATGTCTACTCCACGCATTTACCTAAAGGTACCCCTTTTATTCACCTACACACACTCGCCTGTACCATTGCAAGTAGAGTAGGTACGACAAGGTGGTACCTACATAGGTAGGTACTTCAGCAATCAGGATGCCCAAGTAATCTAAGTACGTGAGTACGTCCATATGTAGGTAGGTATACTTTAACATTAGTTTCTGCCACCGGCGGCCGTCTAAGTTCTGCTTGGTAATCTTGGTAGTCTTCACAGCAGTAGTGCGCTACAGTTTTAGGGCCTATTGAATCAACTCTTTTCACATAAAAGAAGAGTTTATTTGGTGTTTTAACCGTGGAGTTTAAACATTGCGGCACAATACAGTATTTCCCTGGCATTTTATTTTATAATATTTAATTTCACTGCGCGACGGCGTGCGAGCGTAAGCGCGACTGCCGAATGACTCGAGCCGTGACGTCATCGGCTAGTCTGCGCCCGCCCGCGTTTTTAAAAACTTTCGCCCGAAACTACACACTTTGAACTTTAATATCTCGGCCATTTTTTAAGATATGAAAAAGTAAAAACAAAGTTTTTCTCTTCATTTTTTTGTAGATTTATTAGACATAAAAGTAAAACGCACCATGGTTATCCATTGTAATTATACTATAGTAGTTTTCAAATTTGTTTTTTGGCATAAATAAAAAATCTTATTTATTCACTATTATATATTTATTTTAAAAACTTGTGTCTCTTAGCACCATTGATCGATTTTTTCGCGAGTCGACGATTTCTGGAAGTGAGCAAGTGTAAAGAAATCATCATCCCTTTCAATGAATGCAGTTTTAATTTCATAATCAGGGCCTAAGGGCCAGTCCAGACACCAAACAGGCAGTATTTTTTTTTTTGGTTATGTGTAACTGACCCTGTACTTGGTAATACCAATTGTGGTTTTAATTCAAGACTATTTTACATTCTTCTTTATCATTTTTATTAGTCATCTTTTTAGCGCTTTTATTTTATTTTTATATTGTTATGTTATGAGCTTCTATCAAGTCGCACTATAATTCCGCCTGTGACGCGTGATCTACTGTCCTCTACGCGCGCGAACGACACACATTCGTAATTTTGTATGTGTGCGTGAGTGTGACGCAGCAGGCTACACGTCCTTCTCCCAAGAGCGCGGCGCGCGGTCTGCCGAAACAGCATTTGCGCTCCCGTATATAATTGATAATTCCGAAGAACTTTAAAATATTCGATGAATTTCATAAAATACATATTTGCAATTTTTTTTATAGCAAATGTGTTAGCATGAATCTATTTTTCAATGTGTAAATTGATTTTTTTTAAAACGTGTTGTATTGTACGAGAAATCCGACGCTGTATACGTTTAAAATTTCTTCAAAATAGGGCCATTTTACCGTAGTTTTTCTTTGAATTTTTGAATAAAATTACTAAAAACTCCTCGGCCAATTTTTAGCACTTTTCATTGTCTTTATTGCTGTATACTTTATAAACCACTCCATATTTTAAAATTCATGTAAACAATAATGATACGAACGTCCGCAAGGAAACAATTTAAAACACGTCTCAAGTTATTAACAATAAAACAAACTGAACAATCAAAATCAATAATTTGTCTGGGCCAATTTTTAGATATTGAATTAATCTTCAATAAAACATATCATAACACATTGTTAGTTATTCTGTTTTTTTAAACTAGGTCCTACAGAATTAAAGAAACAAGACAAAATGACTCAAAAATATGTACGGCCTCTTAAATGCCAACATCAACATACATTCCTCAAGTGTCAGACGAATGGAATCTACACGGAAGACGTAGTGACAGGTATAGAAAAAGGAATTCTAAGATAGTTTGGTCACGTTGAGATAATGAATGAAAGAAGATTATCAAAACAGGTGTATATGGCGAGTGTGGATGGGAACGTTGAAAGGGCAAGTCCTAGATGAACTTACTTGAATCAGATCGGGGACGTTCTAATTAAAGGTCAGGTCAAGAGTACCCTAAACCGACGAGCATGTTTGAAAAGATTGATGCATGTTGAAGAAGCGAGAGGTGTGTCAGGATCGTAGCAAGTGGAAAGATGTAGTAGTCTCTGCCTTTATCTCCGGGAAAGATGCGTGATTATATGTATGTACGTATGATATTTGCAGAGATCTTAATGGAAAGTTCTGGTCGCCCTAGATTCGAAGCCAACGCACTTGGTTTGGCAGTCTAGACAAAACTAGATCAGTAGTTTATTTCAACAAGATAATATTTACCGTTTGATTTCGGCTCTGAATAGCATCACTCCATTTCAAAAACAGTTCAAATACTTAGCTAGGTGTTCAGCGCAAGATAAGGAGCCGATTAAATATATACCTGACAAGAATAAGATATACTTATATCAACGTACATACACATATCATACCTATATCCCTTGTGGGGTAGGCACAGAGTAAACAGCCGTAAAAAGTAAAATTTACGCCACGCCTGACAAACATTAAATTCAAGGTTCAAGATCAATATCGGACAGTTAAACAAAAATAAGTATATCGGTAAGAGCCCCGTTTTAGTATTTTGAGGGCCATTCTGAAAAAAGTGAATCGCCATAGTGACAGGGACACACACACATACACACACACATATCGCCTAAAATCCCTTGCGGGGTAGGCAGAGCGTAAAACCGCAAAAACGGACATTCAAGCCACGTCTGGCATATTTGAGGGTCATTCAGAAAATTGTGTATCGCCATAGCGACAGGTAGTCCGACCATCGCCTAAAATTGCTATACCTACACATTTTTTTTTTTTCTTGCAAAATTTTGCTATACACATGTGACCGTCGTGTGCCTTAATCGCCTCTTAGGACACCCACGGGAAAGAAATGGGGTGATGTTATTCCAACATCACACGGCATTAATAAAGTCAATAGATTCAAAAACCGCCGTGTGATGCCGGCTTAGAATAGCATCACCCCATTTCTTGCCCGTGGGAGTCGTAAGAGGTGACTAAGGGACTTAAGGGTGTGTATTGCAGTTTTAGGCGATGGGCTGACAATCTGTCACTATGGCGATACACAATGTTCCGGATGACCCTCAAATGTTTGTCAGACGTGGCGTAAATGTCCGTTTTATGTGGCCATTTATGCTCTGCCTACCCCGCTAGGGATTATAGGCGTGATATGTGTATTTATGTATGTATGTATATATTCAAAAACTGGTTTCCGTGAAGCTATCTCAGCGGCAAACTTCTAAAGAATCTGTTCGTTTCGGATGCACGCAGAGCACAAGTCCGGTGAAAGTCATTTGCTAAATGGAATTTTCTCCACGTACTTCCTGGAATCGCCGTTCGAAACTGAATCGACCCAATTCGAAATTGCCTTGGTATATAACGCTGTATATAAACTCATATTAAATTCAGTGCAAATATCGCTCTGCCTACCCCGCAAGGGATAAATGCGTGATGTGTGTATTTACAAATGTCAAATTAAAGTGAAGTAAAAGTAAAAAAAGGTATAAATACCTTTTTTTTACTTTTAAATACCTTTTTGTGTAATAAAATAAATTTATTTTATTACACAAAGGTGCATAATACCTATAATGTGTACTATTATACAGCACATCAACCTACTTATTACAGGTGTCTATCTATCTATCTATAAGGCCGTGTGATGCTGGCTTAGAATAGCATCACCCCATTTCTTACCCATTGGTGTCGTAAGAAGCGACTGAGGGACTCGAGGGTTCGATGTGTATTGCAATTTTCGGCGATAGGCTGACAACCTGTCACTATAGTGATACACAGTTACCTAATTGACCCTCAAACCTTTGTCAGAGCTGGTGATAATTTCCGTTTTACCGGCGTCAACGCTCTGCCTACCGCGTAAAGGATATAGCCGTGACTTATGTATGTATGTCTATGTATTCTTGTTATTCTTAACAACTCTATAACCAGAATAGATTGATAGGTAAGTAGTGGATAGTAGGTACGTGTTTCACTGAAATGGCTGTGATAATGGCCAGCACCTTAAAAGAGATTTGCAATTATGACATAACTGGCCTCAAGAGGGCACTGACTGCCAAAGCGTAGCTCAAGGCCACGATCACCGAATTCTACGTGCGATTTGCGATACGACCGGTTTTTAATAAAACTAAACTTTTAAATACTTAGTAGGTACCTTTTGTATAAAGATTTTAAGGGATTTTATAAATATGCACCCTTTTCGATTATTACAAAGATACAGGAAGGAAGAAAGCTGTTACGAGGTATTTAGCATCAGGAGACAACTGTCTCCAAATTACGTTATGTATTCTTCTTCTTAATTTTCGAATGGGACACCGAGTCGTCCAACGACGCGATGGCGATGGCCACTGGTGTCAGAGCTTTTTTCAATCGCTTACTACTACTTGTAGGCCTCCGACATGGTTGTATCACGACCGCCGCCGTCTAAGTAATCATAGACAGCAACCGGGACAGACGGCTTAACGTGCCTTTCGAATCACGTCATGTATTTAAAGCAAACCCAAAAACCACGGTCCACCTTATATCATGCTCTGCGTGTCCTACCACCTGTACGCAGGATCAGCTGATGACAGCCAATGATAATGCTGTTAGAGTGGCAAAGTACTGGTCGAACGAAATTTGAGGCGATCGGCTTTCCATCGACACGATAGAAGAAGAAGAAGAAAGCAAGGAACATTTTCGGTTAAGCTACGTACGGTGTTAAGCTACCGGTATAATATCGGTACCAAATAACTATTAAGCGACAGATATAGGGAGTAAGGCTCTAAACCCCACTAAACGCCACCTTTTGATAAATACATTTGGCCAGATTCATATCTTTGCATACATACAAACATTTATCACGCCTATATAACTTGCGGGGTAGGCAGCGTGTAAACGGCCGTAGAAACGGACATTAACGCCACGTCTGACAAACATTTGGGGTCATTCAGTAAAAAATTGCAATACACATATGACCATTGACCCTTAGTCGCCTCTTTGACACCCACGGAAAAAATGGGGTCTTGCTATTCTAAGCTGGCATCACACGGCGTATACAAATAAATAATACTTATTATTGTACAAAATACACATAACGCGCGCTCCCTAAACTACTATCACCTTAACATCAGCCTCTTTATTTATTCGTCCAGAATTCGGTAGCTTACGGCCTTGTTTCGCACACTGCCCTATTATTCTATTACGCGCAATTATGTCATCCACGTAAACACGCCCGCGATACCCGGCAATTGTATTAAGATATGTGCCGTATCTGTCATCGAGGCACGTGGAAATAATAAAAAATGCAACTAAATGAACAAAAAAAATAGTATCTAAGTAGGCACACTCTTACATACATATATCACGCCTATATCCCTTGCGGGGTAGACGATAAAGAGGCTCAGTGACTGACAATTAATGACTGCATACTAATGTGATAGTAGTTTAGGGAGCGTGGGTTATGTGTATTTTACTCAGTTTTAATTATTATTGTTTGTAAACGTGCCCTCCGAAGCACGGAAGCATCTTGCAGACAGATGGTCCTTGAAGCAAAACTGGCATCAGGAGATGTTCTTGGAAAAACGACTACGAATGTTCGACGCATGTTTTATTTGTAAATACTATTGTGCATAAGGATAGGTAAGATTGAACATTGGTTCAAGCAAGTGTACATCGATTACGTTTTTAATGCAAAAAGTATTTGCTAAACAGAGTTTGTTTAATTCCTGTTCTTTTGATCATTTTACACGACAATATAAACTATTTCTGTATTAGTATAATTCATTGAGAAGGCATGACGGCCGATGTGGCGCAGTGGTAGTGCGACTGCCTGCGACGCAAAGGTTCCGGGTTCGATTCTCGATGCGACACTCACAAAGTAGATATTTATCACTTTGTGAATTTGTTCCCGGTCTGGACATTGCAAGGTGAACCAACTGATGGTTCCGTGCTTCGGAGGGCACGTTAAGCTGTCGGTCCCGGTTGCTGTCTATGATTACTTAGACGGCGGTCGTAACACAACCATGTCAGAGACCTACTAGTGGGAGTAGGCGGTTGAAAAACTCTGACACTAGGGTTCATCGGGTCGTTGGACGACTCGGTGTCCCACACGAAAAGAGAGAGATTGAGAAGGAATTAGTCCGTTTTATTAAAAATATGTTAAAACTCTGTAGTGTGTGGAGACTTGGATATTAAAACACCTTCTTTGGTTTTTTTTACAATAATTAGTATTTGTATTTTTTTGAAATTGTAATTGAAATATCCTTTATTCAATGTAGGATAATATTATCACTTATTGACTACATGATCCGGCATTGTACAAAAAAGGATCATTTTGTATAACACATTTTCCTTTTTTTTAACAGCTCGGGCCGATAAAAGATAAGTACATATCCTTAAGGACTATAGTGTTAAGACCTATGCTGCGTTTCAAAGATTGCGCCAAGCGGGACATGGCTGCGTTTAACATTGACCATCAAAGCTGGGAGAAGCTTGCTGAGGATAGGGACGAATGGCGTAAGCGTGTGTTTGATGGGCGTAAAACACACGATAATGCCTGGTTTTCTGGTATCGCTAACAAAAGGCAAAATCGTCATCTAAACATGCATGTGCCAGTCTCAAATTCCACCTTCACTTGTAGAGCGTGCGGAAAACTATGCCGCTCCCGTATCGGCTTATACAGCCATGAAAAGTCTTGCCTCGGACACTGATTTAATCGTCTGTCACAGACGTGTGAGGCCAATGATGATGATGATGATGATAGTGTTACGCCACGGTGTAAAGGAACCCTGGCTAAATTAAGACCCATGCAATGCGCACATTACAGACACTGTGTCATCCTTAGTAGAACCATGTGGGTTAGTATACTCCGACTATTTAACCTACATACATACATACATACACGCCCTTATCCCTAGCGGGGTAGGCAAAGCGTTACCGACCGAAAAATACGGTCGCTAACGCCACGTCTGACAAATATTTGACGGCCGTTTCAGAATAACCGTGTATCACTAGTGACAGGTTTTCAGCCTGTCGCCTAAAATTGTAATACACATGAAACTCTCGAGTCCCTTAGTCTTAGGAAAGAATTGGGGCATGCTTTTATAAGCTATTCTATTCTAAGAAATATCTATATTTATAAATCCATTTTGTCAAATCTAATGAATTTTCGGACGAGTAACGTTTATTTTGGTATGAGGAAGTTGAGACGAAACAATTAACGTGTTATGAAGAATATTTACACACATACATACATCGGTACATGTATCACGCCTGTATCCCTTGCGGGGTAGGCAGAGAGTTAACGGCCGTAAAATACGATTGCTATCGCCACGTCTGACAAATATTTGAGGCCGTTTCAGAAAAATCGTTAAAAAACAGGTTATCAGTCTTTCGCCTAAAATTGTAATACATAAGAAACCCTCGAGTCCCTTAGTCGCCACTTACGACACCCGCGGGAAAGAAATGGGGTAGTGCCATTCTAAGCCGGCATCACACTGCCATTACCAAATTCAACTACTAATACTATTACTAAATCACCTATCTTCTAGGCTTTTTTGCAGTATCTGGATAATTCCTTTCTATTGGGATAGCCGTGTGATGCCGGCTTAGAATAGCATCGCCCCATTTCTTACCCATGGGTGTCGTAAGAAGCGGCTAAGGGACTCGAGGGTGTGTATTGCAGTTTTAGGCGACGGGCTGACAACCTGTCACTAAAGTGATACACAGTTATCTGATGGACCCTCAAACTTTTGTCAGACGTGGTGTTAATATCCGTTGAATGGCCGTTAAAGCTCTGCCTACCCCGTAAGGGATATAGGTATGATTTATGTATGTATGTATGTATGGGATTTGGTTAGCAACTGAACGGATAAAATGTTTCAAAAAACATGTTTTCCAGCCATCATGAATTGTTATGTTACAGATATGCAAACTATTGTTACAGTACAAAATTAGCTACCGTAGTTAACTATGCAACGTGTGGATAATTTTTGGCGCGGATTCGTGGCGCCCAGGTGTGACAGCTTTGACCAATTAAAGAAAAAACATGTCTTCATTTTGGGATAAATAAATAACCATTTGGCAAATATTTGGGAAATCAATTATCATACCTTACCTTAAATTAGCACTGCAACTTTCCATCAACTAGGTTTAGAAAAGGTAGGTGCCGTGTGATGTCGGCTTAGAATAGCATCATCCCATTTCATTCCCGTGGGAGTCGTAAGAGGCGACTAAGGGACTTGAGGGTGTGTATTGCAATTTTAGGCGATGGGCTGACAACCTGTCACTATGGCGATACACAATTTCCCTAATGACCCTAAAATATATGTCAGAAAGTGACAGCACTAACTTTAAGTAAATTAAGAGAATTTATTTCTCGAATTGAGGACATACTTGTTAGTTATTCGCACGTTTCAAGACTTTTCTAAAAAACATTTGGCATAAATCTACATACATTATTATTTAGAAAAAAAAATGTTTTCATGTGTAACCAATACACTTAGAAGCTACTGGACCACACACACACATATCACGCCTATAATCCCTTGCGGGGTAGGCAGAGCATAAACGGCCGCATAAAACGGACATTTACTCCACATCTGACAAACGTTTGAGGGTCATCCGGAAAATTGTGTAAAGCCATAGTGACAGGTTGTCAGCCCATCGCCTAAAATTACAATACACACTCTCGAATCCCTTAGCTACTGGACCAACTTTAGAAATTACAATTCCCCATTTTATACATACATATCTTTATCATATACATATCTTTATTATATCATCATGTCTATCTCCTTTGTCGGGTAGGCAAAGCGTCGCCGTAAAAAACTAACATTTACGCCACGACTGACAAATATTTGAGGCTCATTCAGAAAATTGTGTATCGCCATAGCGTCAGGTTATCAACCTATCGCCTAAAATTCCAATACACATGTAACCATCGAGTCCTTTACTTAGGACACCCACGGGAAAGAAATGGGGTGATGCTATTCTAATTCAACATCACAGGGCAACACACATTCCATTTCCTAATGGTTAATAGTGAAGCTAAAGATCCCTGATTACCTAAAATATCAAATTGCAATTAGACATTTATGAAACACAGGATGTTTTAACAGCAACAATCCATCTAATTCCCATGGGATATTAAATTAGCAAAACTACAGGTAAAACTACTGGGCAGCAGTGGCGAGGGGTCCATAAAACATGTTGCTCATCAAATTCTATTTTTAAAATGACACACCTCCCTTATTTTATTCAACCTACTATCTTATTTCGATAATAGGTGAATACTGTCAAATCCGAGTTGACATCCGTCCGATGTGCGTGTCAGCAACATAACGCAAAATGGTGACTTAGGGAGTCATTATCCTGTGATTGTGGAGAGCCTGACCAAACCCTAGCTCCACTAAATGACTGCCCACTCTACCGCCTCCATGGCATGACTGAGTTGCACAGCCTTACCCCAGCAGCCAAAGAGTTGCTTAAGAACCTGAATTTGAACATATAGGATACGGCGCAGCGCAACGCCATATGATATGATCAACGCAAAATATTAGCCGACGCCTCGCGAAGTTTTATTCTGTTTCCGCGAAGTAAAGCGAAATATAGGTCGCAACAAGCCGACAAATTAAGAGTTTATTGTCTGAAAATCATCGGAAGGTGACGCTTTTAGCTTTTTCGAGATATTTGATAATTATACTACTACAGCGTACCTTTTGGTAAAAATCACTCCTCCCCACTGCTGGGCAGGCTATTACTTATATATTATTATTATAACTATTAAAAATACCTACTAGTTAACTTTTAACTAAAACTATATTCCAAATAATTTTAATTGGTAGTACAATGACAATATGTATAACCTGTCAGTTAGATAAATTGGCAACACGCCTAATCATGATAGTATGTCAATAACCGCAACTGTAAGTTGTCATCAACAAATACAAGACAGTACAGGAGAACAAGGTTGACGACTGATTTAGATATAGGGTAATTTATCTTAGTATATATATCACGCCTATGTCCCTTGCGGGGTAGGCAGAGCGTAAACGGCCGTAAAAACAAACATATGCGCCACATCTGGCAAACATTTGAGGGTCGTCCAGAAAATTGTGTATGGCCATAGTGACAGGTTGTCAGCTCATCACCTAAAATTGCAATACACATGTAACCCTCCAGTCCTTTAGTCGCCTGGTAAGACACCCCACGGGAAAGAAATGGGGTGATACTATTCTAAGCCGAAATCATGCGGCAGATTTATCTTAGTAACTGCAAGTTTACAAGTGCAACATGTAATTATGAGATGGCCAGGTCCGGATTTGGTCTTTCTTTTTAACCTCTTTGCTTGAGTCGAATGTCGCACCTATGAGATTTGTAAGAGACTTAGAGGACACATGTGTCCTTTTATGAGTGGATGGGTAGTAAGCAAGAGTAGTGTATGCCACCCATACCACCTTGCAAGCCGCAATACATGTGGCCTAAAACCAGATAGTTTGGAGGAAGCTGGTGATGATCACAGCACATGATAGTCACATCTCTCAGTCATGAGGCTATGACGAAAAAGTAAGTAATGTAGGGCTGAGTCTGTTAATATTAATGCCTTATCTACCTGGGTAGAGCATGTGTACTAGTCATATTGAACCTTACTTATCATTTAAAGTTTAAAACCTATAAAAAAACATAATGATTGGTACACACTTCTAATATTTTTTTCCATTAGTGTTTTATTCTTTCAAAAAACTTTCTACATAGTCTTCTAACTAATTATTCTTTAAATAATGCTTAAGAAGCTTATATGCTAGACTTCCATGCAGTGGACTTCAATCCTTTTAACTACTTAGACTGAAATCAGAATATTCCAAGTGTTCAGATCTTAATTATTCTGGTCAATGACTTAAACTCAACAGTAAACATTTTCACTGTGATCTATAGTTTTTCTTGTATAATGATTTTTCCACCTACAGTGCATACTGAGTGATGCCAGCTTAAAATAGCACCACCCCAATTCTACCCATGGGTATCATAAAAAGCGACTAAGGGATGACTATGACAATAGCCCTTGATAAGGGGAGGCCCATGTCCAGCAGTGGACTGTTGTGGCTGATAATGTATGTAATGTATACGCTATATAAAACTAACATGGCTTTGCGATAACAGATCAAGAGATCAAAAAAAATCATGTCGCTATGGTTGTTTGTTCCTCGTTGCTCAGTTGCTAGTAGTGGAATGGTATTCAATGATCTTTTAATATTTGTTATTTAATTGTTGTTTATGCATAATAAGATCTATTCAAGTTAACTTACTGAAGTTTAGCAGAACATAAATATTCAAAATATCTTTTCAAGTATGATTCAATAAATTTATTTATTAATCAAATAAGTATTCTTAAAACTAATACATCTTCTCAAGTTTAATTGAATAACATGATTTATTCAACTTTTGATAAAAGTTGACACAAAAGTCATTCATAGAATGTAACCATATTTTATATATACATCCCTATTTTAACCCTTGACTAAAAATTAAAGTAGATACAGATGAATGTATAAAACTAAAGCAAAGATCTTCAGAAATCTAATTAGAAAAGCAATATTACATCTTGCAACAGTATCCTGTTTGTGGTGTAATCATAATAAATAATAAAACATTGAAAGGCACTCTTATCAAAGGTGGAAGTGCCAATTTTATTTATTTATTTATTTATTTATTTAACTTTATGCAATTAATTTACATGGGCGGACTTAATGCCGAGGGCATTATCTACCAGTCTACCTTAGGGCATGGGAAATGGGCGAGGCAGGTGCAAAATAAATGCAATAATAAACTAGTATGACGAACACTAATATATGTAATTAATAAATATATATACATACATACATATATACACATATAAATAATATAAAATATATACATAAATATTAGGTATACCTTATCACAGGGCACAATAATCGGGCAAGGTGAAGAAGATATTTGCCAATAGGCCAATGTAGGTCATATAACCTAAACTACATCCTATAGTGTAAACAGGTATATCAAAACTTAGCCCAAAAGCTACGCCCTAAGTCGCACTAAAGGTCATTTAGCCAATTGAAGTAAGTCCTACCTACTAGATATTCTGTAGTTTTACGCGAGTTTGGTTATGTTTCGAGAGTACTAGAAAATGACAACTAATGAAGCGGATTTTCAAGCCTATCGACTCGAGGGCCTGCCTGACAGCAAATACGATTATTTGACGACATCTAGTGCTTATTTTAGCACATGCACCGATGCCCTGTACGCGCGTAACACTGAGCACGTTGACGGCATGCACGTTACAGTGTTACGATAGTACCTTAAGACAAATAACGAATAAAAAGACAAAAAACTTGAGTAGCAACTTACCCTAAGATCCCAGGCTTGTAATGATAGTTGGGTATCCTCCACGGACACCCTCCATATTCACCTATGAGCGCATCATGATTCTTGTTCAGGTTAAAAGTTGACGCGCGATTATCGTTCATTTTCCTACGCGCGGGGTTAAAATAATTGTTATTCCTACTTTCACCATTCACATCGTTTATAGGTATAAAGTCCTGCGCTTTATTTGCATTTGGATTAGCGTTCTCTAAATTTTTTAAGTTCATTCTTTCTATTTCACTTTGGGTTTCCCAAATACGAAGCCACAGGCGCTTTGCTGGTCCTTCCTGCTCGGGCTGATACCACGCGACGGCGGGATCCATTCAGCCGGAGCAAGGTTCCACTATATGGAATGACACATGCTGTTGCATTTCACATTTATAAAATTACATTGGAAATTATCACAAAACAAAAATAAGTCAGACCACATTCGGAACATGGACGACACGCGTAAAATTGACAGTTCAACTAGTAGAGGGCGCCATCTTTGCAAAATAGTTTCTAGATTTCTACGTCATTACAGGAATTCATAAATCGAATAAACTTATGATGACCCAAAAAACCCTTGAATTATAATTTTTATTTTATTTACAAAATTGTATTAAACTACATAAAATTTTTTAGTACTCCTATGCTAAATTGTGTAAAAAAGTCGGTCAAATGATGATCAAAAGTTTTATTTTTTATTTTGTTAATGTGGCAAAGAACTTGACGTTATGTCTTTAAAACTTGGATACACAAATTGGAGCATACTAATTTTATTTCTAAAGGTTTTTCTATTTTTCGTAGTGTTTTTTCTCAAAGTGGGCGCAAACGAGCAATTTTATTGCCAAGTAACTTTGTTACCAAGTAACTACGGGAAGAACAGTTGATCCCAAGAAGCTTTTAAGGGTGGAGCAGACCGCGCTCGTATGCAGCACGTGCACGTAATCACGCCGTGCACCCGCGTAACTCCGCAAACGTGCTGCACACGCATCGCATTGCGTTCATACATTGATTTTGTCGCACAAATTCAATAAGTTTTTCTTTATCTTTATTATTACAACTGATTTCACTCATCTTATCACTCACCACTACCGGTTTTCGTAATAAATACAACTGCCACGTCCGTACACACGTCACACGTCCATACTACGCGCAGGACAGAGCTGTGCGTGTTCGAACGAGTTCGGTGTGCCGTCCAATAGGAAATTTCATAGAATACAACGACATCACCTCACGCATCTACGCGACGTTGCCATTCCGCTCTGCGTAGGGTACGCAACCTGTGCCGTGTGTTATCAAACTACAGGTACAGGTCCACATTTACAGGTGAAAATATGCATTTTATGACGACACTCGTGAAGCTACCACTGTCAGTACCGCTCCAAAATCTCGACTACATTTAAATTTAATGTCAGTGTTATAGCACAGAAGAAATTATCTACACTAATCCACACTATCCACACTAATATTATAAATGCGAAAGTAACTCTGTCTGTCTGTCTGTCTGTCTGCTACGCTTTCACGGCCAAACTGCTGAACCGATCTTCATGAAACTTGGCACAGAGATTACTAGCATACCAAGAACGGACATAGACTACTTTTTATAACCATTTGAGGGTCTGGAGTACAGATGTAGACCACCAGGTGTACCACCAAGAGCCCAGCTTAACTATGAGAGATACAGGCATGGTTCCAGAACAAAAGTTGTTCAGTATGATAGGCCGCTTCTTTTCAGAAGGACATTGAGGATCTGAAGTACCTTATGAAGACCACCAGGTGTACCATCAGGAGCCCAGCTAAACTATTACAGATACAGGCATGGTTCCAAAACAAAAGTTGTTCAGTATGATAGGCCTCTTCTTTACACAAGGACATTGAGGATCTGAAATATCTTATGTAAACCACCAGGTGTACCATCAGGTGCCTAGCTAAACTATTAGAGATACAGGCATGGTTCTAAAACAAAAGTTGTTCAGTATGATGGGCTGCTTCTTTTCACAAAGACATAGAGGATCTAGAGTACATTATGTAGACCACTAGGTCTACCATCAGGAGCCCAGATAAACTATTAGAGATACAGGCATGGTTCTATAACAAAAGTTGTTCAGTATGATGGGCCGCTTCTTTTCACAAGGGCATTGAGGATCTGGAGTACCTTATGTAGACCACCAGGTGTACCATCAGGAGCCCGCCTAAACTAATAGAGATACAGAAATGGTTCCAAAATAAAAGTTGTTCAGTATGATGGGCCGCTTCTTTTCACAAGGGCATTGAGGATCTGGAGTACCTTATGTAGACCACCAGGTGTACCATCAGGAGCCCGCCTAAACTAATAGAGATACAGAAATGGTTCCAAAATAAAAGTTGTTCAGTATGATGGAAATAAGTTGAGAAAGGACATTGGCAACTTTTTACCGAGGATTTTTTTGTTATGTACTGACTTTTGTATTCAATGGTTATAAATATTGATCTCTCAGGGCAGTACACCGGATGGCAAATTTTGAATTGTCTCTTTAACAACAGAAGCAAGCAAGTCATCCTTTAACAGTAGAGTTAAGAACTTTCTAATATCACTGTCATACTTTCACTGATATGTGTGTGTGTCATACTTACTATGAATATACATATCTATAAAAAAACTATCTGACGCGGACGAAGCCGCGGGTAAAAGCTAGTAATATATAAGTTAGACATAACAATAAGATAAAAAGGAACTTACAAAAATGAAATCACCAATATTTCTATTTAAAATCATATTTATTTATAGAGTACGTTAAAATACTCCTGTAGTAAAAAAAATACAATGAAGAATGTTACCTATTTTTGATTGTTAGCACTCCATATTCTCTGTCAAAAATAAAAAATACTAGTAAAAGAATTACTTCGATACGTCAATTAGTTTCCGATTTAGAAGTAAAACAAGGTGCAACCGCACGACGCGGCTGCCGGTGACGCTGTGACGTCATCGTACAACACGCTCAGTCTGGCTCACTCAGTCCGCATGCGGTCGCGCGCCCGTGCCGTCGAAATTTTACTTATATAATTTTGAAAATGTCCAATTCAAATACTAGGAAATCATGCGTTATGCCTAGATGTAAAAATACAACTATCAATTCACCTTAAAAGTTGTTTTTTATAGTTCCAAAGGTCGTTAAAATGCGAAAAATATCCTTTTCATTGCATTCTAAACTGCAATGATAAGGTGTGGTACGTACGCGGTGTACTGGCGTGATTCTACATTTAACCGTTTTCTATCTCTCTTTTCGTGTGGGACACCGAGTCGTCCAACGACCCGATGAAACCTGGTGTCAGAGTTTTTCAACCGCCTACTAACCGTTATGTATCACCTACTCTCTTAACTTGAACATAACCAATAGCTTCATCGCCATAGCTGTCTTTGGCCGATCTGAAATAAGTTAAGAAAAAATAAATAACTGGCCTTAACTATTTTCTGAGAAAAAAAATAAAAATAAATTTAAAAGGACAAACATAAACATTTGCAATAAAAATTTAATTAAATAAAATGGCCCTACGTATTGTGTTAGTAAAAGAAAAAAACAAGTAGAAAAGGTTTAGTACCACTTTAGTACCTACTTACATATGTCACGTTCAACCCACTACATCTACATCCTAGTCCTAGGTACTTATCCCACTTCCTACTATTTTATTCTAACATATAAAGTACTAGCTTTTACCCGCGACTTCGTCCGCGTTAGATAGTTTTTATAGGCAGAAGTTCTAAAGTAGGTATGTGTATACATAGTAAGTGTGACAATAATATTAGAACAGTTCTTATCTCCACTGTTTAATGATGACTTGCTTGCTTCTGTTGTTAAAGGGACAATTCAAAATTTGCTATCCGGCCTGAGAGATCAATATTTATAACCATTGAATACAAAAGTCGGTAGATAACAGAGTACTTACTCCAAAGGTGCCGATTTGAGCACACTAAAATGGTCTGCATAAGTAGATAAGACACATAAAAAGGTAATTTAAGTTACTGTAATACTTTTTTATACCTCTATACCACAATTTTTGTTTTTCTGTCCTTGGTAAAGAAGGCAATGTCTTTTCTCAACTTATTCCCATCATACTGAACAACTTTTGTTCTGGAACCATTTCTGTATCTCTAATAGTTTAGGTGGGCTCCTGATGGTAGACCTGGTGGTCTACATAAGGTACTCCAGATCCTCAATGTGATCTCAATGTGAAAAGAAGCGGCCCATCATACTAAACAACTTTTGTTTTAGAACCATATCTGTTTCTCTAATAGTTTAGCTGGGCTCCTGATGGTACACCTGGTTGTCTATATAAGGTACTCCAGATCCTCAATGTCCTTGTGAAAAGAAGTGGCCCATCATACTAAACAACTTTTGTTTTGGAACCATTTCTGTATCTCCAATAGTTTAGGTGGGCTCCTGGTGGTACACCTGGTGGTCTACATAAGGTAAAACTGAACAACTTTTGTTTTTGAACCATGCCTGTATCTCTAATAGTTTAGCTGGGCTCCTGATGGTACACCTGGTGGCCTACATAAGGTACTCCAGAGCCCCAATGTCCTTGTGAAAAGAAGCGGCCCATCATACTGAACAACTTTTGTTTTGGAATCATGCCTGTATCTCTAATAGTTTAGGGGGGCTCCTGGTGGTACACCTGGTGGTCTACATCTGTACTCCAGACCCTCAAATGGTGATAAAAAGTAGCCTATGTCCGTTCTCGGTATGCTAGCAATCTCTGTGCCAAGTTTCATGAAGATCGGTTCAGTGGTTTGGCCGTGAAAGCGTAGCAGACAGACAGACAGACAGAGTTACTTTCGCATTTATAATATTAGTGTGGATTAAGAATAAGTAGTAGCAAGGAAAGTTTACTTACCTTTGCATTTTTGCTCGTCGCATTTCGGCGGCAACATCATTATTTGTTGATATATGTATAGGTAACGCGCAACCATTAACGCATCTATTTTAGGTAGATTATCCGATTGCCCTTTTTCGAATCCTTCATCCACTTTATGAATCGAATAATATTTACTATTAAAATACTATTAACGTAATACCTACACGGATGCAAACACAAACAAAATACTGTACAAGCTATTACACCTACTATAACCGCTGCTGGTGACTTGAGACGTTGAGACCAACTAAGCGGATCGCGGGGCGCGTTGTGATATGACGTCACAAGCGGTCACGTGGCTGTTTGCGGGACTCGATATTTTTTAAAACTTTGAATGCCTATAAAATCAAAACTACTTGGTATTTTTGACTACAACAAAAACTAGTTTATTTGTATACTTACAGGCTTTACCGAGACAAAATTTCAAGCGATTTGGAATACCTAGTAACATTCTTCATTGACGATACCATTTTGAGTACTTTTGAACATATTGCATAGATTTTTATGCAGAAATCTTACACTTGTAAAATAATAACCTAGATCAGACGACCTGTAAAATAATTCACTAGTTGTAAGTTTTCACAGTTGTAGTTTACAAATCTTTTGATGGAAATCTACAGTTGCCTGTAGCTGTGACTTGTAAAATTGTAGACCTGTCTTGTAGTTGTAATTTTCATCAGTGTTACTTTTTAAATATTCATTTTTGCGCGATGTTGCCACCTTTTCGCCTGTAAAATTGCTATATAGGACACTATTTGTCGTCTGGGAGCCGCAATGCGTAACCCTACGTATTACGCACTGTCTACGCAACGCAAGCAGTATGACATATTTTATACAGTCCTTAGTCCCATACATAACAACGTCTTAGGTACGCGCGTGATTACGCGCACGAGATGTATACGGACGCGGTCTGCTCCGGCCATTAAATTTAGAATGACCCTTTCCCCGAACCCCGGAAGAGATCCCTTTTTCCAAAATAAATGTAGTTAGTGTGCGCTGGCTCTAAGTGTATCCGAATGCAGTTTTCGTTGAGAAACTACACTTTCCCGCCCAAATTAAAGCTGTCAAAATTTTGAAAGGTTATGTTTGTGTACAGGCAGAATTTACGTTTTTATTCTTTAAATTTTATTTAAAAATGAATAAATTCACTATCGTTACACGATGAACGTATGAATAACCTGCGAAATTTATTTAGTTCTTGTAGAATAGGAATTACTACAAGAAAAGGTTACTCTGTTACGCAGATACCAAAGCCATTGTTTGTGAAACCTTCAGTTGCAGATATTGTTATTAATTTTAATGGTTTTCACGTAAGAACTATGGCTCAGAAAAGTATAACATCGTTTTTTAAGATTACTCCAAAAAAAACTGAAGAAGTAAAGGAGGAACCTAAGGTAATACCGTTTACTTTCAACTTTCTAGTTTTCCTTATTTTGGTTGAAAAATAACGATTTGAATTGAAGGTGTTTTACATTATTGCTTACTCTTGTACCACTTCAGCTCTTAACTAAGTGCTACCAAAGCATCACATGCTTTTTTATGCAGAAACATGAAGAAAGTAAATCACTTTTTTCTGATTGTAGAATTTCCTTTCCATTATTTGTGACTGACCCGATGGCGTAGCGGATAGTACCCCTGCCTTCTACGCCGATGTTCGTGGGTTCGATCCCCACATGACACAAATGTTTGTTTAGTCATTTTCAGATATTTGTGTTTAGTCTGGGTGTTTCTATGTATATTATGTATTTATTGACAAAAAAAGTACCTATTTAAGTATTAATATCAGCTTTAAAGTTCCCATAGTACAAGCTTTGCTTAGTTTGGGGCTAGATGGCGCTGTGTGAAATGTCCAAGATATTTATTTATTCATTTTATTTATTTTCAGGATGACTCAATTAGCAGTACCTGCTCATCTCCAAATGCTAAATCTGAATCACCTTCACCTACAAAGAATAAGAAGGCACAAGAAAAGGTAAAGTCAGAGTATACCTAAAAACAGGAAAGCATCCAAAAATATCAACTTTATCAAGAATGTCATTTTTTTGGTGTGTTGAGTAGATTGTTAGTACGTTGTTTCAGTTATCTTCAATACAATATACTAAAAAATTATAAAAAGTAATTGTTTTTTATATTTATTTTTGTATGTAATTGATTGGAAGAATGGAAGATTGTGGGGGAGGCCTTTGCCCAGCAGTGGGATCAAGTAGGCTAATTATAAATAAATTAAAAAAACATTAATTGATAATCTCTGCAACTACTGAGACAATTCTGGAAACTCCTTAAATATTAGAAAGCTACATTAGCCCTGAGTATCAAATGCTTAATTACTACAGCTTATTCCAAGTGATACAGTTTTCAGGACACAAGTTATTATGTAAACTGTTTTACATTATAACTTGTGTCCTGTTTGTTTCTATAGAGGAATTAAATGTATATCATAGAGAAGTCTGCCGTGTGATGCTGGCTTAAAATAGCATAACCACGTTTCTTTCCTACGGGTGTCATAAGAGGCGACTAAGAGACTCAAGGGTTGCCCGTGTATTACAACTTTAGGCGATCGGTTGACAACCTGCTACAATGATGATACACAATTTGAATGTACCTCTAATAATATTTTCTTGAGTTTGCACTATTATTACTCATTACAATAAAACAATTTTAAAAGGATTTAAGTTGTGTTTATTTTAAAGTCCAAAATAAATACAACTTAAATCTGTTTAAAATTGTTATATTGTGATGAACCTCAAATTTTGACAGACGTGGTGTATATGTCCGTTGTGTACGGCCATTTACACTTTTCTACCCCGCAAGAGATATAAGAGTGATATATGTATGTTACAGAGAAGTTCTAAACGCCAGCGATTGGAAAGCAGTGAAGAGGAGTCTTCACCACCGAAACCTGTCAAAAGAAAATCTTCACCTGTTAGTTCTGAAAAGGTATGATAAGTAACATATCTGTAAATCACATAGTTTTGTAGTAGTTTTATTTCTTGATAGCAGAAAATCTCTTCTTAAACTACGCCACGCCACGCCACCTTAAATGTTATAAAATATAAGATTGATTGAATAGCCGTGTGATGCCAGCATAGAATAGCATGACCCCATTCTTTCCCGTGGGAGTTGTAAGAGGCAACTTAGGGACTTGAGGGTGTGTATTGCAATTTTAGGCGATGGGCTGACAACCTGTCACTATGGCGACACACAATATTCCGAATGACCCTCAAACATTTGTCAGTTGTGGCGTAAGTGTCCGTTTTTTGCGGCCGTTTACGTTCTGCCTACCCTGTAAGGGATAACAGGCGTGATATGTGTATGTATGTATTATTTCACACACAGAATTTCTGTTAATGAGTAAATTAATTAAAATTGAAATATATTATAGACCACAGTTCAATGTTGTACATTTTCTTCTAAGACCTTGACTGCCTTGACAGACACAATAGATCTGCAAAGGTTGGAGTGGCTGTTGGTGTTTTAGAACCAACCCTACTTTTTAAATAAATAATAGACCTTGACAGAGTGATTTTGGTTTGTTTTGTATTGATAGCAGTGTTCACCTGCCGTCACCTTTTTTTTAGCGCTCTCTTTTTTCGTGTGGGACACCAAATCGTCCAATGAAACAATGAACCCTGGTGTCAGAGTTTTTCAACCGCCTACTACAAGTAGTAGGATGGCTGTGTAACGACCGCCGTCTAAGTAATCATAGACAGCATCCGGGACCATCGGCTTATCATGCCCTCCGAAGCACAAAACCATTTGTTTTTGGACAATCAGGTGGTTCACCCTCTAATGTCCTAATCAGACCAGGAACAAATTCAAAAAGTGATAAATTATCAACTAACAATATTTATAGCCCTGATTTCCTTTGTCCTTTTCTGTGTCATAAGGTTGCCTGAAAGCAATTGATTCTTCTTATGTTTGTATTTGTACATTACTTCTTCAAGAGACAACTTTTTTCTGTGCAATGAAGTGTTTTCTGAACTCAACTCATAATCCAATATTTTAATGCCAGTGACTGGCACGGCTCCATCTACCAGGTTAGTTTTGCAACTAATACCCAGTACCTAACTAAACTTAACCGGTAGATGGAGCCGTGCCACGCGTTACTGGCATTAAGACACACTTGAAAAATTCGCGTGCGGGGGACGAGCCGCGGTAGCCCAAATGGAAGAGGCGTCGCCAGTAGTAATGGCGAAAGGCGCAGGTTCAAATCATGCTCGCGCTTGTAAATTGTATACCTAACATGCGAAGTGCTTTTAAATTTGGTATTCAATTTAATTGCTGTCAAAATCAACACAATTTACCTAATCTTACCAATATGTTTCAGAAAAAGAAGTCGAAACGATTAAGAATAGAAAGCTCCGAAAGTGAATCAGAGACACCAAAATCACCGAAAAAAGAGCCAGAATCACCCGATCAACAAAAACCACAAATAAAATCACCTAAAGAAGAAAAAATTGAAATCAAAACAGAAAAGACTCCCAAAACTTACAGCTCACCTAAGACCAAAAAGGCTAAGGCAGAGAAAACCATAAAAAAAACTCCTCTTGTGGAAAAGAATAAAAAAAGTCCATCTCCAGTAAAAAATGAGAAGGAAAGCCCAGCAAAGATAGTTAAAGAAGAAAAATCTGCTGCTGGAAAGAATGAGAAATCACCGGCTCAAAAAAAGCCAGTGACTATGAGTGGATTCTTCAAGAAACTTAATGGAGCTGATGATGAAGTGAAATCAGAGGGCAAAGTAACAGGTAAGTTCCCAATAGATTCCTTTTAGTTTTGGAAAAATCTGTAAATCAGGAAAATTCTGTACTTTAAAGTAAAAGTTTAAAATTTAGTAAGTTTTCACAAATAAAAGTTTTTATTTCTTTTTGCCATGTGATGCTGGCTTAGAATAGCAATACCCCATTTCAATCATAATGATTAGTTTTTAAGAGCAGATAAAAAAAAAAAAAAAAAACATTCCTGAGCGTGTCGTAAGAGGCGACTAAGGGACTCGAGAGTTGCATGTGTATTACAATTTTAGGCTGACAACCTGTTACTATAGTGATACACGATATGAATTGTAAAAAAAACATGTTTTATATGTTTATCGTTAATTATCTGTTTAAAGTTTATTGTTTTAGCCATCCGAATAATGAGAGTGCATTCAGACCATGAAACAGAATAACTTTCCCATAAGAATATATTTCAGGATTATTTTTTACCTCTCATAATAAAGAAAGTCAGCTGATGATGATTATGTATGGTATAGGATATCGTTTATTTTTGTTGTTGTTTCCTGGGGAAATTTGTTCAGTTTTATGGTCAGCATGCAGGTTATCAGTATTGGAGGGCTGCCCCTTACAGCCCATATTTTTGTGTCATTTGTTCAATATGTTCGGTTTTTTACATACTAGATATAATTTTCAGCAATCTTAATAAAACTCTCAGTCCGGTTAAAAGTATTTTATTGTGATGAATAAGTAATATTAGTGTAAACCTAAAAAAAAATTACTAACAAAACTTTTAAATTATATTCTCTCAGAAGAAGAATACAACCCAGCCAAGTCGAAATACCACCCGATCAACGACGCATGCTGGGCGAAGGGGGAGGAGGTCCCGTACTTGGCTCTTGCTAAGACCCTGGAAGCCATCGAGGCCACATCAGCTCGGCTGAAGATCGTGGAGATCCTGAGCAACTACTTCAGATCTGTGACAGCGCTGACTCCCGAGGACCTGCTGCCGAGTGTGTACATGTGTTTGAACCAGCTCGCACCGGCTTATCATAGCTTGGAGTTGGGTAAGAACACATTTTTGTACCTAAATAAGAAAGTACAGAAACAAGCAGGGTTAACAGTTTTCTTTTTGAGATCCTGTAAAATTGCATCGTAGGCAAGATTGGAACCTGCGACTTTCGGTATCAGTAGAACCGACGACTCTTCGACGTTTGTTAACGCGTTATTGGCATTAAACTATCCTTGTATATGATGATGATCTTTCCGACCGATTTCGGCCATGGCGACCACTTCAACTCCTAATCAAAGTGGCGTTGATGCGCTCGGAGATGGCTAATATAGCCAATTTTTGCTATGAAGTCTCGTGCGCAATGCGGGCAGGTGAGTTTGCCGTTCACATAATTGTAGTTAATGGCTGCAGGTGGACGGTCTTTCAGCTCATCGCGCTTAGCGTCGAGGTCTGCTTTGCGCTGCTCCTCAAACTCGCGTATTCGCCTTTTTACCATCCCGCGCCATTCTGGGCGCTGTGCTGCCAGACCCTCCCATTGAGTGGGCTCGATGTTGCAACGTTTCATGTGGCGCTTTTGAACATCTTTATATCTGAGGAGTTGTCCACCCTGCTTTCGCTTGCCCTCCTCTAGTTCAGAATAAAAGATGCGCTTCGCCACTCTCTCCTCCGCCATCCGGGATACGTGACCGCACCATCGAAGTTGCCGACGCATTAGATAGGCTTCAATGCCACCGACATTGGCTCGTCTCAGAACTTCGGTGTTACGCACTCGGTCGGACCATCTGATCTTCATGATGGTGCGAAGGCATTTAAGGTGGAAACGATCCAGAGTACGTATGTGGTGGCGGTAGACACACCAGGTCTCGGAGGAGTACAGAAGGTTTGGCAGCACAATCGCCATGTAGACAGATATTTTTGTGGCTAACTTTAGGTCGTGCGAGCAGAAAACCTTGGAACGCAGCTTTCCAAATGCTGCAGCTGCAGCACTGATTCGGCTGTTGATCTCGGCATCAAGGTCACACTTAGATGTTACAGTGTTCCCAAGATAACGGAACTTATCAACTTGTTTCAGCATATCCTCACCAAGCTTAATGGCCAGTGTCTCGCGACCATGTGTGTCTAGAGACATTACTTCCGTCTTTTTGACACTGATCTTCAGGCCGAATTTGCAGCATGCTTGGTGAAAAACGGACATCAGCTGTTGCAAGCCGTCTGGGGATTCCGCAAGAAAGCACAAGTCATCAGCATACCATGATCTCTGTAATCAGTGCATACGAAACCTTAGTGCGCGCCCTAAGTCTAGCCAAGTTGAAAAGACTGCCATCTGTGCGGAATCGGATGCGGACTCCTTCGGATACAGTATTCAAGACCTCCTTGACTACTACTGCAAAGTATAAGGCGAACAGTGTAGGCGCTAGAACACACCCTTGTTTCACCCCACAGGTGACGGGGAAGAAATCGGACTGTTCACCATCTACAGAGACACAGCACTGCATATTGTCATGCAGGAGTCTTAGAAGTCGAACAAACTTATCCGTGCACCCTAGTTTTTCCAGCACCATCCAGAGAGCTTCGCGAGGCACACTGTCGAATGCTTTCTCCAAGTCAACAAAGCAGAGGTACAACTGACGCCCTTGTTCTCTGCTTTTTTCCTGCAGTTGACGCACTGAGAAAATAGCTTCACATGTGCCTCGGTCAGGTCGGAAGCCAAACTGGGTTTCGGGCAGAATCTTTCCGGACAGGTCTTTCAGGCGGTTCAATAAAACTCTTGCAAAAGCCTTTCCAGGGACCGACAGTAATGAAATACCACGATACGAGTTGCAGTCGGAACGGTCACCCTTGTTCTTGTAGAGAGCACTTATGCGAGAAACTTTGAAATCATCCGGGACTCGCTCCTCTTCCCACATTTGAACAAATAGCTTCCATACCGACGTGTGCAGCTCCATACCACCGTACTTCAGTAGCTCACCCGGTATAAGGTCAATGCCGACCGCCCGCTTATTGTGCTGCTGTCTGATGGCAGTAACAACCTCATCGTACGACAGGGGCTTGTCCAGCTCAGTGTTTAATGGGAGTTGAGGCAGTAAACTGATATGATGCAGATCAGCTGAACGATCTACGTTCAGCAAGTTTTTGAAGTGTTCAGCCCAACGTTTAAGTACATCCTCCTTGCTGGTCAGGAGTTGCATTCCGTCTAGAGACCTCAAAGGCACTTTTGCTCGGTAGGACGCACCAATCAGTTTACGCACTTCACAGTAAAACTCCCCAAGCTGGTTAGTATCGGCAAGCCACTGCATTTGACAAGCTTTGTCCCGCCACCACTTGTCTTTTAACTGTCGAGACAGCCTTCGTAATTCCTGGTCACTGTCTTTGACCACCGCAACACTTCCACCTCTTCTATTGTGCTGTCGCAGGAGCTCTCGATGTTTGTCGAATGCTGCTTGTAGAACCTCGCCATTGTCATCGAACCAATCCTCGCTATGTCGGTCTTTCGCACCCAAAGTAGCAGAAGCGGCTTCCATGAGATGACATGACAAAGTTTCCCAAGCAGCTATAATTCCCGACATCACTATAATTTCACCAATGGCAGGTTTCAGCCCAGTCGGCAGAAGCGTCGGTAGTACAATATTAAAAGACGTAGGTTACAATCCTGCCTGCAGTGCAATTTTACAAGTTCCTAAAAAGTGTATACAGAACTCATTGAAGTATTTTAAAATTTAGTACACAGGATTCACAGTAGCCTTGTGATATATTTGGATTCACTGCTTTCTTTAAAATAGCACAATCACTTTATATTACTTATTAAAAGTAATTTTAATCATAATCTTATAAAAAACATAATCTGTCCTATAACTTTTTAAGCACTCGCGATCACTTTCAGTCATTTTAAGTATTAGACAGGGTCTATCGCGATAGTATTTAGGTAAATATTAGTAATTTACCTGTGTCCCGACGATAATCTGTCCTGTTACTCTTTTCTTTTGTAAATCGCAAAAGTGACGTTAGTCTCAATATCTACTGGACCAATTATAATGTTCTGGAATGGTTTATCAAGAGTTTTTGCAGTACGATACCTTGTTTTAATTTTAAATTTTCTCCCCTAGGCATAGCAGAGACATACCTAATGAAAGCAATCGGGAAGTGCACGGGGCGCACTCTCCAACAAGTGAAGAGCGCTGCGCAGAAAACCGGCGACCTCGGCTTGGTGGCCGAGCAAGCCCGCGCCACGCAGAGAACCATGTTCGCACCGCCGCCATTGAAAGCCAGAAAAGTGTTCGCTGTATTGAAGGAAGTCGCCCATATGACAGGTAAACTAGTATTGAAGTTACAGGTCGCTAATATAATATGACAGTGTTGAAGTGACAGCTAGACTAGTGCTCGGCTTGGTGGCCGAGCAAGCCCGCGCCACGCAGAGAACCATGTTCGCACCGCCGCCATTGAAAGCCAGAAAAGTGTTCGCTGTATTGAAGGAAGTCGCCCATATGACAGGTAAACTAGTATTGAAGTTACAGGTCGCTAATATAATATGACAGTGTTGAAGTGACAGCTAGACTAGTGCTCGGCTTGGTGGCCGAGCAAGCCCGCGCCACGCAGAGAACCATGTTCGCACCGCCGCCATTGAAAGCCAGAAAAGTGTTCGCTGTATTGAAAGAAGTCGCCCATATGACAGGTAAACTAGTATTGAAGTTACAGGTCGCTAATATAATATGACAGTGTTGAAGTGACAGCTAGACTAGTGCTCGGCTTGGTGGCCGAGCAAGCCCGCGCCACGCAGAGAACCATGTTCGCACCGCCGCCATTGAAAGCCAGAAAAGTGTTCGCTGTATTGAAGGAAGTCGCCCATATGACAGGTAAACTAGTATTGAAGTTACAGGTCGCTAATATAATATGACAGTGTTGAAGTGACAGCTAGACTAGTGCTCGGCTTGGTGGCCGAGCAAGCCCGCGCCACGCAGAGAACCATGTTCGCACCGCCGCCATTGAAAGCCAGAAAAGTGTTCGCTGTATTGAAGGAAGTCGCCCATATGACAGGTAAACTAGTATTGAAGTTACAGGTCGCTAATATAATATGACAGTGTTGAAATGACAGCTAGACTAGTGCTCGGCTTGGTGGCCGAGCAAGCCCGCGCCACGCAGAGAACCATGTTCGCACCGCCGCCATTGAAAGCCAGAAAAGTGTTCGCTGTATTGAAGGAAGTCGCCCATATGACAGGTAAACTAGTATTGAAGTTACAGGTCGCTAATATAATATGACAGTGTTGAAATGACAGCTAGACTAGTGCTCGGCTTGGTGGCCGAGCAAGCCCGCGCCACGCAGAGAACCATGTTCGCACCGCCGCCATTGAAAGCCAGAAAAGTGTTCGCTGTATTGAAGGAAGTCGCCCATATGACAGGTAAACTAGTATTGAAGTTACAGGTCGCTAATATAATATGACAGTGTTGAAGTGACAGCTAGACTAGTGCTCGGCTTGGTGGCGGAGCAAGCCCGCGCCACGCAGAGAACCATGTTCGCACCGCCGCCATTGAAAGCCAGAAAAGTGTTCGCTGTATTGAAGGAAGTCGCTCATATGACAGGTAAGCTAGTATTGAAGTTACAGGTCGCTAATATAATATGACAGTGTTGAAATGACAGCTAGACTAGTGCTCGGCTTGGTGGCCGAGCAAGCCCGCGCCACGCAGAGAACCATGTTCGCACCGCCGCCATTGAAAGCCAGAAAAGTGTTCGCTGTATTGAAGGAAGTCGCTCATATGACAGGTAAGCTAGTATTGAAGTTACAGGTCGCTAATATAATATGACAGTGTTGAAATGACAGCTAGACTAGTGCTCGGCTTGGTGGCCGAGCAAGCCCGCGCCACGCAGAGAACCATGTTCGCACCGCCGCCATTGAAAGCCAGAAAAGTGTTCGCTGTATTGAAGGAAGTCGCTCATATGACAGGTAAGCTAGTATTGAAGTTACAGGTCGCTAATATAATATGACAGTGTTGAAATGACAGCTAGACTAGTGCTCGGCTTGGTGGCCGAGCAAGCCCGCGCCACGCAGAGAACCATGTTCGCACCGCCGCCATTGAAAGCCAGAAAAGTGTTCGCTGTATTGAAGGAAGTCGCTCATATGACAGGTAAGCTAGTATTGAAGTTACAGGTCGCTAATATAATATGACAGTGTTGAAATGACAGCTAGACTAGTGCTCGGCTTGGTGGCCGAGCAAGCCCGCGCCACGCAGAGAACCATGTTCGCACCGCCGCCATTGAAAGCCAGAAAAGTGTTCGCTGTATTGAAGGAAGTCGCTCATATGACAGGTAAGCTAGTATTGAAGTTACAGGTCGCTAATATAATATGACAGTGTTGAAATGACAGCTAGACTAGTGCTCGGCTTGGTGGCCGAGCAAGCCCGCGCCACGCAGAGAACCATGTTCGCACCGCCGCCATTGAAAGCCAGAAAAGTGTTCGCTGTATTGAAGGAAGTCGCTCATATGACAGGTAAACTAGTATTGAAGTTACAGGTCGCTAATATAATTTGACAGTGTTGAAATGACAGCTAGACTAGTGCTCGGCTTGGTGGCCGAGCAAGCCCGCGCCACGCAGAGAACCATGTTCGCACCGCCGCCATTGAAAGCCAGAAAAGTGTTCGCTGTATTGAAGGAAGTCGCTCATATGACAGGTAAACTAGTATTGAAGTTACAGGTCGCTAATATAATATGACAGTGTTGAAATGACAGCTAGACTAGTGCTCGGCTTGGTGGCGGAGCAAGCCCGCGCCACGCAGAGAACCATGTTCGCACCGCCGCCATTGAAAGCCAGAAAAGTGTTCGCTGTATTGAAGGAAGTCGCTCATATGACAGGTAAACTAGTATTGAAGTTACAGGTCGCTAATATAATATGACAGTGTTGAAATGACAGCTAGACTAGTGCTCGGCTTGGTGGCCGAGCAAGCCCGCGCCACGCAGAGAACCATGTTCGCACCGCCGCCATTGAAAGCCAGAAAAGTGTTCGCTGTATTGAAGGAAGTCGCTCATATGACAGGTAAGCTAGTATTGAAGTTACAGGTCGCTAATATAATATGACAGTGTTGAAATGACAGCTAGACTAGTGCTCGGCTTGGTGGCCGAGCAAGCCCGCGCCACGCAGAGAACCATGTTCGCACCGCCGCCATTGAAAGCCAGAAAAGTGTTCGCTGTATTGAAGGAAGTCGCTCATATGACAGGTAAGCTAGTATTGAAGTTACAGGTCGCTAATATAATATGACAGTGTTGAAATGACAGCTAGACTAGTGCTCGGCTTGGTGGCCGAGCAAGCCCGCGCCACGCAGAGAACCATGTTCGCACCGCCGCCATTGAAAGCTAGAAAAGTATTTAGTGTGTTGAAGGAAGTCGCTCATATGACAGGTAAACTAGTATTGAAGTTACAGGTCGCTAATATAATATGACAGTGTTGAAATGACAGCTAGACTAGTGCTCGGCTTGGTGTTGAAGGAACTCGCCCATATGACAGGTAAACTAGTATTGAAGTTACAGGTCGCTAATATAATATGACAGTGTTGAAATGACAGCTAGACTAGTGCTCGGCTTGGTGTTGAAGGAACTCGCCCATATGACAGGTAAACTAGTATTGAAGTTACAGGTCGCTAATATAATATGACAGTGTTGAAATGACAGCTAGACTAGTCCTCGGCTTGGTGGCCGAGCAAGCCCGCGCCACGCAGAGAACCATGTTCGCACCGCCGCCATTGAAAGCCAGAAAAGTGTTCGCTGTATTGAAGGAAGTCGCTAATATGACAGGTAAGCTAGTATTGAAGTTACAGGTCGCTAATATAATATGACAGTGTTGAAATGACAGCTAGACTAGTGCTCGGCTTGGTGGCCGAGCAAGCCCGCGCCACGCAGAGAACCATGTTCGCACCGCCGCCATTGAAAGCCAGAAAAGTGTTCGCTGTATTGAAGGAAGTCGCTCATATGACAGGTAAACTAGTATTGAAGTTACAGGTCGCTAATATAATATGACAGTGTTGAAATGACAGCTAGACTAGTGCTCGGCTTGGTGGCGGAGCAAGCCCGCGCCACGCAGAGAACCATGTTCGCACCGCCGCCATTGAAAGCCAGAAAAGTGTTCGCTGTATTGAAGGAAGTCGCTCATATGACAGGTAAACTAGTATTGAAGTTACAGGTCGCTAATATAATATGACAGTGTTGAAATGACAGCTAGACTAGTGCTCGGCTTGGTGGCCGAGCAAGCCCGCGCCACGCAGAGAACCATGTTCGCACCGCCGCCATTGAAAGCCAGAAAAGTGTTCGCTGTATTGAAGGAAGTCGCTCATATGACAGGTAAGCTAGTATTGAAGTTACAGGTCGCTAATATAATATGACAGTGTTGAAATGACAGCTAGACTAGTGCTCGGCTTGGTGGCCGAGCAAGCCCGCGCCACGCAGAGAACCATGTTCGCACCGCCGCCATTGAAAGCCAGAAAAGTGTTCGCTGTATTGAAGGAAGTCGCTCATATGACAGGTAAGCTAGTATTGAAGTTACAGGTCGCTAATATAATATGACAGTGTTGAAATGACAGCTAGACTAGTGCTCGGCTTGGTGGCCGAGCAAGCCCGCGCCACGCAGAGAACCATGTTCGCACCGCCGCCATTGAAAGCCAGAAAAGTGTTCGCTGTATTGAAGGAAGTCGCTCATATGACAGGTAAGCTAGTATCGAAGTTACAGGTCGCTAATATAATATGACAGTGTTGAAATGACAGCTAGACTAGTGCTCGGCTTGGTGGCCGAGCAAGCCCGCGCCACGCAGAGAACCATGTTCGCACCGCCGCCATTGAAAGCCAGAAAAGTGTTCGCTGTATTGAAGGAAGTCGCTCATATGACAGGTAAGCTAGTATCGAAGTTACAGGTCGCTAATATAATATGACAGTGTTGAAATGACAGCTAGACTAGTGCTCGGCTTGGTGGCCGAGCAAGCCCGCGCCACGCAGAGAACCATGTTCGCACCGCCGCCATTGAAAGCCAGAAAAGTGTTCGCTGTATTGAAGGAAGTCGCTCATATGACAGGTAAGCTAGTATTGAAGTTACAGGTCGCTAATATAATATGACAGTGTTGAAATGACAGCTAGACTAGTGCTCGGCTTGGTGGCCGAGCAAGCCCGCGCCACGCAGAGAACCATGTTCGCACCGCCGCCATTGAAAGCCAGAAAAGTGTTCGCTGTATTGAAGGAAGTCGCTCATATGACAGGTAAGCTAGTATCGAAGTTACAGGTCGCTAATATAATATGACAGTGTTGAAATGACAGCTAGACTAGTGCTCGGCTTGGTGGCCGAGCAAGCCCGCGCCACGCAGAGAACCATGTTCGCACCGCCGCCATTGAAAGCCAGAAAAGTGTTCGCTGTATTGAAGGAAGTCGCTCATATGACAGGTAAGCTAGTATCGAAGTTACAGGTCGCTAATATAATATGACAGTGTTGAAATGACAGCTAGACTAGTGCTCGGCTTGGTGGCCGAGCAAGCCCGCGCCACGCAGAGAACCATGTTCGCACCGCCGCCATTGAAAGCCAGAAAAGTGTTCGCTGTATTGAAGGAAGTCGCTCCTAACCTCCTAACGCCCAGAGTTTTAAACGATCGCCACGGCTTACCGCCCAAGGTCCTACACAAAGTACCTAATGGTTCCGGCCCAGGAATTCAATCGTTGAAAACTATGCCTTATGGTCTTTGCATTGCCGTCAGATTTTTTTGGTGTAACAAGGGATGTATTTAGAAGATGGTAGGACAGAAAAAGGCACCAATATTAACTACCTTTTTTTAGGACTCTGGGTTGCACTATGTAAAAATGTTATGGTTTCAAAAATGATATTTTCATGATAAAATCTTCTCAAAAATGACATATTTAACCTAATTAATTCATAATGAAGACTGAGTGATTAAAATTAAGTGTGATTGTTTTATTTTTAAAATGTTGAAGTACATTTCTGTATAAAAACTCTGTTTAAGAAGAAAAAAAATGCCACTTATGTCAATATTTTTTTTATGATTATCCCATATTGCGATAAAATTGCATATTGCATATGAAAAATGCAAGAAAATAATTAAAGTCTCAAATGTTTTGAAATAAGTGTTACTACAAAAAGAAAACAATCATAGTTCTAAAGAGAGTACCTATTAGATACCTATTTGATAAGTTGAAGTTGAAACTGAACCTGAGTTTTAAACAATTAGATAATCCAAATAAAAAACAAAACAAAACTCTAAAACCCTGCTTGGATTTAGACAAAAAATTATTAAGGAACTCTTTGTAATGTACTTATGAAATATAATCAATAATTAACATAAACTGATGAATCACTATCAAATATTTAGGTAAGAAAAGTTACCAAAAGCTCAGTCTGATATGAAGTCTTAAAAACTTAATTAACAATTATCAGTGCCTAACTCTTATTACTACAAGACTCTTCTAACTTTTTATAACAAGCCTCAATATATTATTTAAAAGTGAAAAAAATTGAAAATAGGAAAAAAAATCCCAGTATGATATCAAATACACATTAAAAAACTTTTAAGTGCAAATAAAACTCGAAAACTCAGCTTAAATATCAAAACTCCTAGGTAAATGGCACAAGAACCTTAGGACATCTAAATGTAATTAAAATTTAGTAAAAAAAAACAATTAAAATTAAAATATACATACTACATAATTAAAATAAATATCTACCACAAGGCCTATATAAAGGACTTGGAACATGCCGTCGATTTATTTTACACAATATCACACCCCTGCCTTAAATTATGGTGTACTTATTGAGAGAAATAATTAAACTATTGTTTTTGTTAAAAACAACATGTGTAATTGAGAAAATTACACAGAAAAACTTTAATTTTCCTACCTTCTCTACAGCGAGACGCAATCTTTTCCAACTTCACGTCAAAAGTGACAGATATTTTATTGTTGTGTTGGCACCATTGCTCGTCCACGGAATATTTTAAGATCCTTAGTATTCGTTCAAAAAATTATTTTCTTTCGGAGCGGGAAATTTAAACTACCAGATGACGTTTAATTTGAGGTCCTTTTATTAGGACCGTGGGTCACTATTTGATGAAATTGAATATAATTCTGGGCCGGAATCACTACTCACTAGGAGTCCTTTATAGAGGACCGTGGGCGTTACGAGGACAGGTAAGCTAGTATTGAAGTTACAGGTCGCTAATATAATATGACAGTGTTGAAATGACAGCTAGACTAGTGCTCGGCTTGGTGGCCGAGCAAGCCCGCGCCACGCAGAGAACCATGTTCGCACCGCCGCCATTGAAAGCCAGAAAAGTGTTCGCTGTATTGAAGGAAGTCGCTCATATGACAGGTAAGCTAGTATTGAAGTTACAGGTCGCTAATATAATATGACAGTGTTGAAATGACAGCTAGACTAGTGCTCGGCTTGGTGGCCGAGCAAGCCCGCGCCACGCAGAGAACCATGTTCGCACCGCCGCCATTGAAAGCCAGAAAAGTGTTCGCTGTATTGAAGGAAGTCGCTCATATGACAGGTAAGCTAGTATTGAAGTTACAGGTCGCTAATATAATATGACAGTGTTGAAATGACAGCTAGACTAGTGCTCGGCTTGGTGGCCGAGCAAGCCCGCGCCACGCAGAGAACCATGTTCGCACCACCGCCATTGAAAGCTAGAAAGGTGTTTAGTGTGTTGAAGGAGGTGGCTCATATGACAGGTAAGCAGTTGAACCTGTAATTAAAATCAGGGCGACTTGTTATTATAATCGAGGTGATCTTTTGTCATAATCAGGGCGACCTGTTTTTACGATCGGGACGACCTGTTGTCATATCGGGGCGACCTGTTGTCATATCGGGGCGACCTGTTGCCATATAGGGACGACTTGTCTTATCGGGGCGACCTGTTGTCATATCGGAGCGACCTGTTGTCATATCGGGGCGACCTGTTTTTCTAATTGGGGCGACCTGTAGTCATATCGGGGCGACCTGTTGTCATATCGGGGCGACCGGTTTTTACAATCGGGGCGACCTGTTCTTACAATCGGGGCGATCTATTCTTACAATCGGGGCGATCTGTCGTCATTATCGGGGTGACCTGTTCTTACAATCGGGGCGATCTGTTCTTACAATCGGGACTGTTATTATAATTAAGGGCGATCTGTTGTTATTATAATCCGGGTGATCTAATATCAAGAGAGGCGATCTGTTATAATCGAGGAGATCTGTTATAATCGAGGAGATCTGTTATAATCGAGGAGATCTGTTATAATCGAGGAGATCTGTTATAATCGAGGAGATCTGTTATAATCAAGGAGATCTGTTATAATCGAGGAGATCTGTTATAATCAAGGAGATCTGTTATAATCGAGGAGATCTGTTATAATCGAGGAGATCTGTTATAATCGAGGAGATCTGTTATAATCGAGGAGATCTGTTATAATCGAGGAGATCTGTTATAATCGAGGAGATCTGTTATAATCGAGGAGATCTGTTATAATCGAGGAGATCTGTTATAATCAAGGAGATCTGTTATAATCGAGGCGATCTATAAAAAAAATTAAGTGCTGATGATTTACCTAACAGTTCAATTAAAATGTTAATTACCAATATTTTAAAAATTACTTCCCGTGTAAGGCCCGTGTTAGGGATACAAATTTAAAAATCTTCCACAATTTTTATTTACCTTTTTTTTATTATATAGTGCCATGCTTACATTAAGATACATTCGCAATATTCGCATTGGCAATGATGTTTCGTTGCAGGGCAAGCATCTGTCACAAAGAAGATATCAAAAATTCAGACTCTGTACATCGCGTGCCGGCACTCCGAGGCGAGATATTTGATAAGGTGAGTTTTACCAGTTACTACTCGATTCCCCCCAATAGAGTGAGGCCCATATCCAGCAGTTGACCGTCCTGGCACAGAATAACCAATAGTATGTAGTATATGTTATACATACAGAACGGACACTCACCTCCCCGCACCGCAGCCCCCGACCCGCCCTCGCCCGAGAAATGTCAAAATACCAGTAGAGAATTAAGTAGAAACTAGCGCTAGGCTTGTTACATCCTCTTTGGTAGTTACTGTATGTATTCATCAGGTTAGGTATAAAAATCAACCTGCATGCCAACCCTGCACTCACACATCTGTGATCACCCACACATGCACATGTAGAAATTACAGTTGTCTATAAAGAGTCCGCTGTATGGAGTGTCCGGGGTGTGGTTCTGAAAATATCAAAAATCTAAAACGAAATAATTGTTGTATCATACGATAAGTTTATTACAAATACAACAATGAGCTATTTCTTGCGTTTTAAATTAGTAATCAATTTCACGGTTTATGGTGGCCACCATTTTCCGTTTTAATGATTTTAAATATAAAGCTTATTGTTGTACCTTGACATAAACTTATCGTATAGGCCATCAATTTGTCCGTCTTAGGTTTTAATGCCAAATTTTAAGAAATTATATAACAAACCGAGAGGAGATCAAGCTATTCATGAAACTAAACAACTTTCCCCATGAAGCATAGGTCGAAATATTTAAAAATATACCTTTCAATGTGTCAATATCTTCCAGTTTTTTTTTACTAACTAAGCGCGCGGCGGGGCAATGCGTGCATGCTGTGTAGTTAAGTAGGTTTGTACCTATAAATATATAATTTATTGACACTGGCTAGTTGTAGGTCCGAATGCCTAAAAAAGTATACATACAAACATCACGCCTTTATCCCTTTCGGGGTAGGCAGAGCGTAAACGGCCGCAGAAACGGACATTTACGCCACGTTTGACAAAAGTTAGTTAGTTAATAAGGATAGGAATAATTGTTTGGAATAATGTTCTCTATTAAATGTACGGTGAAATGTTACTAGTGGCCGATAGCGAAATCTTAAGATGGTCTGGTGACAAGGAACAACTTTCCTTAAGGAACATCGGTCGAAATATATCAAAAATATTTTGAGTTTTCATAGTAATCCAAAATTAGCTGATTTATTCATATTTCGACCTTTGTTCCTTGGGGAAAGTTGTTCCTTATCACCAACCTGTCTCGCTATCGGTAGAGAACTTTATTCCAAACGATTGGCTTTTTTGCGCTCTGCCTAGCCCGCAAGGGATTATAGGCGTGATGTGTGTGTGTGTGTGTGTAGAAAATCTGTTGGCTGGCCTTGATTTACCACACCAGACGGCTTGGCGCCACAATTAACATGTTAATGGAAGAAAAAGAAGATACGTATTGCGTACTATTATATATTCTGTGGTATTGCGCCATGTTTTACAATTTGTATCAAGCACTCCGTAATTTTACCACTGCGTTACAAGACTCGTTAGCTCAGTTGGTAAGAGCGCCGATATATCCTGAAATTACCCTAATCAAAGCTATACATCGGAGGTCGGAGGTTCGAATCCTTCACGAGTCAAAATTTTTGTATTATTATTATTTTTACTATGTTTTCTTTCGGCGTTTTCCGAATCAATGAATTCACCTACTTAGTTTTTCGATGTTTTTTATAAATAATAGTGATCGAATTCCGAAACCCTAACCTAACCTAACTACCCCCGTTATAGGGGGTCCTCGTCATAGCAATGACGCGATAAAAAACTTTCCAGACGTTAAAAAATTACTTCACATTGTATGAAATGCTTCAAGCACCGAAGAATTTTAACAAATTCCAATGAATTTAAATACTTGTGTGATGCCGGCTAAGAATAGCATCACCCCATTTCTTACCCATGAGTGTCGTGAGAGGCGACTAAGGAACTCGAGAGTTAGATGTAAATTGCAATTTTAGACGATGGGCTGACAACCTGTCACTATAGTGATACAAAGTTATCTGATTGACCCTCAAACTTTTGTCAGGCATGGTGTTAATATCAGTTTTACGGCCGTTAACGCTCTGTCTACCTCGTAGGGGATATTGGCGAGATTAATGTATGTATGTATTAAAACACTTAGTCCTAAAAGCATACCTAAGGAAATAAAGAAAAACAATGAAAAAAGAAAATGTAACAAAAAGCTTGACTCGTGAAGGATTCGAACCCCCGACCTCCGATGTTTTTTGGTTTGGCTCGCCTTGTCTAAGGAAACTTTTCAATGAACAATATCGGCGCTCTAACCAACTGAGCTAACGAGTCTTGCTAGCAGACAGCGAAATATTGGACCGCTTGATGCAGATTGCAAAATGTGGTGCAATAATTTACTTATGCCTGCGTTTTTGTTAATGTAGTGACGTAAAACATGACGCTTTGGTGACGTTTACATTCATATAATTGATTTAGGAAACAAGCTGTGTGATGCCAGCTTAGAATAACATCACCCCATTCAATATTTTCTTGAGTTTGCACAACTATAACTTTTCACAATACAACAATTGTTCTATTCGCCAGACGAAAATTGCATTTTATCAGATGCCCAAAAGAAGAATTTGAATACTTAGTCCTAAAAGCATACATACATACATACATAAATCACGCCTCTTTCCCGGAGGGGTAGGCAGAGACTACTTCCTTCCACTTACTACGATCCTGGCATACTTCTTTCGCCTCCTCTACATTCATCAATCTCTTTATGCATGCTCGTCGGTTTAAGGTACTCTTGACCTAAAAACATACCTAAGATTATAAAGAAAAACAATGAAAAAAGAAAATGTAACAAAAAAAGCTTGACTCGTGAAGGATTCGAACCTCCGACCTCCGATGTTTTTGGTTTGGCTCGCCTTGTCTAAGGAAACTTTTCAATGAACAATATCGGCGCTCTAACCAACTGAGCTAACGAGTCTTGCTAGCAGACAGCGAAATATTGAACCGCTTGATGCAGATTGCAAAATGTGGTGCAATCATTGCCTGCGTTTTTATCAATGTAGTGACGTAAGACGTGACGCTATTGCATCTGGCTGGTGACGATTACATTCAATTTAACTAGCGGCCCGCCCAGCAGTTTCACCCGCTGCTAACCAATTTCCCACGGGAAACAGACCAGACATAAATCAGAAAAAACCTTCCTCTTGAATCACTCTTTTCCCATTTCTTTCCCGCAGGAGTCGTATGAGGCGACTATCGCAATTTTAGGCGATGGGCTGACAACCTGTCACTATTGCGTTAATGACCATTTATTGCGGCCGTTTACGCTCTGCCTACCCCGCAAGGGATTATAGGCGTGACGTGTGTGTATTTGTGTGTGTGTAACTCCGTCCAGATCTGTTGGGTGGTTTTGAAGATTTAAGCATACATACAAACAAACAGACATAGGGGACAGACGCGGAAAGCGACTTTATTTTATACTATGTAGTGATAGTGATTTAAGAGAATGTCTTGATTTCTTTGTTTTAAACATGAGGTAGACAGTTTACATTCATACATATAGGGTGTAAGGGACAGTCCTCCAAATACTGATAGGGTGCATTGAGACCATGAAACTGAACAACTTCCCATCAAAAAATATTTCGGGAAACGTCAAATTTTCTATTGATTTCCCATAGTAAATGCAGTCAGCTGATTGTAATTTTGTATGGGAAGTCGATTTTTTTTGTCGTTTCCTGACATATGTTTCTAGGGAAAAGTTGTTCCGTTTCATGGTCTGAATGCACCCTATCAGTGTTTGGAGGGCTGTCCCTTACACCTCGTTTATCACGCCTATATCCCATGCGGGGTAGACAAAGCGCAAACGGCCGTAACAAATGAACATTTAATCCACGCATGTCTGACAAACATTTGAGGGTTATTCAGAAAATTATGTATCACAATTGTGTCAGGTTGTTAGTCCATCGCCTAACACATGTAACCCTCGAGTCTCTTATTCGCCTCTTACGACACCCGCGGGAAAGGAATGGGGTGATGCTATTCTAAGCCGGAATCACACGGCACATTCATATAATTGATTAAGGAAACACGCCGTCTTGATTGTTTCGTGTGTATTACCATTTTTGGCGACAGGCTGACAACCTGTCGCTATAGTGAAACACTACTTTTTTGTAACTGCCTCAAATGCTTGTCGGACGTGGGTATAGCGACCGTATTTTGCGGCCGTGGACGCTCTGCCTACCTCGCTAAGTATAAGGTCGTGTTGCGTGTATGTATGTATTTATGACACTACACTGGTAAAATCGCAGACGTAGGTAAATGATTGCGCCACTTTTTGCAATCTGCATCAAGTGGTCCAATATTTCGGTGTCTGCTAGCAAGACTCGTTAGCTCAGTCGGTTAGAGCGCCGATATTGTTCATTGAAAAGTTTCCTTAGACAAGGCGAGCCAAACCAAAAAACATCGGAGGTCGGGGGTTCGAATCCTTCACGAGTCAAGCTTTTTGTTACATTTTTCATTTCATTGTTTTTTTTATTATCTTAGGTATGCTTTTGGAACTAGTTAATTCTTTTGAATCGGTTTTAATTCGTTTTGAGCTATAATTACCGAAAAATCAATAGTTATATTTTTAGAAATAGATTTGCGGACACCACGTATATAATGCATTTTTTGGTATCTACGTGTTTAGAACATTCTTCTTAACGAACGATGAACGGCGTAAAGACTGTAAAAGTAGAAGTTGTGACGTCATAAATGTCCCTATATAAACTATAGGGGTATAATAAAAAAATACATGACTTGCTTTATTATGCCAGACAAAGGATTCTTCCGATACAATTACACTACCATTACCTTGACATCAATTTGAAACAAATACCGTTTTCAGATGGTGGTGGTGTACGCCATGTTTCAAATTTAAGTCAAGATTTTAAAAGCGTGTTATAAAAAACTAAGTATAGGAATAATTGTAGGTATAGAGTATTTTTTTCGAATGAATATATTTTGACCTCCCATTTGATTATGGTACTACTCAAATAGCTAAACGATTTTTTTATATGTTTTGTCAACATGCTGTGTGATGCCGCCTTAGAATAGCACACCCCATTTCTTTCCCGTGGGAGTCGTAAGAGGCGACTAAGGGACTCGAGGGAGTGTATGCCAATTTTAGGCGATGGGCTGACAACCTGTCACTATGGCGATACACAATTTACCGAATGATCCTCAAATATTTGTCAGACGTGGCGTAGTATGGTCGCTTTTTGCGGCCGTTTGCACTCTGCCTATCCTGCAGGGGATAATAGGCGTGATATGTGTGTGTGTTGTCAATATGTTCATGTTCAGCTATATTTAGTGTCAATTTTACATCTTGTTTTGCAACTCCCTCGTACCGTAGTTTACCTGCGCACACCATGTCCTCTGGGTTTCTCAAAGGTTGACTGGAAGAGTTCCCTTAATGGGATACGTCCGCCTTTGTGCCTTGCCTTTTCTGTTATTTGGTGCAATAAAGTTATTACATACATGTTATTATGTCCAATTTACAGATTCAATTTAATTTTCTCGCAGGTCATTAGAAGGCAAACTGCGTATAGGTTTAGCTGAGCAGTCAGTATTACAAGCGTTGGCTGTAGCGACCGTGTTGACACCCCCCGGTCCCGATGGGGTGACCACACTTGACGCCTCTAAGGGACTGTCCGCTGAACAGATCAAGGTAAGGGTGACCACACTTTAAAAAATAATAGTGGATACTATGTACTATGGTTTATAATACACTCGGTGTGCTATTGAAAAAATTAAAGCGCCCGCCGGGGATTGAACCCGGAACCGTGGGTATTGTCAATTTCTTATTTTCATTTATGTAAATAATTTGCCGTGTGATGCCGGCTTAGAATAGCATCACCCCATTTCTTTCCCGTGGGTGTCATAAAAGGCGACGAAGGGACGTCAGACGTGGTGTAAATGTTTGTTTTTTGCGGCCGTTTTGATGTTACACAAAGTTCTTTTTTTTACAATGACGGATCATGACACCAGTGAAAATACTATCCTACATTGCATTAAAAAAATGGTTACCACCCCAGGCGAAAATCGACGAACAATCGCTACTGATAAAGACGACATATTGTGAATGTCCAAACTACGATATGATGATTCCCGCGCTGCTACAGTATGGCGTCAAGGCTCTGCCGGAGCATTGCAAGCTAACACCGGGGATCCCATTGAAACCCATGTTGGCGCATCCTACTAAGGGGCTGGATGAAGTGTTCACTAGGTAAAGAATTGTAGTTGTACTCTCTTATCTTTTACCATGAATCGTTCTCCTTTCCTATCTAATAGTATATTTTCTTATCTTATTGAATCGTATTCCATATTTCATTCTACCCTATTCTATTCCATCTGATTCCATTCCATCCCGCTCCGTCCCATATTTTACCATCCCACCCCATTCCGTCTTGTATTCTTCCATTCCATCTTATTTCGTCCCATCTCTTTCCATCCCACCTCATCCATTCTCGTCTCATTCCATTTCATCCCATTCCACCCCATCTTATTCCATCCCGCCTTATTCTGTGTCGTCTTTTTCCTTTTAGTCAACCCATTTAGTCGCATCTCATTCCACCCAACTTCGTTCATTCTCGTCTTATTCTATCCCATCCCACTCCGTCCTATCTCATTCCATTTATTTATTAAACTTTACAAAGGGCGAGCCTAATGTAGTTCTAACAGTATTCCATCCCATCCCATTACGCCCCATCTCATTCTATCTCACCCCATTCATTCTCGCCTCATTCCATTCAATCCCATTTCGTCTCGTTTTGTTCCATTCCACCCCATTCCGTTCCATATCATTCCATTTCGCCCCATTCCGTCCCATCTCTTTCCATTCCATTCCATCCCGGTCTCTGTCTTATTCAACAGACAGACAGACAGACAGAAACACTTTATTGCTCACATTAATAATCATAACATATACAAGAACAAAAACAAACAACACAATATAAGCAAAGGCGGCCTTATCGCTTTAAGCGATCTCTTCCAGGCAACCCTGCACACTAAGAGAAAACATTGAAAAACACACTGTAAATAGCAGCGGCAACACATATAAGACAAAAAAACATTAATTTAACAAATGTAAGCAACTTTTTTTAAAACTAAGTAACATTTTAACTGAACAATATTAATACCTACCAAATAATTTTTAGTATACATACACACTAAAATATAAAATATTATTATTATTAATATTATATGTTTAAAACATATTTTATATAAACATACGTATTATATTAAATAAACAACTAAATATATAAGATAATATATATTATATTATATGTTAAATGCAAACAGATTTCGCAAGAACATGCTTGTGTAGTCTAGTTTTAAAGATGGCAAGTGACTCAGAGTGACGTATATCATGAGGTAACTCGTTCCACAAGTGTGCAGCTCTTACAGTGAACGACTCTCTAGAGTATCCACTCTGTGAGTGTTCACGTTGGACTCTAAGAATATTATCCACATTGGATCGAACATCTATTTTGTGATTGTGGCCAAAAGAGTTTAAACTTAACTAAAGAAGCATCCTATATTAGAATAGAGTCCACTATAATGCAAAATCATGTCATCGCTAGATTCGAAAACCAATCCTTCACATGCGAGTGGAAGTACGACGGCGAGCGAGCTCAAATCCACGTCCCGGGGACCGACTGCCCGGACTACACCAACGCGGCCATATTCAGCCGCAACCAGGAGAATAACACCAGGTATTGTGTCTCTTTATACATGGTGTAAAAAAAATAGCTGAGAATATTTTAAGGGGTGAACCAGTACGTGAAACTGAACAACTTTCCCCAAGGAACATAGGTCGAAATATGAAAAAAAAATTGGCCCTCCCATACAAATTATCCCGGCCGGGTAACACACTATGGGAGCGTCAAATTATTTTTTCATATTTCGACCTATGTTCCTTGGGAAAAGTTGTTCAGTTTCACGTACTGGTTCACCCCTTAAAATATTCTCAGCAAATTTTTTTACACCTTATAAATTCCAAAAATTGTATTTACTTAGTTCTAATTTTTTGTTCAATGTTTCCTACATTATAAATGCGAAAGTTTGTATGTTTGTTTGTTACTTCTTCACGCAAAAACTACTCAACCAACTGTAATGAAATTTGGCACACATATAGAAGGTAAGTAACATGAATTATCACATATGATAGTTTTTATGAATATGCGGGCAAAGCCGCGCATAATAGCTTGTATGCAATAAACGTTCTATCTATCTATGTATCTCATTATGTGTATTGTAATTTTAAGCGATGGACTGACAATCTGTCACTATGGTAATACACAATTTTCTGAAAAGTCCATAAATTTTTGTCAGACGTGGCATAAATGTTTTTTACGGCTGTTTAAACTTTGTCTGCCTGCCTGCTCTACCTTGGAATTTTGATAAAAAAATTAATACACATATTAAAAAATTCTTTTGAAATCGTGTAGTTTTCGGGACAAAACCAAGTACAAGCCTTTAAGGATTTCTTGTGTTTCTGGAACTTACACCTGTGACTTTTTTTCAACAATGTGGGTTTTCTTTAACGAATTGTGCAACTTCAAATTATATATGCAAGGCAGTGGGAGTACATTTAGTTTCTTAAACAGTAATTTACAAGAATGCAAGGGATCAGTATAAGATATAGAACGGATACATTTTTCTGTGCAATAAAAGCATCATCACTGTCAGTGCTATTTCCCCATACAATCAAACCATATTTCAAAACAGACTGAATATATCCAAAATATGCCATCATTGCTGTTTCTAGTGAACCTGATTTTGTGAGTTTATAAAGTGGAAAAATGAATCGATTTATTTTTTAACACACATGATTTACATGTGTTTTCAAATTTAATTTTTTGTCACGTATAATCCCTAAAAACTTTACATATTCTGCATGTTAAATACTTTCGCTTTTATGTTTCATGTTTAGTTTAGAATTCAGATCACTTATTTTTTTTTACCAGCAAATATCCTGATATATTGAAGAGATTGGGAAAGTTGTTGAAAGAGGATGTGACAAGCTGTGTGCTCGACACGGAGGCCGTCGCTTTTGATGTGGAGAAGAAACAAATATTACCCTTCCAGGTGAGAAATCACATTTATTGCCGTGTGATGCCGGCTTAGAGTGCCGTGTCATGCTGGCTCAGAATAGCATCACCCCATATTTTCCCGTGGGAGTCGTAAGAGGCGACTAAGGGACTCGAGGGTGTGTATTGCAATTTAAGGCGATGGGCTGACAACCGGTCACTATGGCGATACACAATTTTCCGAATGACCCTCAAATATTTGTCAGACGTGGCGTAAATGTCCGTTTTTGTGGCTGTTTACGCTCTGCCTAACCCGCAAGGGATAATAGGCGTGATATGTGTTTGTGTTAAAGATATGAATTTTCTGACATCAAATGGGTTGGTTCTTAAGAGAAAAGCTCGCCTTTGCTACTTTTTATTAATAATAAATAATTAATATATTACACTAATATATAATTTTCTATTTATTAAACTTTATTGCACATAAAGTACAAAGGGCGGGCCTAATGCCACGCGGCATTCTCTACCGGCCAACCAAAAGATAAACAGAAAGAGTCACAGCGGGTGCCCATACACCAAAAAAACAAAAACGAAATAAGATCATACATACTAAAGTTTATAATAATAAGTAAGTAATAAAAAGGATAAAGAAAAATGGCAGTGTGATGTCAGCTTAGAATAGCATCACCCCATTTCGTTCCCTTGGGTGTCGTAAGAGGAGACTAAGGTACTTGAGGGTTAAATGTATTGTAATTTTAGGTAATGGGTTAAAAAATCTGTCACTATGGCCATACCTACTAAAGCCATAGAAGAGGACAAAAACAGAAACTATGTTGAGTGTTTGAGATTGTATAAACTTGGGCTTGAGTATTTCCATCAAGCTGCGAAGGATGAAGCATTATTCATATTCATATTCTTTTATTTAGTAACAATAATTATAACAATCATTATTTCGATAAAATAAATATAGCGCTGGTACAGACCCTGTCCGCGATAGAAAATTTTGCAAGTTTTCTCAAATTATCTTAAATATTTTTCTTGACAGATCCTATCCACCCGCAAACGTAAAGACGCGAACGAAGCCGATATCAAAGTGCAAGTGTGTGTGTTCGTGTTCGACTTGCTGTTCCTCAACGGGAGACCACTGGTCAGGGAGCCCTTGGAGACCAGGAGGGAACTGCTCAGGAAGCACTTCAATGAGGTCGAAGGTAAGGTTATTAGTCACCATTTTTAAGTAACTTACTTCATACATTGCAGTCATCTCCACAATATAAGTGTCTGTTTCAAAACAATAAGCCTCTTTAAGTAACCTTCTCCACACTTTAAGTAACTTTCTCCGTACCTAACAGTCTTCTCCATGCTATAAGTGACTTTATCTTTACAATAAGTAACCTTCTCCACACTTTGAGTAATATTCTCCACCGGTTAAGTAACTGTCTCCATACATTGCAGTATTTTCCATGCTATGAGTAACTTTCTTCATATTATAAGCATAGTATAATTAATAGTACTAGCGTACAGTATGGTCACTCCCTGCCTCCCCCTACAAGCGCCGCCCACCCGCGCTCGGAGGACGCTCAGACACCGGCTAGCTAGGATGCGTGAATGAAGGTCATTTCATACTGCCGCACATTGCATTCCCGATTCGCGAACGCAAAATGGCGGCAACCCTGACATGTTGTCTCACACACACAAGCATGGTCCGCGTTCACCTACGCGAGCTTAGACTGTTTGCGTAGCAACGCGTTTCTTTCATACATTTGAGCGTCAGTGTCCGAGGTGTGCTATAAGTAACCTTTTCCATACAATAAGTGATATTCTCTATAAGGCTGATATCAAAGTGCAAGTGTGTGTGTTCGTGTTCGACTTGCTGTTCCTCAACGGGAGACCACTGGTCAGGGAGCCCTTGGAGACCAGGAGGGAACTCACAATACCGCTCAAGTGCTTAAATTACCAACTACACACAAATCACCTATTCCAACGCTATCCTTTATATACAGAAGATTGTACAGTGATGAAAACATCAAAAAATTTCAAAATTATCTTGCTAGCCTATCATATCAAGAAGTCTATAATGAACCTGACTTTAACGTTGCTTTTGAAAAATACCATGACATATTCTGCCTGTTATACAAACTCTGTTTCCCACGAATAAAGATAAAATTACTAAACACAAATTCTTCTAAATGGATTTCCAAGGGCCTAAAAACTAGTTGTAAACAGAAAAGCGTACTTCGGCATAGCTACTACAAATCAAAAACTACAAAAAATAAATCTTTATATAGGCGCTACACTAGGCTTTTGAAAAAATGCATAACAATCGCCAAAAGAAATAAAAATAGGAAAATTGTAAATAACAGCAAAAATAAATGTAGGGCCACTTGGGACGTTATAAAAACAGAAACAGAGGAAACATATCACAAAAACAATATTGACGAAATTAAAGACAATGACATTATAATCACAAACCCAAATGACATAGCCTCTAAATTTAATGACTATTATATAAATCAAACAAATAGCTCTAAAAATGACATCAAAACTACTCATTCAATAAATTTCATACCAAATTCTATTTATATTAATCCAATCGATGAAGATGACGTTAAGAAGGTAATTATGACATTAAACAATTCAAATTCAGTTGGACATGATGAAATCTGCACAAAAGTAATTAAGGCATGTAAAAATTAAGCAGGTCCGGTTTTGACACATTTAATAAATAGATCTCTAGAAGAGGGTATTTTTCCTGAGAAACTTAAAATGTCACTCGTCCAACCATTGTTTAAAAAAGGGGAAAAGTCGAACATGTCAAATTATCGTCCAATAACTCTGATACCTATTATCTCAAAGGTCTTTGAAAAAATCATGCATCAGCAATTAGTAAAATTCTTTACAAAATTTAATGTAATAAAAGATGACCAATTCGGATTTCAAAAACAAAAATCAACTACATTAGCAACATTTCATTTAACTAGTGAAATTTTGCAAAAAACAAACGATAAACTACTAACTACGGTCCTATACTTTGATATGTCGAAAGCTTTCGATTTTGTCCGTCATGATCTTCTTTTAACCAAACTAGAACACTGTGGAATACGTGGGCCAGCATTAAAATGGATATCAAGCTATTTAGAAAAGCGACTACAATGTGTTGAAATATCTCGCATAGACACAGCCAATGTTATCCAAACATATAAATCTGAATATATGATTAATAACTTGGGTGTACCACAAGGGAGTGTCTTAGGACCACTGTTGTTTTTAATATATATTAACGATCTTCCTGAAGTGACAAGTTATAGGACAATTTTATTTGCTGACGATATATCAATAGTTGTGACATCAAGAAAAAATACATCAATAATTGAACATGAGCGTGACGTAAATAATGTACTAAAATCAATAATAGAATGGCTAAATAATAATAATTTACAAATCAATATTGACAAAACAAATTACGTAAACTATAATAATCTTAAAGCAAAATTAAACATTAAATATAATGACCAAATAATACAAGAAAGTAACTGCGTTAAGTTTCTTGGAGTCAATTTAGATAATGAATTTAAATGGAAGACTCACATAGAAAGTGTCTGTACCAAAATAAATAGATTTGCATATCCACTGTACAAACTAACAAAGACGGCTTCACGAGCCACGGCGTTGACTGCGTACTTTGGTTACGTACAATCGGTCATAAAATATGGACTGATACTGTGGGGAAACAGTTCCGAAATAAATAAGGTATTTATTTCCCAAAAAAAGTGTGTACGATCCATCTGCTGCGTTGATCCTCTTGATTCTTGTCGCCCCTTATTCAAAAAACTAAAGATTCTTCCGGTACCGTGCTTGTATATATTCGAAATAGCCAAATTTGTGCGAGAAAACTTAAAACTATTTAAAAAAGCCGAAGAAATACGCTCTCGTCAGCTTCGTAATCCACAAAAGCTAGAATTAGGACTTGTACCAAGATCAACTAAATACTTACGAAATTGTCATTTTATGTGTAAGACTATTTATAATCATTTACCGCCGTCTCTTAGGGAACTGCCTTTGAAAAAATTCAAATTAAAACTGTATAAATGGCTTCAAGCACATAATTTTTACTCAGTTCAAGAATTTTTAGATAAAAAGATTAAACATTAACCTATATTTGCATGCCATATTCTCTTGGCTGAATGTGGAGAACCTTTTGAATGTGACATAAGATTACCCTACACCTTGTTTAATGTACCCCATTCTGAGCAAATAAAGAAATTATGAATTATGAATTATGAACTGCTCAGGAAGCACTTCAATGAGGTCGAAGGTAAGGTTATTTGTTACCCTTTTGAAGTAATTTTCTCCACACAATCGGTAATATTCTCCACACTTTAAGTAACTTTCTCCATACCTAGCAGTCTTCTCCATGCAGTAAGTGACTTTCTCCATACAATAAACAACTTTCTCAATACAGTAAGTAACATTCTCCACACTTTAAGTAACTTTCTCCATACCTAGCAGTCTTCTCCATGCAGTAAGTGACTTTCTCCATACAATAAGCAACTTTCTCAATACAGTAAGTAACATTCTCCGCACTTAAAGTAACAGTCTCCATACAATAAGTAACTTTCTCCATACAATAAGTGATATTACTACCAACATTAGCAGGGATGTCAACAAATAGGTTTTGCAAACCCGAATTTAAGTGATGTCACACTTGAAAAAACAATGTTTGAAATTCACAAATAGGTATACATTTTACCGAGTTCCCGATACTCAAACAAACGCGCGGCGGCGGCAGTGCGGTTCGCTGTGACACGAACGGCACGAGATTCTATGTAGTAGTCGTGTACGTATAGGTCGGTGGGGCGTGTGCATGTGTGAGTGCGCAAACCGGGCGTTAGTATGAAGTTAAACTACTGCTCCTTGGTATTTTGTGAGAAAATGCAAGTATTTCTCGGAGCATCTTATCTTTAGTAACGCACAGACATTGCTTTTTTAAATATTTTTATCTAAGAAGAATATTCAAGGATCGTATTTCTGAAACAGTAGATGACCGATTTCGTATACGACAAATTATAACGACTTTTCTGACCATTCGAATCCGTTTTGATTGAATTCGTGTAGTAGAACGTAGCTCGCAGGCTGGTGCAAGCAAGTTCCTCCTACCTAAAATACGTCTCCTATTTATTCAGTTCAATTAAAATTAAGGACCTACCGTGAACTTGTAAACGTCCCTTTCTTGCTTACGGCAAATCCTGTGTGTGAGAACAGAGCGATTGTTCATCCTTTGGAAATTTCTCGTCAAGTGAAAAAGTAAAAACAAAAAAAACTGTACGAACAGAATCTAGTAATGTAAAAGACGTATCGTATTCGCAAAATATAATGTATGATGTTCATAAGATTTGTTATACACCATGCAATAAAGTGTAAAAATATACCAATCTTTTGAATATAAAACTATCGAACAAGTGTTTTACTGCGACTAGGATCTAGATAATATAATGAAAAATCATTATAATAAAAATAAGGTGTTTATCGTACGTCCCAACGAAATTATGTGAATACAAAAATACCCATTTTCTCAAGGAGCGGCCTTAAGGCGAATGTAGGCCTGAACGGCCTCGACAGTGGCGCCACTTCGCAACAAACAAATAATCCTCTTTATAAAAACAATCTATCAGAATGAAATATTCGCTGTAATTAAAGTTATGGCAATTAATACAAAAAATGTCCTCTTTGCCATAACTTTGTTTACAGCGAATATTTCACCGAGCAACGGACAAACTGATAGATTATTTGTATAAAGAGAAAATATTCCTTTGTGACGTGGCGCCACTGTTAAGGCAATGTTTCATTGACAGGAGAATGGCAGTTCGCAACTTCGAAAGACTGCACATCCATGGAGGAAGTCCAGCAATTCCTGGACGAGTCCATCGCGGGCTCCTGCGAGGGTCTCATGGTGAAGATGCTGACAGGAGACAACGCCAGATATGACATAGCGAGGCGATCACACAATTGGTTGAAGGTGAGATTAGAGCCGTGTGATGCCGGCTTAGAATAGCATCATCCCATTTCTTACCCGTGGGAGTCGTAAGAGGCGACTAAGGGACTCGAGGGTGTGTATTGCAATTCTAGGCGATGGGCTGACAACCTATCACTATGGCTATGAACAATTTTTCGAATGATTATCAAATATTTGTCAGACGTGGCGTAAATGTCCGTTTTGCGGTCGTTTGCGCTCTGCCTGATATAGGCGTGATGTATGTATGTATGAGATTATTGCATGCGAAAGAAATATCACGCCAATAATCCCCTTTGGGGCAGGCAGAGCGTAAACGGACATTTACGCCACGTCTGACAAACATTTGAGCGTCATTCGGAAAATTTTGTATCGCCATAGTGACAGGTTGTCAGTCCATCGCCAGTCCCTTAGTCGCCTCTTACGACTCCCACGGTAAAGAAATGGGGTGATGCTATTCTAAGCCGGCATCACACGGCACCTAACCAGGCATCACACATCACAATTGTCAAGTTCAACCACCAAATAAATAAAATAAAAACCAAAATTGTCTTTTGAGTAGGACTTGAATTGTAGCCACAAGTATGGTGCGGAAACTTTGAAAAAATTAAGTCAATGCGTCGCCAAAAGTTCCGGTCAAAAATCAAAGTATACGAAATTGAATTTACACGAATCAGTAAAGATATGTGTTAGAATATCTCAATATTTTTTTTCAAATTGATTTTCTTTTTATTGTCCTTAGAAAAAGTTGTTCAATTTGGTTCACTCTTTGAATTATTTCAATATCTTTTAAATAATTTCATATTATAAGTGAAAATAAGAAATTAAAAAAATGTTAGCGCCGGGGCTTGAACACGGGACGGTGGGATACCGTCCCACCGCTCTACAAGCTGACCTACCGCCGCCTCGTCTGACTCTTTCAAATCTTCAATGTCTTCGTATTAATATTCATTATAATAACATAAATAAGATGTCGTTTGACTAGTAAAAAAAGTTTGAAGATTTGGAAGTGACGGTCGAGGCGCCGGGGACTCAGTTAAGATCAGTGGGACGGTACCCCACGGTCCCGGGTTCAAGCCTCAAGGGACGCATTTTTTTCAATTTCTTATTGAAATATTGTAGCAATGTGAGTAATAAATAATGAACCATATATTAATTGAATATGTTTCGTTGTCAGCTGAAGAAAGACTACTTGGACGGTATCGGTGACACTATAGACGCGGTAGTGATCGGCGCTTACCGCGGGAAGGGAAAACGCACCGGAGTGTTTGGAGGGTTCTTGCTGGCGTGCGTGGATTCCTCAGGTTTGTGACATTCATTTTAGAGTTCCTCATATGAATAGGAACCGAATAACACATTTTTAAAACACTTCCCGTGTTAAGTATACAATTTTTAGAAAACTGTGGGTAGGATTTGAATCTACTTTTGCCATCACTAGTGGCGACGCCTTTTCCATCTAGGCTATCGCGGCTCGTCGTTATTCATCAAGATACATTTGCAAAATTCGCGGGCAATGGATGAACCGTGGTAGCCCAGATGGAAGAGACGTTGCCACTACGGTGGTGAAAGTCGCGACTAGGAACCCGTTTCGTCAAGTAAGTATGTGAAAACACTTTATTCCACTGTAGCGACTTTTAGATGCTACTGCAAGAAGCTTACTTAATTGGTTCACGAGCTAGCAAGACGCAACAGAAGTTCCAACATATCTGCAAGATGGCGCCACGTGACAGATGTGCAGGGAACAATGGGCCTGAAACGCGGTATCGAAGTGTTTCACCGCGCAACGCATATATACAACTTCCAATTCTATCCAGGTGGAGCAGTCGGTCCCCTGGACACAACACCCGGCCAGGCGGGTAGCTACCCTTTTCCCGACACCACCTGGAACCCTCCGTTATGTCTATTTGCACTGAATTAAATCGTACCTTTTTGTATAAAATACTGATATTGATTTCAGGAGAAGAATACCAGTCATTGTGTAAGATCGGGACCGGATTCTCTGAAGAAGACTTGAAGACTTTAACTGCGATCCTCAACGAGCACGTTATTGATGGCCCGAAGAATTATTACAGGTAACAATACAGACAACCTATTACAGTGATACTCGATTTTCTGAAACGGCCCTCAAATATTTATCAGTCGTGGCGATAGCGACCGTTTTGTACTGCCGTTAACGCTCCGCCTACCCCGAAAGCGAAAAAGTCGTGTCGTATGTAAAATTCTTAACTTTACGATTGACAGGTTTGACAGCGGCCACACGCCGGACGTGTGGTTCGAGGCGGCTTGCGTTTGGGAAATAAGATGCGCGGACCTGTCGCTGTCTCCCTCGCACCACGCCGCTATCGGCATCGTGGACCCCGACAAGGGGATATCGCTGCGGTTCCCCAGGTAATGACAATAAATGAAAATAAGAAATTGAAAAAGCTCAGTTGGCAGAGCAGTGGAACGGTACTCCACGGTCCCGGGTTCAAGTCCCGGCGGGCGCTGACATTTTTTCAATTTCTTATTTCCATTTATGAAAGTAATATAGCACTTTTAGTGCAAAATCTTTTTCGTGTGAGACACCGAGTCGTCCAACGACCCGATGACCCGAAGTCAGAGTTTTTCAACCGCCTACTACTAGTAAGCCTCTGACATGGTTGTGTTACGACCGCCGTCTAAGTAACAAAAGTACAATGACACGTCATCTGCCCGCGGTACAGCTTGTGTACCAGCGATTTCATACTTAACTACCCTCACGTTCAAAACTGTGAGAATACATAACAATATGTGGTAACTTGCGGTTAACGTTACATGCTTCTAAATTATTTTCTCGTAGTATTCTATTCCGTTATCTGTCCATTTAATTAAGTCCATAAATTCATATTACATTCGGGTAATTTTCATTCATCATATTAAATTTCGTTGTAGTCACATTGAGGTAGATCAATTGTATTTACATTCAATTCCGTTTTTTGCACTTTAATTCCGCGGACTGTAATTTTTATTACGTGGTTATTAATTAATATCACTTTTGTGGATTGCATAGCAAATTCCGTTCAATACACATTTTATTCCATTAAATACACGTTCAATTCCGTTGACGGCACATTCAATTCCGTTATATGCGCATCCAATTCTGTTCAATGTAGATTCAATTGCGGTGTCTTCTATTGAATTCCTTTGCATGCATATTTAATTTCGTTGTATTCACATTTAATAAAGTTATATTTTCATTCAAATCAGTTTTGCTTACATTAAATATTTTTTGTTGTATTCACATTCAATTCCGTTGTAGTTACATACTTTCAAAACCATTTTTAATAAATGTATTAATCGATTTTTATTAGAGGGTCAAACTATTGAATTAATTTGAACTATTTTACATTCTATTTACATAAGATTCCGTTGTAATTACATACAATTCCGTTGTATTATCATACAAAACCGTTGTATTAACGTACAATTCCGTTGTATTAACATACAATTCCGTTTTATAAGCATACAATTACGTTGTACTTACATTCAATTCCGTTGTATTAACATACAATTCCTTTTTATTTCCATTCAATTCCGTATTTATCCCCAGATTCATCAGAGTACGCGACGACAAGACCCCCGAGCAAGCCACGTCGGCTCGACAGATAGCTGACATGTACATGTCTCAGGACCAGGTGAAAAACACGGGGGCCAAGGTCACTAATGCGGACGATTTCTACTGAAACAATTCTACCACAAAATTCTACCGCAAGTATTGTCGGCGGCGCGCCGAATTCTACTCTGACTTCAAGACTGATGATGCGTTTAATTTGGTGCATAAAGTGTATTTTCTGGATGAATACAAATTATTACTGTCGGTTTTTCGTAGGTTTAGTTATGAAATAATTGTGTTATTAGGTATTTTGTAAATATAAAAATATAATGCAACATTGAAACTTTTTCAGTTTGTTTTATTTAATCTTTTTTTGTGAGTCTCTTTAAGTTCAAAACCATTAACATCCATCACAACATAGAATAGAATAAAGTCGCTTCCCGTGTCAGTCCCTATGTACGTCCTACGGATTTTGATGCTTTTAAAAATACATTGATTGTGTCAAGATGTATTGAGTGATAAATTTGATTATATACAGCGTGTAAGGAAAAGAACTGCGTTCCTTTTAAGGGATAAACCAGCCCATAAAACTGAAAAACTTTCCTTAAGGAACTTATGACTAAAATATGAAGAAAAAAAAATTACCTCACATACAACCCGACTTAGTCGGCTGCTGCACTTTGTATGGAAGTTTAAATATGTTTTTTCTTCATATTTCGACCTTTCTTGTGGAAAGTTTTTCAGTTTCATGGGCTTGTTCTTATATACGTATGTATTTTATAATATTCATCTTTTATATCAATATAAAATTATATTTATGATATTCGTATGTATATATGTTTGTAAGTGTACTTACTATGTAAGTGTTATTTTTATTTTCTAAATATAATAATTATACTGTTAATTTGCTTATGCAACTACTTGCAAATCTTTTCTTTTTTCTCTCTATTTCAATGTATGGGTTGCCTGGAAGAGATCGCTGCAAGCGATAAGGCCGCCTTTGCTTACTTTAAGTCTTAAGTTTTCTGTTTTGTTTCTGTTGTGTTTGTTGTAAGCAATAAAGTGTTCATCTATCTATCTATCATCTATCTGGTTCATTCCTTGAAAGAAACGCAGTACTTTTCCTTACACCCTATATACATTAGGAAACAGATAGCAGCAGGTGAAACCGGGGTGGGTAGGCTTTTAATAGGTATTAAAAAGGCTTTTAATAGGTATTAAAAAGGCTTTTAATAGGTATTAAAAAGGTTTTTAATAGGTATTAAAAAAGCTTTTTATATGTATTAAAAAGGCTTTTAATAGGTATTAAAATTTATACTCAAGGGCATGTAGGTGCAGATGAGTACCTCACATAGAAAAAATAAAACTACAGAAAATATGCTTCAATTTTAATTTTTGTTCGTGATTGTCCTTATTGCTAACATTAAAATAATATTCGCTGCACATTAAATTACTAGGAAACAATTAAATTTGTCATTATGAGATTTATACACTGAATGAAAGAAGGGACTACAAAATAAAACATTAATAAGGGCCGCCGCAGAGCAAGAGGAGTTATTGGGAGCGACAGCTTGAGCACTTCTGATTAGAAATGCGAAAAGGAACTCTATCGTAATTGTAATAAAGGTGAAATTGTCTAGAATGACAAACGACTGTCACGGTCGCTCGGCAACCGGCGGCGTTTGTCATTCTAGGAAATGTCACATATATATCAATTACATGCGAATATTTTATTTATTTCTTTGAAAAGTGCTCGAGTTTTCGCTCGCAAATAAGTACGTTTGGTCTGCGGCAGCCCTTACATAGATATTTAACAAAGTTCTGTTAACTGATGTCTGTGTAACCTATACGTATAAGTTAGGCCAACCCTTGTGATGCTAAATAACCGCTGTGAATACAGTCATAATGACGTAATAGAGTATTAATTAATTATTTACTGATTCGAATCTTAAAAATTATAAAAAAAATGTTATTTACATGGGTTCTAAAAAGCCTAAGTTTTCGGTATCAAATTAATAAATGAATCGCGCAGACGCAAGTCGTTTGTTCATACTAGCCAAAGTCGACTTATTTAAATTCAGATACAGTTATTTTTTTATTTACTTCCAAAAACAGCTTGCGCCAAAAGTCGCTAGGTGTGTGGCGGCCCTACGATATTAACATATGAAATTTTATCCCAAACGTAAAACACATTTCTGTTACATTTTTTAAGTGATACTAATTGTCTGAAGCTATGACTATTTCTATATAATCAATTTACATACAAATTCGTCACTCCTTAAGCTCTCATAAATAGTCTGTGAAATTCGGAAATATTTAAAGCTTAATATAATTTAAAATAGCTAAACGAAAGTATGTGTCACTACTAAATAATTATTCCATTATTGTAAAATGATAAGTCTTATCATAAATCGAACACAACCTAATAAATTAGCTGCCATTTCTGATCTTCTTGATCATAATACAGCCTTAATTACGACCGAAATATATACTGGCTACAAAATATTAAAAAAAGAATGAGAAAAAATAGAAAATAGTATAAAAGTTGTATGGCACTTTTCTAGATAATACCTAAATTAACTAATATCAATAATTTTTAAATGAATTTTGTCAAAATAAAGTAAAATAAGGAATAAAAATATTCGTGTACTAAGTTATGTACTTGTAAAATCATAATTAAAATAGTGAAGTCCACTAAAATATATTCTAAAAAATTGTACTTATTTAACTTAATGTAGGCAAGAGTATTGCATGTATTTACATAACCTCCACTATAATTGATCACATAACATCGATTTCAATATATCACTAACCAGAGAAGTAAGTTTCACGTAAAATTATCGACTGAATCAATCAGGTTTTTACGCAGATAGTTGTAAGTACCTACCTGTACTTTGTTTCATTATCTAACCAATCAAAATTATTTTTTTACTTAGTGTGCAATATTGTCTCCTCTTTTACAGGTAGGCTGAAAGAGATCTCTTTATAGAGATAAGCTCACCTTTTTGAACTACTTTTAAAACAAAAGTTATTGTATAGTTAATGCACAATAAGGAATATATATAATCATATTACTGTATTTTTGTAACATAGGAACCCGAACTGATTAATCAATATTTACGTAATTGTTAGGTAAATAGCTGATTCGAGATCTCAATTTGTTCATTTATTGCCCACAATTTGGAAAATAAATTCTCTAAACTTACCTCAAAGTAGCGCTGTCACCTGCCGCTAAATAAGTTTAGAAAAGGATAGGAGATATCTTAGTCCTGTCATGTTTAAAAAATTTAATGAGTTCTTCGCACTTTCTCGTCGATTTGGTCGCCGTTGTTTTTATCGTCACCTTATTTTGACAGATAACGCGTATTTTGCGTCAAATTATAAGACAAAAGAAGAATATGATATCTCCCATCCTACCCGACCTATTTGTCGAAAAGTGACAGCACTAATTTAAGGTAAGTTTTAGAGGATTTATATTCTAAATTGAGGATATTCTAAGACTACAAGTATTCTAAAAGAAATTCTAATAGTACATACAGTCGTGTCCATATATTTAAAATTAAAATTATATCTAACTAAGTATACAATATTAGTACTTATAGATCACATAGTTTATACTTACACAGTAGTATTATCGAATCATATTTGGTCGTCAAGATATGAGATTATTTAAATTATACAGGGTGAAATTTAATAGCGAAAACTCAAGACGGGCTTGGTGATAAGGAACTAGGTACTTTTCCCAAGAAACATAAGTCGAAATAAGACGAAAATATTTTGAGCTTCCATAGTCATTCAAATCAGCTGATCGCCTATTTTGTATGGTACCTAGGTGTAATTTTTTTTTCAACCTATGTTCCTAGTAGAAAGGTTTTATTTATCACAAGCCCGTTTATCTTGAGTTTTTGCTATCAGTCACTAGTAAAATTTCACCTTATATAGACTGATAGCGAAAACTCGAGACCGGCTCGTGATAAGTTACATTTCACAAGGAAAATAGCTCGAAATCTGAAAAATAAAATTGGTCCTCATAGAAAATTGCCGATTTGGGTTATTATAGCTCAAAATATTTTTGACATATTTCGACCTATGTTCCTTGGGGAAAGTTGTTCCTTATCACCAGCCCATCCTATGTTTTCAGTATCGGTCACTAGTAAACTTTCACCCGATATAAAAAAAAACAAAGTATGATTTAACTCAAGAGAGCATCGTCACAATAAGAAGCTAATTTCGATGTCATAAATATAAAATGCATGAATTAAATAAAATTAAAAAATCCATTCCTTAGACAGTAAAGTAAGTTCAACCGGAGATGACATCTAATATGAGATTCAATAGATTCTTAAGTTAGCGACTATCGTTTAGCTGTCGCAATGTCTAAACAGCGCTGTCGCTATCGCTAACCATACAAGTCGCATGGTAGGTTAGTACCGTCGTCTCACAAACAATTTAAAAAACATAGTTTTATGATTAAATTGGGGCATAATTCATTTTTGTACTTCTCAAAAACATTTCGACGAAATAAAGTTACCTAAATCAACATACTATATAGTTTGGCACAGCTGTGAGTATGTATAGATAGACTAAAAGGATAGACTACAACCCTTCTACAACCACAATATACCAAAGAACAGTAAGTAGTTTAACTCTAGCACATTTCCGCTTGAATTTACCTACATTAGCAGGGATGTCAATATAATGCTTTTGCGTATTTAAGTGATGTCACACTTAGGTACTTAAGTGACGTGAAGTTTGCGTATTTAAGTGATGTCACACTTAGGTACTTAAGTGACGTGAAGTTTGCGTATTTAAGTGATGTCACACTTAGGTACTAAGTTACAATAAGAATTACTTAAATATTATAAGTTACAGTAAGAAAACAATGAATTACATGCAATACACACCCTCAAGTCCCTTAATCGCCTCTTTCGACTCCCACAGGAATGAAATGGGGTGATGCGTATTTAATGAATAGTTTTGATAAATAAGTATCTAGGAAGATATTTTTTCGATTTCTTGATACTCAAACAAGAAAACGCGGCGGCAGTACAGTTCGCTGTGACACGAGCGGCACGAGATTCTATGTAGTAGTCGTGTACGTATAGGTCGGTCGGGCGTGTGCATGTGTGAGTGCGCAAACCCGGCGCTAGTATGCAGTTAAACTACTGCTCCTTGGTATATTGTGCTACAAATCACTTGTAATAGTTTTAATTCAATAAAGGTCGGTATTAAACCTCTCGAGAATTTTGCGAAGGATCATCCTTTGGCGATATTGATTACAGTAGACCAAATTGAAAGAGCCCAATCTGAAAGATGAAAGCTTCATGGCACAAGTTTCATTTGCCTTTGTTCATTATCTCTCCTGGTATGAAACTGACAGCTGTCAAATTGGATTTGTAAAGATGGATTGTTTGAGTAATTTCTTAGCTAGGGTATAAGGTTTATCCCGCAGTGTATCGACTAACTTTCCTTAGCGATGGATTCGTTCGATAGAGGGCGGTGTACGCACTACTACTTGCTAGTTCTGGTTGGCTCCGCTAGATGTCGTTGTTCACAGCAGCGCGGCGCGCTCGGCGGGCGGCGGGGAGCCGTCGCCGGAGCCGTCCAGGAGATTGTCGTGTTCCTGAAAAAAACAATCAAAATTAAGTAATTTAACTAAAACATACCTGAAAATATTTATGTGAACCATACCATTAAGGCGAGTGTACTCGTGAACGGCCTCGACAGTGGCGCCACTACACAAAAAAATATTTTTTCTTTATACAAACAATCTATTAGAATGTCCGTTGCTCAAGTTTTTAGTATTATCCTCAAGTAAAATTAGAATCTGCAAGCTCAATGAATTATTCGCTGCAATTAAAATTATGGAAAAAAGTGCATAAAAACGGCCACTTTTGGTATTAATTACCAAAACTTTAATAACTAATCTAATTCTAATTTCACTGAAGGATAATACTAAAAACTTGGGCATCGGATATTCTGATAGATTGTTTGTATAAAGAGAAATCTTTATTGTGAAGTGGCGCCACTGTCGAGGTCATTGACGGGCTTACTTTTCTTAATAATTGTTTTTATATTTTAATAATTTAAGAAATGTTCGGTTTTCCGGATCATAGCTGTTTGTTTAACGCAGCGAAAAAAAAGGGACTTACTTTTTGGTCCTGATGCCGCCTTAAACTTAACAATCCTCCCTAAAATATGAGACTTGGCTCCAGTACTTACACGCGAGGTATTTAAAAAACTTACCTCAGTAGGATTGTTTTGTTGCGGCGCGTACATACTCTCGTACACAGGGTTTGCGAAATGGTTCCCGCCATTCTGTAAACAATACATAATATAATCAACATTCTTTGTTAAGTTGTCAAGTTTTCATCCAAACATGCATTTTATGCGTGCAATTTTAGGACTGGAAACACACATATCACGCTTTAACTCCTTGCGGGGAAGGCAGAGCGTTAACGGCCGTAAAAATACTTTCGCTATCGCCACGACAAACAAATATTTGAGGGCCGTTCTAGAAAAGTCGTGAATCTCCATTTTATTGAAAGAAGAGCCTTCTCATTAAAACATATAGGCGATGGGCTGACAACCTGTCACTATGGCGATACACAATTTTGCAAATGACCCTCAAATGTTTGTCAGCGGCGTAAGTGTCCGTTTTTTACGGCCGTTTACGCTCTGCCTACTCCGCAAGGGATATAGGCGTGATGTAAGAATGAATGAGAATGCATAAAGCAGGTCTTTATAAAACTGTTTTCGGATTCATAATTCGAACATTATGAGACGAGTGTAGATAAATAACATTAGTTTACCGCATGTGTATGATTGTTCCTCGGTTCAGCCTCGTCTTCTCCCGCCAAATACATCGGGTTGTTGATCTCCACGTTGTCCGCGAGACGCGCGTGCACGAACGCACCGCTGGAATTGATAAAATATAAATTGAGCGAGAGATAAAACATTAATATGCTAATGAAAATTAGAAATTGAAATTGAAATTCTTTATTCAATGTAGGATAGTATCAACATATCACTTATTGACGTCATGAACCGTCATTGTAAAAAAAAGAAATTTGTATCAAACAATTTTCTTTTTTTTATAAAAATTTTGTAATGTCCTGACAGAAATTGTAAACTATCATCGTGCCATCTAATATAGAAAATATATATACATCCATAACATTATTTCATACATAGACCAAATATTTTTAGTTATTTGGCGCTGGTCAAGTAGTATTTTTCCTCTTCTTGACCATCAAGCGTATTGTGTGAAATAGTGCAATTATAAATAAATACAGTCCACAAAGAAGCCTTTCCATTGTAGCTGGGCATTTAAGCATTCCTCCATTGGTACTCAATTTGTAAAACCGAACTTAGCTATATACATTTATTCTTCTTCTTCTTCTTGTCGTATGGGACACCGAGTCGTCCAACGATACATTTATTATACTTACATAAAAGTTTATAAGGAAAAAAAGAGAAAGAAACAATATGGGAATGTTTTTTTTTGTTTATCCCACTTCTGAATTGGAAATTGTATGTATGTTAGCGAAAGCTTGGGCTTGAACCTGAGACCGGCCCACTGCTCTCCAACTGAGCTACCGCTACTGTCCATAATGCAATACCGTTCCGTGCTTCGGAGGGCACGTTAAGCCGTCGGTCCCAGTTACTATCTATGATTACTTAGACGGCGGTCGGGAAACAACCATGTCAGAGGGAAACTACTAGTAGTAGGCGGTTGAAAACTCTGACGGCAGGGTTCATCGGGTCGTTGGACGACTCGGTGTCCTACACGAAAAGAAGAAGAATAACAGGATACAGGAATTCAGGATACTTACTGCCTCTTCCGATGTATGATATAAACCGCCCCCAGCACGGCGCACACCAGCAGTAACAGGGCAATAATAGCGCCCCCCCAAGCGCCCCCGCTGCTTGTAGGTTCGGCGGGGGCGGCAACAGGGGGCGTCCCTATCGGGGGCGGCGTGCATCGCGCGCCCTCTAGGCACGCGCAGAACGGTGTTCCAGGGTCGTTGGGATTCACTGTAAGAAAAAGTAAAATTAAACAAACTGGACAGTCACATAGCGACACAGATAGGCAACCAGAACAGTTGAAGAGCACGATACAGGGATTTATCAGTTGTAATACTGCCTGCCTGATAAATAATATAATATTATATTCGTTGCAAAACTAACCCGGTAGATGGAGCCGTGCCACGCGATACTGGCATTAAAATGCACTTGCAAAATTGGCGGGCAAGGAATGAGCTGCGGTAGCCCAGATGGAAGAGGCGTCGCCACTAGTTATGCGAAAGTCGCAGGTTCAAATCCTGCCCGCGCTTGAATATTTTGCAAGTATGAGCCGTGTGGTTAGAACTCGTCACTCCAAAGAAAAAAACTACTAAGAGATAATCGTCCAGGGATGTGTACAGCAGCGTTCCCTGTGAATACAACATCTTGCGCTGTGCTCGCCAAGCGTGGTCAGTACCTATGGCAATACCTCCGATAGGGGGACGCCCATGTCCAGCAGTGACTGCTTTGGCTGTATAGTTATGTAGTGAAGTTATATGAATTACTGACATTACCAAACCTTATTAACAACCTACTCAAGATAAATTCGATAGAGTTTTTAACGAATTAATAAACGATGAAACAAAAAATTAAATTAGAACTGCACGAAGAATAACTGCGTAGGCACAGTAAGTTTAACGACCTCTTTATAAGGTAAATGCATACATCTCATTGTGTGAGAAAAAACTTTAAAAAGTGATAAGGAAAAGACATGCCTTCTCCAAAGTAGGAAAACGATGAGGAAATATATCAACAATTTCGCAAGGGAAATACGAGTTCATTCATCGGGGAAATTATAAAAGTCAGACCAAATTTTGCAACCAGTACGTTTAGGTTTAACGCACAACAGATTGCCTCCCAGTTTCATAAAAACAATAGAACCTGCATCGTGAAAAGATCGATTATTATCTACAGTATGTGTAAAAAATTTACTCTCTTTGACAAAATTTTAGTAATATTACTCGCTCGCTTCGCTGGTAAAATGTTTATGTTGAACGCATTGTAGCACCTTTTCGGTTGATTTAAACATGACACCACGAGCTCGCTTCGCTCACATTACGTATTGTCTTGATGTAGCCCGTATAAGTAAGCTGGTATTTTGTGAGGATTAGGATTTATGGTGCTTCCAACGGCATTTTATGTAAACAAGTAAGCTTATACTTGCCGTGTGGTGCCAGCTTAGAATAGCATCACCCCAATTCTATTAGAGTATACTTGGGTGATTGAATGGAAGATGGTGTTCGAGGTAAAAGATAAATGTATTGTCTTCAGTACGGATACATAATGAATGCACGTATATCGTCTAAAATCTATGTACTCTAAGCTAAGGCTAACCATATCGGGATTACGTGTACGAGTATCATCCTAGTTACAGAGATGAATGAACTCTACTGTAAGTAGACACGTGTATACAGCAGTACTCCGAATACTGATAAAAATATTTCAGGAAACGTATTTTTTTTGAGTTTCCATAGTAAATGCAGTCAGCTAATGTGATTTTGTATGGGAGGTCGATTTTTTTTTTCGTTCGTGACATATGTTTCTAGTGGAAATTTGTTCAGTTCATGGTCTGAATACACCCTATCAGTAGTCGGAGGGCTGTCCGTCCCTTACACCCCGTATACACTTTAAGTGTCGTAAAAAACATCTTGCACTGCGCACGCCAATTGCATTGAGTAGTGCAATACGCCCCGTAAGAAGGCGGCCCATGTCCAGCAATGGACAGTTGCGGCTTTTATTTTAAATTTATACTTACAGCTGCTTCTCCAAACGCAGACAGTGGTGACGGGACACGCGCGCTCCACACACGCGTGGTCGTGCCCCACGTAGCTGGTGCACCTCGCGCCGCCGTACGGGCCGGCGCACGCGCACGCGTGGCCCACGTGTGTGGCCACGCACCGACCGCCGTTCATGCAGTCGCCTGGCACGCAGTCTGGCATCGGATCTGGGGGTAGAAAGGTTGAATAAGGATTTGTTATATTACTTGACAAATGAAACAATTCACATATATAGGCCTATTATACACGGTAAGGTTCGCGCCTACACACGCCTTTATCTGTTATGGGGTAAGCAGAGCGTCAACAGCCGTAAATACGTAACGCGACGTCTGACAAATATTTGAGGTTGAGGGCCGTTTCAGAAAAAACGTGTATCACTATAGGGGCAGGTTGTCAGCTTGTCACCTAAAATTGTAATACACATGAAACCCACGAGTCCCTCAGTCACCTCTTACGACACCCGAAAGCGATGGGGTGATACTATTTTAAGCCTACATCACACGGCAAAATTTGCGCTGATCGTTGGATGTAGCGCCTCATGTAGCCGGTTATCCGTGGGTATCGAAAGGTAACTGTTTCCTGGGGAAAAAATACAATGTCTTATGATGATGTGTTACCAACATGTCATATTTTAACATGATAAAAGGCATTGTGATCAAAAGACGATATATTATACCCAATATACAGGGTGGTCCGTAAAGTGACGTCTAAAGCCATTTGAATACCTTATTATACTTAGGAGTATCCGAATCACCCGCATATATCTTGCGCGATTTTTTGTAGTTTCCGAGTTAATCAACTTTGAAAGTTGTATGGGAAATTTTCGACTGGCACGCTTTTTTCCTCCTTTTTTTAAACTCCGTAGTGTGTCTTTCCGAGCGGTTGTTTCTGTAGCACACCTAATAATCTTCATGATTTGTAATTTCTAGCGTACAAAAAATATACATGGTGTAAAAAAATTAACTAAGAATATTTTAAGGGCTGAACCAGTACGTGAAACTGAACAACTTTCCCCAAGGAACATAGGTCGAAATATAAAAAAAAAATTGGCCCTCCCATACAAATTATTCCGGCCGGGTAACACACTAAGTATGGGAGGGTCAAATAATTTTTTCATATTTCGACCTATGTTCCTTGGGGAAAGTTGTTCAGTTTCACGTACTGGTTCACCCCTTAAAATATTCTTAGTTAATTTTTTTACACCTTATATATAGCGTTCCAGTAAAATTTTCCTTATACAACTTTAAAAGTTGAATCACCCGGAATCTATTGGCGTAAATGTTCGTTTTTACGGCCGTTTACGCTTTGCCTACCCAGTCAGGCATATAGGCGTGATAAATGTATGTATAGAGTGAAACTTTATTAGTGACCGATAGCGAAAACTCAAGACAGGCTGGTGATAAGAAACAACTTTCCCCAAGTAACATACGAAAAGTGAATTAAAAAATTTGGACCTGCCATACAAATTGACTTGGTCGGCTGGTACATTTTGTATAATTGGGCCAATTTTTTTCATATTTCGACTTATGTTCCTTGGGGGAAAGTTGGTTCTTATCACTAGCCCAACCTGAGTATTCGCTATCAATCACTTATAAAATTTGACCCTACTACACAGTGTGCGGCCCAAAATAGCATTAGATAAATAAAATAGATAAATAGTAATAGTAAAAACAAGAAGCTTAACTCTAAATTTCGAACTTTCGTGGTTGTTTACACTATTCATAGTTACAATTTAAACGGGTTCTTACCGACAAATTATTATTATGAGTTCCCGATATTTCGACGCTGTTGCAAGCGTCATGGTCACGGGTAAACTGGTGGAATTGCGGGAAGATGCTATCCCTTATTCTTCTAAGTTTACCCGTGATCATGACGCTTGCACCAGCGTCGAAATATCGGGAACTCATAATATTTCGTCGGTTCTTTTCTCTTTTCGTGTGGGACACCGAGTCGTCCAACGACCCGATGAACCCTGGTGTCAGAGTTTTTCAACCGCCTACTACCACTAGTACCACTAGTAGGCCTCTGACATGGTTGTGTTACGACCGCCGTCTAAGTAATCATAGACAGCAACCGGGATCGACGGCTTAACGTGCCCTCCGAAGCACGGAACCATTTCTTTTCGGACAATCAGTTGGTTCAACCTTCAATGTCGTAACCAGATCGGGAACAAATTCACAAAGTGATAAATATCAACTTTGTGAGTGTCCCACCGAGAATCGAACCCGGAACCTTTGCTTCGCAGGCAGTCGCACTACCACTGCGCCACATCAGCCATCAGTAAGAACCCGTTTAAACTATAACTATGAATAAGAAGCTTAACTGTTTGCTCCCTAGATTCATATATCATTAAATATTCGAAAACTCGTAGCGTAGCAGAAGATGGCGGTGCGACCCTGACCAAGGTCAACATTTTATAGTTGGGTCATAAATTAATACACACGCAACGATGTTCGATCCAAATCGACGTTGTTAGGTCAAGGTATACGGTGCTTGTGCTTATTTACTCAACTACTCGCACAGTCAAGCTTACGTGCGGTTAGACACTCAAACTGCCAATGTAAGTCTTATGCGCGCGGCATAAGAACGGTGCAAACTGTCTAACCCAGGGTAATCTTGACTGTACTTAAACTATTACCTAAGAGTGGAACTCACTACCTGCGTCTGTGTTTCCAAACGCATACAACCCTAATCTCTTCAAAGTAAGCGTGAACAGGCTTCTTCTGGGTGAGCTCGCTCCATCTTAGACTCTGTCTCTGTCCTATGACCTAGACTAGAGTCAAGAGCAAACCCATCCTTAATAAAAATAAAAAAAGAACATATTCATTCCTAGATTCTTTTGATCTTTTTAGGTAATAAAAGGTTCTTGAATGGAGACCGCGGATTGGAAAACCTAATGTTAGACGCCGTTAGGAATAACCTGGATGAGGCAAACCGAGAATCGAGCTCGTTGACGTGCAATAAAATAAAATAATATCTTGGACAATTCACACAGCTCCATTTAGCCCCAAACTAAGCAAAGCTTGGACTATGGGAACGAAATATTGCTGATTTTAATACTCATATACTTTTTTTGTAAATAAATACATATTATACATAGAAAACACCCAGACTAAAAAAAATGGTTTAACAAATATTTGTGCCTTGTGGGGATCGAACCCACGACTCTGGGCGTAGCAGGCAGGGGTACTATCCGCTACACCATCGGGTTAATTATAGAAGCCTATGTCCAGCAATGGACTACCTAAAGAATAAGTATATGCTAAAGGTGACAAATATGTTAAAGCATTAGATGTTTTAAAATGTTCATCAAAATGATCTCATTTTATGTTACTTCTAGCGACGCTGCTATCCGTTCCCGCGGGAAAAACACCTTTTCCCGGCATGTATTACACGTTACACGTAAAAACCTTCCTCTTGAATCACTCTATTTACTTAAGACAACCGCATCAAAATCCGTTGCGTAATTTAAAGATCTAAGCATACATAGGGACATAGTGTAACGGGAAGCGACTTCATTTTATACAATTTGTTGCTATGAGAAGATCATGTTCTACCCATCTTATAAACAAATCCGTACTTAATATTATAAATCTGAGAATTTGTGTATGTATGTATATTTGTTACTTCTTCACGCTCAAACGGCTTGACCGATTTTGAGGAAATTTGGAATACAAGTAGAGTTTATCCTGGAACAAGACATAGGCCACTTCTTGCCGCAGGAAAATAACGATGACCACGGGAAAATGAGAGGCAGCGGGTGAAACCGCTGGACGGAAATCTAGTTATTACATAAATTCGTTGCGTTTTGAGTTGATTTGTATTCGTGATGCAAAAAATTGCATAGAGACAATTTAATTGGTTTATTTTCATATCATCAATTTTTGGTTTTTTGTTTCCTTAAGTGGTCTTGATGCTGTTTCCAATGGTCAATCGACGGCCGATGTGGCGCAGTGGTAGTGCGACTGCCTGCTACGCAAAGGTTCCGGGTTCGATTCTCGGTGGGACACTCAGAAAGCTGATATTTATCACTTTGTTAATTTGTTCCCAGTCTGGTTTTGACATTGTAGGGTGAACCAACTGATTGTCCGAAATAAACCGTGCTTCGGAGCGCACGTTAAACCGTCGGTCCCGGTTACTATGTATGATTACTTAGACGGCGGTCGTAACACAACCATGTCAGAGGCCTACTAGTGGTAGTAGGCGGTTGAAAAACTCTGACACCAGGGTTCATCGGGTCGTTGGACGACTCGGTGTCCCACACGAAAAGAGAGAGAGAGAATGGTCAGTAAACAATAAAATCTAAATTATAATATCTTATCCTATCTCATCCTGTTTTTTTTTCATACCTAAAGTAAGGCCATCCAAATAAGCCCTATTTGACGACTGTCATTTAGATACAAAAAAGGTGTCTACAAAGGAAAAGGCTTAGAACAGCATCACCCCATTTCTTTCTCGTGTGAGTCATAACAGGCGACTAAGAGACTTGAGGGGTTACATTGATATTACATTGATATATATTAAGGCGAACGGCTGACAACCTGTCACCATAGTGATAAACAATATTCTTAATGACCCTTAAATATTTGTCAAACATGGCGTAAATGACAATTTTTACGGCCATTTACGCTCTGCCTATCCCGCAAGGAATATAAGTGTAATGTAATAAGTGTTTCAAGAGGAAGGTTTTAAGTATAATGCCGGGAAAAGGTCACATTCAAATGGGAAAACGGGTATCAGTGGGTATATACTCTGGGCGGGCCGCTTGTTGTTTACCTCTATATAGCAATCACTATCGTAGAGTCGGTAACCGGGACATCTTACTCGTAACGTGCCTTTCGAAACCCGGAATAATCTTACTCAACAGACTTCCCCGTAATAATCTAGTTCTCGAAGGTCAAGAGGTCAAGTTGCTGTCCAACTAGATTACTCCAGACAGGTAAAAAAAGTCCATGTGATGCCGGCTTAGAATACCATCACCTCATTTCTTTCTTTAGGGTGTCGTAAGAGGCCACTAAGGGACTCGATGAATTTGTATTACAATTTTAGACGCCAGGCTGACAACCTGTCACTATAGATAGCTGACATACACGAATTTTCTGAAACGACTATTAAATAAACTGTTTTAAACTTTCGCGGTCACACATAATAACTCAAAATACTGGTTGTTCTTACCGCGATACTTATTTTTGTTGAATTCAACCGTTTCAGAATTATGGGCCCTCAAATATTGTCAGATGTGGCGATAGCGAACGTATTTTACGGCTTTTAACTCTGTGCCCTCCTCGCAAGGGATAAAGGCGTGATATGTGTGTGAAATAAAACGCTAAATTTGTAGAACAAGTTTAACATTGATAGAAACCTGCATCTCTCCGTTTTCTTCTTCGGGCTCCCATTTTTGATCCTCAAATATTTATTACACTTAAAACTCCACAATTATTGCACCCAGAAGACCACTATTAAAAGCACTTTACTTTAACAATCAAAACACAATAATTTATAAACGAGCAAACCAATTTCAATTCCAGTTATTCTTAATCACATTTTAATAGATCTCCAATGTGTATCCAAATGTCAGCGCGAATTAACTTGCATTCTTCCGCGAAATAAATGGGCAGAAACGACAGAATTGCCTCCACACAAAATGTGTCTGTTTTCGCGGGCGTCCGTCGCCGACTGGCATACGGACTCATCATATACAACATTGAGTCTACAACTTATGACACAGCTGACTCAGAAACACTTAAAACAAGCTTTCCGACGTACGGTTTTGCCTGATGTATTTCCGAATTCTTTTTCGTCGAGTCGATGGCAACAGTAAAATTTTCCGTGACCAATATTTGGCCACTGAAATGCCCCTGGGGCTCGCCTCTTGCAAGTCCTGGAGTGTTCACGGGTTTGGGCAATTTTAATACCTAGATTTACAAGCACAAATGGATTTATTTTACTTTATCACTAATATTTATTGCTCTACGAAATATATCTGCAATTGCGAACTTAGAAAAGCATTCAAACCCGTTTTGCAATATACATTTTACTAGCGGTTTCACTCGCCTGCTAACCGTTTTCCTACGGGATATAGACCTTTTCCTGGCATGAATTATACATATAAACCTTCCTCTTAAATCACTTTATCTACTGAACTAAACCGCATTAAAATCCGTGGCGTACTTTTATAGATCAAAGTATACATAGGGACAAAGGGACGCGAGAAGCGACTTCATTCTATACTATTTATTGATAATGATTTAAATTACTAGTATAAATATGTTAGCCAACCCTGAGTTAGCCCAAAACGTAACATACAAACAATAATTACTCTCGGATTTATTAATATTAACTGTGTTGAAAAACAGGCTTTACCAGTTACGAAATCTATGTTAATTATGTTAAACAATGGCATTTAATTACAATTTATGACATTCTCACGATGTAAAAAATGGGATCTACCTTGCTTAGTAGAGTACCGTTATTGTAGGAACTGTTTTGATGTAAAGTGCGTGATATTTTGTGAATCATAATCATCACTACTTTAATAAATGAGCTACCATACATTGAATTGAAAATTTATGCAAGTGTCAAAAATGATATAAAATGTGATGTATGTAACGTGCTTTACAGACACACACAACGCAATCATTAAAAAATACGCGATTTTAAATTTTTTGTTAGCACACATACATACATCACGCCTTTATCCCTTGCGGGGTAGGCAGAACGTAAACAGCCGCAAAAACCGGATTTTTACGCCACGTCTGACAAACATTTGAGGGTCATTCGGAAAATTGTGTATCGCCATAGTGACAGGTTGTCAGCCCATCGCCTAAAATTGCAATACACACCCTCGAGTCCCTTTGTCGCCTTTTACGACACCCTCGGGAAAGAAATGGGGAGATGCTACTCTAAGCCGGCATCACACGGTTTTTGTTAGTTATGCTCTCAAATAATGCCAACCGTACCGGACTACAATTTTATTATTATTTTCAGACTTTAAGCTACTTTAATCGTTGGTCACACGCTCTTTCCGATTTGTATTATGCGTGAGAGCCCTAGAGTGCCGTTTACAAGAAGCCCTACATAAACAAACAAGTGATTATTGTGAGAAATGCATAAGCATGTCGAATTATAACGATTCTAAGGTGTCAGTCCTCGGTTGTCATAACACCAGTGCACTAGAACGATAAGTGGCCATTAGAGATGTTACGAATAAATATTCGGAAACTATTCGGCCATTTACTTTATAACCTAATGATATTCAGCTGAAAAGCTTTCACATACATAAAAAAATATAACAAAGGTTATTAAGCCGTAATAAAATCTGCTGAAAAATGTGGAGCTGTGTATTTTATAACTCGTACGGTCTCATTTTGAAATGAAACGAGAAAGTTTATTAAGACTATTAAGACGGCAGTCGTCACAAAACCATGTTATAGGCCAACAAGTAGTAGTATTAATATTATGTTAGTACTCTTTCGAATCTCAGGCCTACAGGGACCCGGTCCTTTGAGTAAAGTTCCGTGAGCATTGGAACGCGAGCGTTACTTATGTTAGATTTATGTTGAATACCAAATTTTAAAACACTTCCGTTCCATAAACGTGTTAGGTATACAATTTTTGAAAACTTGCAAAATTTTCAAGCGCGGGCAGCATTTGAACCTGCGACTATCGCATTACTAGTAGCGACGCCTCTTCCATCTGGGCAGTACCGCAGCTCGTTCCTTGCCCGCTAATTTTGCAAGTGTCAGTAAGTGGCACGGCCCCATCTACCGGGTTAGTTTTGCAACTAATACCCGGCGACTAATTCTATCTTTACAGATTGAATGTAGTCTAAGCGATGAAAACCAGCGATAAATTGAATCCCAAATTTTAAAACACATACTGTAGATTAAGTTGTAAATTTGTTGTTTTTGTATAATAAAATTTTTTCGTTTTAAATCTCTTGACTGCGTTGTTGTAGCGGAGTAAACATATTTTGGCAGGAGTGTCCATTGCCATTAACAAAAAAAAGAGGACCACACACCAGCCTAATTCGGTATTCGACTAAATAAACATTGGTAGCACCTCTACTGGCTATGACTAATTTGGTTTGTCGCTTCACCGAGTCGTGCTAATATAGCGTTTGCAACTACGCGCGTCGCTAGGGCGGCGGTTGAGGGTGACCTACTTTCATACAACACTTCAGCGACTGAAATAGGTCTCTTTGAAATGAGTAAATAGCCTCATAACTTACTGTCCTTGAAGTCAAACGAAAAAGAGACTATAACTTCTTAAAATATTAAATGTTAGCCGATGGGCTAACAACCTGTCACTGTGGTCTTTCTTTTCGTGTGGGACACCGAGTCGTCCAACGACCCGATGAACCCTGGTGTCAGAGTTTTTCAACCGCCTACTACCACTAGTAGGCCTCTTACATGGTTGTGTTACGACCGCCGTCTAAGTAATCATAGACAGCAACCGGGACCGACGGCTTAACGGACAATCAATTGGTTCACCCTGCAATGTCCTAACCAGACAAGGAACAAACTCACAAAGTGATAAATATTAACTTTGTGAGAGTCCCACCGAGAATCGAACCCGGAACCTTTGCGTCGCAGGCAGTCGCACTACCACTGCGCCACATCGTTCACTGTGGTGATACACAATTTTGTGAATGATCCTCAAATGTTTGTCAGACGTGGCGTAAATGTCCATTTTTTACGTAAATGTCCGCAAGGAATATAGATATAGGCGTGTTATATGTATGTATGTATAGGTACGTATGTATTTTAACTATTCAGTAATAAAACCCAGTCTGCGAAAATAGTTCAAGCTGAAAATTTTGAGGTAATTACGGACTTAGTTTTACATTTATTATAAACAAGTAAAGTACCTACCTTAGGCTTAATTGATTCAATAATTAGTAAGTCATTTGTTTTACTCCGGTACTTAATACTTAATTTTACGATGGCTCTAAGTGGGCATGATCATAATTAACTTGTCATACACTCCATTACGCTTTTATTGACATTGTACCATAAAAATTGCCGTGTGATGCCGGCTTCAAATAGCATCATCCCATTTCTTTACCATGGGAGTCGTAAGAGGCGACTAAGGGACTCGAGTGTGTGTTTTGCAATTTTAGGCGATGGGCTGACAACCTGTCACTATGGCGATACACAATTTTCCGTATGACTCTCAAGTGTTTGTCAGACGTGGCGATAATGTCCGTTTTTGCGGCCGTTTACGCTCTGCCTACCCTGCAAGGGATTATAGGCGTGATATGTGTGTGTGTAAACCTTTAATTGCTATGTGAACGACATTAGTCTTCGAAGACCTTACGTTACGATAACATGATCTCACAAATATTACGAGAACCTCAACTCAAGGCTTAAGGAAACTTATGTAAAATTACCACTTTAAGTTAAAGCAAAAAACCCGGTACTTATCAGAAGGTGATATTCCGGCTAGCGGTCATTTGCATGGTAAAGTTAGATGATTCATTCATATCGTGTGTGACATTGAGTCTATTTACGACTCGATGAACTCTGGTATCAGTTTTTAAACCGCCTTAGTAATTAAAAGCCTAAGGCTGCTTATGTAATGCCGCCGACATGGCGTAGTGGTAGTGCAACCAGCTTGCGACGCAAAGTTTCTGGGTTCGATTCTCGGTGGGGCACTCACAAAGTCTATATTTATCACTTTGTGAATTTGTTTCCTGTCTGGTTGGGACATTGCAGGCTGAACCACCTGATTGTCCGAAAAAAATACGGTTCAGTACATCGGAGGGCACGTGAACCCGTCGGTCCCGGTTTCTGTCTATGATTACTTAGACGGCGCGGCGATAGCACGTGTATTAGTTAGTTTACATTACAGACTTGTGAAATTTACTTTATTCAATGTAGGATAGTGATATATTATCACTTATTGAAGTCATGATCCGTCATTGTAAAACAAGAAATTGTATAACAGAATTTTATTTTTTATTTATTATTATATTAGAAAACTAGCTCGGGTGGGATAAAAAAATAACAAGCATGATAAATTATAAAAATTAACAACACAAAGCCTAGCCTATGACACTCGGGATAATGTAAGGATTCTTCCGATACAATTCCCATTCGAATCTGTTCAGTGGTTAACGAGTTTCAGTCCTTTAAAGAATCGCACATATATACATACATACATGAACTCTAAAAACATTACACTCCTTTTTTGGTTCGGCAGTCGTGTAAAAATAGAGGCACTGCCTCTAGGCTGGCCAGGTTAATCACACGGCATGTTGTACCGATAACACGTGTTTGCTACAGGCTTCTTGGTAATGGATGTAAAAACATGGTGTAGTTTGACGTTTGTTTGAGATGTTGCTTACGCGAGCAAGTCTACGGGAAACCCCATGTACCTAGAGGTCGCAGGAATATAAATGAATCAGGAATTCGGACGAATACCTAGGTGTTTGTTCAAAAGCTGGAATATGGCAATATCGTTACTTCATTTTTCTTCTGTTTTTCTGAAACGGATTTGTCGACTTTTCTGAAAAGGCCCCAAATATTTGTCAGACGTGGCGATAGCGGCCATTAACGCTCTGCCTTCACTGCAAGGGATAAAGGCGTGATATGTATGTAACTTCATTTTGCCATCGTCCTAAACCTAGGAATTCGGCCAAATTAAGTGTAATTCCTAAGTTCTTTAGGATTAAGGCAAATATTTTGTTTGAAGTCTTTCCAATTAAGTGTCGTCAACATCATAATGATTTTTGAGTTCTTCAGAGTTATTCTTGTTTCCTATTAATAACTTAGAAGAAATTACATCATTGGTGTTTTTTTGCAAACTGAACGTTTTTTCAGTAGTTCCTAGGATTTCAGCCAAATTCCTGATATTGCCATATTCCCGCAACATATACATTCAGTTGGTACTTAAAGGTATTTCTGTTTGACAATGCAAAATAAATAATGGGGAGGCTATAAATATATCATTCCTGGAATCAGCTCGCATACACTTTTGAGTAGAGTACATATATAACATAGTATTAATTTTTTTACTGAACACTACTGAACAGATTATATTTTTATACATTATGCCGTGTGATGCCGGTTATACCGTGTGATGCCCACTTAGAATAGCATCACCCCATTTCTTACCCTTGGGTGTCGTAAGAGGCGACTAAGGGACTCGAGTCGGTTTATGTACTTTGGGGAAAGTTGTTCCTTATCACCAGCCTGTCTGTACTAAGTTTCCGTTATTAATGTATTAATTCTGCACGTGGTTCTTGGTTAGAATCTATAATCATCTTGTACTTAGAATGTTTTTTTTTCGAGAAACCGTTTCTTGTATTAGAACTTAATACAATTTGAACTTACAAGCATCACCTAGTAAATGGTCAAATATTTTAAAAACCGGAAAGAAGCATATATAAAGAAGGATATGTTAGCGGTGAATTATCATCGATCGACCGCGGCGCGACCTTTGGCAAGCAGACTAGACACTTGACCTTGACCGACAACACAAAAAGTGGAGGTTCCGCTGCATCTACTGTACCCGATACTATCAAACTACAGGTTACAATTTTACAGGTGAAATTTGATGTTCATTGCATAGTCGGTTAGCCATTATGATACCAGGTATATGAACTCGCTACGCAATGTACTAAGAATTTCACTTGTAGACTTGTAGCCTGTAGTTTCATAACATAGGCACCTGGAAGTGCCTGATATTTGATATATGAAGATAAAAGAGAAAAAGACTGTAAAGAGCGTAAGAATTTAAACTGCATCTCCCTTAGATAGGTACAGTACACTCACTCGTAACTACTTTTTATTGTACATATAAACACATATCACGCCTATAATCCCTTGCGGGGTAGGCAGAGCGTAAACGGCCGCAAAAAAACGGACATTTACGCCACGTCTGACAAATATTTAAGGGTCATTCGGAAAATTGTGTATCGCCATAGTGACAGCTTGTCAGCCCATCGCCTAAAATTGCAATACACACCCTCGAGTCCCTTTGTCGCCTCTTACGACTCCCACGGGAAATAAATGTGGTGATGCTATTCTAAGCCGGCATCACAATTACCGAATTACTTAAAAGCTTAGATTGGAAATCTTCTCGGCATTAAGATACCAAGAAACTTATATATTCAATCATACAATAAAATACGTAAAATAAAAAAAATTGCTAGTTCCCCTACATTTAAACCAAAAACATTAATAATTTATTCTACTAAAACATGGAACGCGTTTATATTATTCAAAATGTCTCTAGTCTCGTGCAAATGCAAATGATATAACGTTAATCGGTTAAAATTATGTATGTATGAATGTTTATAAGAACAGGAATATAACAAATTATATGTAGCAAATAGTTTTTGCACTTAAAACGTAATCTGTGTACTGGAAAACACTTGTTCGAGCCAATATTACGCGGCTAAACTAGAAAGGTCAGTCAGTACCTTCGTGATCTCACCGGTATTATTAATCACATTTATATTTGGTCGTATACTATCTGTCAAAGATATGATAAACTAGCTGCTACTCGCGGCGTTGCCCGCATCAGGAGTGATAAAAACTATGCTATGTGTTAATCCATGTTACCTTCTATATGTGTGCCAAATTTAATAACAATCGGTTTAGTAGTTTTTGTGTGAAGTAACAAACATACCTCTACAAACTTTCGCATTTATAATAATTGTAGGATACTAGAATTTAAGTTCCTATCCTTATGAACTTTATTCATGTTTTTAAGCCCTACATACAAAATAGTAAAGATAAGACTCACAGGAAGTTTCGTCTAAATTCCACCCCCACCCCTTTTTCAGAGAAATTGGCCTCAATTCGGATGTCAATTCTCTTAACTTACCTTAAATTAGTGCTGTAACTTTCCGTCAAATAGGTTAAAAAAAGGATAGGAGATATTTTAGTCACGTCATATATAATTTGACGCAAAATACGTGATATCTGTCAAAATAAGGCGACGATGAAAACTATGGCGACTACATTGACTAGAAATTTCGAAGAATCCATTGTAATTTTTAAACATGACAGGACTTAGATATCTCCATCTTTTTCTCATCCTATTTGACGGTAAGTTACAGCACTAATTTAAGGCAAGTTAAGAGAATTAATATTCCGAATTGAGGACGTCTAACTTAAAGAGTCACAATACATCCTTCATCAAAATCGCATTCTAAGTATAAATTGTAAAGCCGGTTGTATTGTTTTTATAACCATTTGTCAATACAAAGATACTTGTTATTAGTGCACAAACAAGTTTGATTAAGGTGCGAAACCGGATAGTCAAAGAATGAGTAGGTATTATTAATATACGTATTAAAATGATTTACAAGTACAGAACTAAACTGAATGGTAAAAAAATTATGATTTGACGTTTTATGCACTAAAGTATCATATAGGTAAACATATTGGTTTATTTATTCATTTATATTTATCAGGACAACTACTTGTAGTTTATAGTTAGAATCTGACGTCATACTAAGTTGTTGTAAGACTTTAGTAAATAAATAAATGTGTAGTAATATGTTTTCGGTGTAAAATACAAATCGTCTCCAGTTAATGTTGATTTTGTACTTCGCAATAAGCAATTACTTTTTCATTATCATGAATTGAAACGAACACGACAAGGTTTGCGGTATTATTCAGTCTTTTCCCTGTTAAACGTAGCGCTGTAGAATTCATTCAACCAAAACACAGAAAACAATTTGGCCGACATCCAAAAAGTAAGGGGATGCATTACAAAAGAAGTCGGTTTGAAGCACCTTTTGTTGCCAACTTTTAAATAAAAGAAGAAAATCATTATATAACCAAAGAAAAAGATATAAAATTCATATAAAAATAAACATCAATGTAAGAAACCATATTACTTGTACGTAAATTTCGATTACAATTTTATAAGAAACTTTATACGCAATATGTATAACTAGATTTTCGCCCAGCGGTTTTACCCGCTACCACTCATTTTCTCGTGGTAATAGTTGTTTTCCTGCAGTAAAAAGTGGCCTATGTGTTAGTCCGGGTTATTCTCTACCTGTGTTCCAAATTCCATTCGAATCGGTCAAGCCGTTTGAGCGTGAAGAGGTAACAAACATACATACATACACATACACACACACAAACTCTCCAGTATGGATGTATTTATAACGGACATAGTCTGGAAGTATAGCAAACTGAAGTGGCAGTGGGCTGGGCACATCTCAACCGAGGGACAGTGGAGTAAGCGGGTTCTCGAGTGGAGACCGCGCCTCGGCAAGCGTAGCGTTGGACGTTCTCCAGCCAGATGGACAGATGAATTAAAAAGGCGGCTGGTAGCGACTGGATGGTGAAAACGAGAGATCGTGCCCTATGGCGTACCCTGGGGGAGGCCTACGTCTAGCAGTGGACTGGAATAGGCTAATATATGTATGTATGTATAATGTAAAGTTGTTGACATAACTTTACGTGTATAAGTGTAGCGACTAATTTTTGTACAAGATATAATATTCTTTATTGCATAACGTACACAAAAAAATAATAAATATACATTTGTCGCAAAGGCGAGCTTATCTCTAAAGAAGAGATTTGTTCCAGGCAACCCATGTGTGTTTTTTTTAAATTTGGGATACACTTTACCTTGTAATTTTGGATACACTTGACCTTTGCTGACCTTGAGTTTATTGACCTTCACCTTAAATGTCCGGGTTCAATTCCTTTCAAATACGGATATTATTTAAACGAAGAATCCACAATTTATAGTAACAAATACTCACGTAAGTCATTTGGGTTGCGGTTATGCGTGGAGCTGTCATTGGTGGTGGCGCAGTCACTGTCGACGCAAGCGGGGCGTTCACATGTCTCCCCGCTCCATTGCGGTGGGCAAGCGCACGTCACGCGCCCGTCCGATGATACACTGCATGTTCCCTAGGTTAAAAAAACATTTATCAAAATTACATTGAAACTTTTGGGTAAATAAATCGTACCTCGCAAACTGGTTGTGTTTTAAAGAAGGCTTATAAACCCGAAACTGTACTGGTAGCTTATAATTGGCTTATACTTGCTAAAATGATTGATACTCATTGATCTACAACAACCCTAGATTACGCGCGTACGCTCAAAAGGTGGGCCGGTAAAGTAGTGCACAATTTGCAAGCGAGCACTCCTTTTTTCACAGTGCGTGGCTGGCCGCGAAACTGTTAACATGACCAAGTACGGGCTGGTCAACAAATAAGGCTGAATTCAATAGATTATGGTGAGGTTCGTTGTGATATTTTGAATCAGGCGGACGCAATGAATCTATAAATCGCTATGTATGACTGTATAGTTCAGTAGGTGACAAAATCTTAGCGTAATTTTGTATGAGGCGCTAAATCTAGGGTTGTTGTAGATCAATGTTTATACTGCGTAAATAATGCTGTGAGCTCCCCGAACACAATAAAACAAAACGAATAACTGAAAAGTTTTTTTTTAGTTTCATATCTTCTATTTTTAAAGCTCTAACAAATGTTGAATAAGTCAATTTATGCGACCTTTAAACTTTGAGAACTTTAGTGAACCATGACAAAATGACTTTGACCTCTGAATTTAGCAAGTAATATAAAGGGTGTAAGGGACAGCCCTCCGAATACTTATAGGGTGCGTTCAGACCATGGAAACTGAACAACTTCACATGAAAAATTATTTCAGGAAAGGTAAAAGAAAAAACTTTCCACAGTAATTGCAGTCCGCTGATCGTGATTTTGTATGGGTCAAATATTTTTTTGTCGTTTCCTGACATACGTTCCTAGGGAAAAGTTGTTCAGTTTCATGGTCTGCATGCACCCTATCAGTATTCGGAGGGCTGTCCCTTACACCTTGTATTATGAATCGAAGTGTACCTGATTAAGGCACATGTCTCGACAGATGTCAGCCCGGCACTCCACACCGGCGTCAGTCCGCACGCAGAAACTTCCCGCAGCGCAGTCCGGTGCGTCATCGCATTGCTCGCAGAATATTCCTGTTATAAAAAACAACAGCATAATTACATATTATTCGACCCGATGAAGCCTGGTGTCAGAGATTTTATAAAACCTGTTAGTATAGGCTTTAGCAATACGTTTTATAAAAGATACAATGGCTAGCTTTCAATATAGATAAAATGTATTCAGACAATAAAAAATCATAATCACAAGATTGGAATATGCACGTCTTTTTTTTTACACACCATGCTTGCAAAGAACACATTTTTGTGCGCAAAATACATGCAAAAAAAAACATTGCGAGATTGGACCAGAATCTATACAATATCCATACTTTACGCACACATAAATATCACGCATTTGTCCCTTGCGGGGTAGGTTGCTTGTAGAGCATTAACGGCCGTAAAATTTATCTATATATAGCTATCGCCACGTTTGACACATATTTAAGAACCTATTTAGAAAAATCGTGTATCACTAAAGTGACAGGTTGTCAGCCTATTGCCTAAAATTGTAATACACATGAATTCTTCGAGTCTCTTAGTCGCCTCTTACGACAACCGTGGAAAAGAAATGAGGTAAAGATGATCTCCATACTTCAAGTTGCAGATTATTGTAAAATTCAATTGATTAAAATCTGATTACCTGAATTAAGCTTGACTTACCATGGTACCCTGACTGGCAGAGACACCTGGCTTCGAATCTGGTCGGTCTACAGGTGCCTCCGTTCTCACAGCGAACTCGAAGACAGGGGTCCGGTCGGTTGGTGACAGGGGTTTCGCAACGAGACCCGTAGTAACCCGACGGGCATATACACTGTTAAAAGAAAGGTGAAATAATTAGTATTAATTTTTAAAATGTTATTTTTATAATTCATAATAATAATTCATAATTCATAATTCATTTATTGCAGTAAACAGGTATAAATACGATCTTATGGTAAAATATAAATAGTTTCACTGTAACTTACTTGTATCAGCATGCAATAAGTAGGTACGTACACATTTGAATGTTTTTTAGATTTTATCTGTGCATCAAAATCTGTATTATTACTTTTGTCACAATACTAATAAAATAAAAAATAAAAATAATGTCATTGCTAAAAATTTATAAAATTATCCATCAAAAAATCATTAATTTTATAATAACATTTAGAAGTCAATAAATTATATAATATTATTTTAAATTGTCTAACATTCTTTTCTTTCATATCGTCTGGTAATTTATTAAATAATTTAGGTCCCATCACAAATATAGTCTTTCCATAAAATGACATATTTGGTGTGATTTGTGGTCTAATTTCTACCTTATTTCTAGTTTTCCGTGGACGTTTTGTATGTACTAACTTAAAGCTATCCAAATGTTCTTTAACATAGACACATGCTTCATAAATGTAAAGACAGGGTAAAGTAAGCAGTTTAAGACTTTTGAAAGAGGGAACACAACTGTCTTGCCAGTGTAATCTACACATAGCTCGTATACATTTCTTTTGCGTTATAAATAAGGGTAAGATATGTACTTCCGCAGCATTACCCCAATGCAATATGCCATACCTTAAGTTAGAGACGACATAAGCATGATATGCACTGAGAGCTGTATTTTGAGACGCAATCCTAGTAATATTTTTTAAAACATATACATATTTACTAATTTTTTTGTTCAGGTGATCTATATGTGGTTGCCAACTCAAGTGTGAATTAAGAATGATGCCTAGAAACCTGATCTCATTTACACTTTCAATTACATTGTCATTATATTTAGCTGTCAAACTGTGCGATCGTTGTTGGGGAAGATAAAATTGAACATATTTAGTTTTTTCCAAATTTGCTATTAAATTATTATATTTCAGCCATTTAACAATATTATTAAGTGCTTCATTTAATTCTCTTTCATAGTTGTTTGGATTTATACATTTTATAATTGCGGAGGAATCATCAGCAAACAATATCATTTTTTGTCTTATATTTACCGGGAGATCATTTATATATAAAAGGAAAAGAAGCGGTCCTAAAATACTTCCTTGCGGAACTCCTTGTTCTATTATTAATGTGTTTGATATAGCTTCACATTCTGTATTATTTTTGTCAATATAAGTAATATGGGTAGTCTGGTGTCTATCCATGAGATATGACTTTATTAGGTCATGAGCAGGCCCTCTTATGCCATAAGCGTATAACTTAGCTAAAAGGATATTGTGGGACACAAAGTCAAATGCCTTCGACATATCCATGAATAGCACTGATACCGGTTGTCTACTATTAATACAGGACGTCACGGACGCTAGCAAATCATGGATCGCATGATTTGTTGATTTGCCTTTTCGAAAACCATATTGCTCAGGTTTGAGAATGTTATTTTTTTCTAAAAAGTTGTAGATATTGTTGAATATTACTCGCTCAAATATTTTTGATATGACCGGTATTAAAGCTATGGGTCTGTAGTTACCACATAGCTCTTTATCGCCTTTTTTGAACAAGGGTTTAATCACACTGTGTTTTAGTTTATCTGGATATACCCCTTGGCATAAACATAAATTGATTATAAAACTTATCGGACTTGATAACTGCTTGGAGCAATATTTGATAACTTTAGTTGAAATTTCGTCATACCCTACACTATTAGTGTTTTTCATATTTTTTATAACTTTTTCTACTTCATCTGGACAAGTGGGAGATAAAAATATTGAATTATTGATAGAGTTTATTAAATTTTTGCTTAAAGATTGATCTTGACTTATTGTTATTTTTGTGGTATTTACAAAAACTTCATTAAATGCATTAGCTATACTAAGAGGATTATTTAGAATAATGTCATTGTGTATAATTTTTTTTATGGTATGTTTAGGTTCCTGATATTTATTATTATTTATGATCTGCCATGATGCTTTTGTAATATTTGTTGCATTATATATATGTTTATTATTTTGTAGTTTTTGAGATGTGCTTAAAACTTTTTTAAATATCTTTTTATATTTGTTGTAATGTTGTTTATTTTTATGTTTAATACTGTGCTGGTAAAGCTTTCTTTTATTGATGCTAGAAATTCTTATTCCAGTAGTTAGCCACTTTGGTCTTTTGTTTACTGCAATTTTAATCTTTTTTATAGGGAAACATAAATCATAAAATAACTTTATAGTGTCATAAAAGGTATTATAGGCGTCATTTGTATGAATAAGACAGAATATATTATTATGAGTTAAGCTTTCAAGGCATCTTCTAAACTTGTCCATATTTTCTTTGGAGTAGTCACGCACCATTTTAGACCAGTGTGATCTGGTGTAATCTCTTTTTATGGGGCACATAAGTACCTGGGCTGAGTGATCCGACAATCCTAAATGATGTACTTCTCCTGTACAACCTCTACAATTATGGGCTATGTTATCAAGGCACGATTTGCTTTCCAATCTGGTTATGCCATTAAATTCCAATTTAAAGTAGTAGTTTGATAGTAGGTTAATAAAATCCTTCGAGAATGAAGAATTATTCAAAATATTTATATTAAAGTCCCCGCATATAATAGATTTTTTATTTCGAATATTGCTTCGTTTAATCAACAGAACCTCTAGTGTTTTAAAGAAAATTTGTAAGTTTTTGTATTTAGGAACACGATAAATACAAACTACAATTAATTTATGTGCAATAAGTTCAATAGCACAACATTCAAATGCTGTAATAATAGCTAGTTTATTTATATCTAGGAGTTCTTTATATTCAATACCCTTACGTACAACAATACAAGATCCTCCTCTACCTTTTTGTCGTGAATATATTGAAGCTAGTTTATAATTATTTAAAGAAAAATTTGTTTCATGGCCTTCTATGATAAAATGTTCAGTTAAACATAACACATCAATAATTTTATTGTTGGACTTAAACTGGTCCAACATCAACTCTAATTCCGTAGATTTGCTTAGCGCACTTGATATATTTTGATGTAATATTATGAAATGCTTTCTGTTAGTAGAAGTGACGAAAAAAATCAGAGTTCATAGAGGAATCACAAAAAGAGTCTCTTGATTCAATTGAGATAGAGTCGGAATCGTTCTTGTCCGGGTTGTTTGACATATTTAGTTTCTTTTGTTCACAAAAAGCACTTAAATAATAATCATCAATTTTCGATATAAGCTTATTTAAGTCAAAGAAAATCTGGTAAATGCCTCTTCTGTTTATAAGTCCATTTGACATCGAGAACATTTCCTTCGAGTAACTGAGATTTTTATTAGAATCCAGTATATAGGCATACTTATGTGAATTATTATCACGGTACAATATTTCATTAAACGTTTCAATTCTATTATTGAAAATATTAGAATTTTCTGATACTCTGAATACAGGTGTGCATAATATAACATGTGTATGAAGAATTTTTGATAGTTTTTCATGTATGTACTGAACTAATAAATGATAATTATTTGTTTTAATAAAGTCGTGGTAGCCTATAAATATAAAACAGAAGTCCATAAGTGTGTAATCACGTAATTTTTCATCAATTCCCTCGAGCAATTGTTCTATCCCTCCACCTGTAGTTATATAATGACAAATGTTTGTAGAGTTCAGATATAATTGTGCAGTTTGTAATAATTTGCTTTTGTTATTACTACTAAGTAAACAGATTTTTCTTGATAGCTCCGGCTGTTGTTGCTGCTCTGCTTTTTCTTGTTGTTTTATTTCAGATTTTTTGGTTTGCTTATATAAGCTATGCTTATATTTATTCTTGTTTATGGGTACGTATTTGAATATCTAAAATTAAAATACTTTACGTAAAAATACCTACGTTCAGAATCCCTAAAATCTATATACCTAGTGGTTTTTCTACCTAAATTCAAAATACCGCAAGTATAAAATGTCAAATGGATTATGTTACCAAAGTTCATAAAGCTAAAACTTGAAATATCTACGTTTACAGTCCCTAAAATTGATGTACCTCAAAGTTGATTGACCTAAATTCAAAATACCGTCAGTATAAGTATGTGAAGATCAAAAGGTATAAGCAAAAAGAAACACGACCTATTACAGTATTAAATTTTTTTTTCGCCAAACCATTCAGCAATTTTAAGGCTGTCATCTGACAATGTTTTCAATAAATCAATAAAATACATCGATACGTTATTCGGATGGACGTAGCATAATGCAATCAAGCATTTGACTTCCTTGTTAAATTGTTTATCACTGTTGTATTTTGTTGATAGTCCCTCTTTTTGAATTTTCCGATATAAAATCTGTCGCAAATGAAAAAAAAACAACCATTCAAGGTTACTGTCTCAAAGTTTTGACGAATACTAAAAGCTGCGGCTTTTTCAAAATCCATTAATAAAAAGAACGCTCACGAGTGATGCATCATTTTAGGTATTTTGACCCCTGGGTATTTTAAACGTTGGTATTATAACTGTAGATATTTTATTACATTAGACATTTAGTCCATTAGTTTTTTTAAACTTAGGTATTTTATAAGTCGGCGTTATAAGCTAAGGTATTTTAAACCACTAGGTATATAGATTTCAGGGATTCTGAACGTAGGTATTTTTACGTAAAGTATTTTAATTTTAGATATTCAAATACGTACCCTAGTTTATATGAGACTAGTGGCCCACCTAGTGGTTAAGGGTTGGCATAAATTGTACATAACACAATATAAATTAAAAACATCATAAGCATCAAAATCCGTTGCGTTGTTTTTGAAGATGTGTCGCTCGTGACAGGCTCGTGTCACTCGTGCCTTTAGAGTCGCTTGTGTTGCTTGTGTGGGTTATGTTTTTTGAGTCGCTTGTGTCATTCGAGTTGCTTGTTTCTTTGAGTCGCTTAAGTTGCTTGTGTTGTGTCTATTAAGTATTTTGATTGGCTTGTGTTTTGCGACATTTGTGTTGATTGTGTGGCTTGTGTCGCTTGTGACTTTTGAGTCACTTGTATAGCTCGAGTTGCTTGTATCCCCGCACTCCAGCGTGCACTGCTTCACTCAGGGACTCGTGTCGCTCGTGTATCTGTCGGCTGCTCACCTTGAGAGTGTGTTGGTCGTCAGCCAGCAAGCAGCGGCCGTGGTGGTGGCAATGCGCCGCGCACCGGGACTAGTGTCGCTCGTGTGTCTGTCTGTTGCTCACCTTGAGAGTGTGTTGGTCGTCAGCCAGCAAGCAGCGGCCGTGGTGGTGGCAATGCGCCGCGCACCGGGACTAGTGTCGCTCGTGTGTCTGTTGCTCACCTTGAGAGTGTGTTGGTCGTCAGCCAGCAAGCAGCGGCCGTGGTGGTGGCAATGCGCCGCGCACCGGGACTAGTGTCGCTCGTGTGTCTGTCTGTTGCTCACCTTGAGAGTGTGTTGGTCGTCAGCCAGCGAGCAGCGGCCGTGGTGGTGGCAATGCGCCGCGCACCGGGACTAGTGTCGCTCGTGTGTCTGTTGCTCACCTTGAGAGTGTGTTGGTCGTCAGCCAGCAAGCAGCGGCCGTGGTGGTGGCAATGCGCCGCGCACCGGGACTAGTGTCGCTCGTGTGTCTGTTGCTCACCTTGAGAGTGTGTTGGTCGTCAGCCAGCGAGCAGCGGCCGTGGTGGTGGCAATGCGCCGCGCACCGGGACTAGTGTCGCTCGTGTGTCTGTCTGTTGCTCACCTTGAGAGTGTGTTGGTCGTCAGCCAGCGAGCAGCGGCCGTGGTGGTGGCAATGCGCCGCGCACCGGGACTAGTGTCGCTCGTGTGTCTGTCTGTTGCTCACCTTGAGAGTGTGTTGGTCGTCAGCCAGCGAGCAGCGGCCGTGGTGGTGGCAATGCGCCGCGCACCGGGACTAGTGTCGCTCGTGTGTCTGTCTGTTGCTCACCTTGAGAGTGTGTTGGTCGTCAGCCAGCGAGCAGCGGCCGTGGTGGTGGCAATGCGCCGCGCACCGGGACTAGTGTCGCTCGTGTGTCTGTCTGTTGCTCACCTTGAGAGTGTGTTGGTCGTCAGCCAGCGAGCAGCGGCCGTGGTGGTGGCAATGCGCCGCGCACCGGGACTAGTGTCGCTCGTGTGTCTGTCTGTTGCTCACCTTGAGAGTGTGTTGGTCGTCAGCCAGCGAGCAGCGGCCGTGGTGGTGGCAATGCGCCGCGCACCGGGACTAGTGTCGCTCGTGTGTCTGTCTGTTGCTCACCTTGAGAGTGTGTTGGTCGTCAGCCAGCGAGCAGCGGCCGTGGTGGTGGCAATGCGCCGCGCACCGGGACTAGTGTCGCTCGTGTGTCTGTTGCTCACCTTGAGAGTGTGTTGGTCGTCAGCCAGCGAGCAGCGGCCGTGGTGGTGGCAATGCGCCGCGCACCGGGACTAGTGTCGCTCGTGTGTCTGTCTGTTGCTCACCTTGAGAGTGTGTTGGTCGTCAGCCAGCGAGCAGCGGCCGTGGTGGTGGCAATGCGCCGCGCACCGGGACTAGTGTCGCTCGTGTGTCTGTTGCTCACCTTGAGAGTGTGTTGGTCGTCAGCCAGCGAGCAGCGGCCGTGGTGGTGGCAATGCGCCGCGCACCGGGACTAGTGTCGCTCGTGTGTCTGTCTGTTGCTCACCTTGAGAGTGTGTTGGTCGTCAGCCAGCAAGCAGCGGCCGTGGTGGTGGCAATGCGCCGCGCACCGGGACTAGTGTCGCTCGTGTGTCTGTCTGTTGCTCACCTTGAGAGTGTGTTGGTCGTCAGCCAGCGAGCAGCGGCCGTGGTGGTGGCAATGCGCCGCGCACCGGGACTAGTGTCGCTCGTGTGTCTGTTGCTCACCTTGAGAGTGTGTTGGTCGTCAGCCAGCGAGCAGCGGCCGTGGTGGTGGCAATGCGCCGCGCACCGGGACTAGTGTCGCTCGTGTGTCTGTTGCTCACCTTGAGAGTGTGTTGGTCGTCAGCCAGCAAGCAGCGGCCGTGGTGGTGGCAATGCGCCGCGCACCGGGACTAGTGTCGCTCGTGTGTCTGTTGCTCACCTTGAGAGTGTGTTGGTCGTCAGCCAGCGAGCAGCGGCCGTGGTGGTGGCAATGCGCCGCGCACCGGGACTAGTGTCGCTCGTGTGTCTGTTGCTCACCTTGAGAGTGTGTTGGTCGTCAGCCAGCAAGCAGCGGCCGTGGTGGTGGCAATGCGCCGCGCACCGGGACTAGTGTCGCTCGTGTGTCTGTTGCTCACCTTGAGAGTGTGTTGGTCGTCAGCCAGCGAGCAGCGGCCGTGGTGGTGGCAATGCGCCGCGCACCGGGACTAGTGTCGCTCGTGTGTCTGTCTGTTGCTCACCTTGAGAGTGTGTTGGTCGTCAGCCAGCGAGCAGCGGCCGTGGTGGTGGCAATGCGCCGCGCACCGGGACTAGTGTCGCTCGTGTGTCTGTTGCTCACCTTGAGAGTGTGTTGGTCGTCAGCCAGCGAGCAGCGGCCGTGGTGGTGGCAATGCGCCGCGCACCGGGACTAGTGTCGCTCGTGTGTCTGTCTGTTGCTCACCTTGAGAGTGTGTTGGTCGTCAGCCAGCGAGCAGCGGCCGTGGTGGTGGCAATGCGCCGCGCACCGGGACTAGTGTCGCTCGTGTGTCTGTCTGTTGCTCACCTTGAGAGTGTGTTGGTCGTCAGCCAGCGAGCAGCGGCCGTGGTGGTGGCAATGCGCCGCGCACCGGGACTAGTGTCGCTCGTGTGTCTGTCTGTTGCTCACCTTGAGAGTGTGTTGGTCGTCAGCCAGCGAGCAGCGGCCGTGGTGGTGGCAATGCGCCGCGCACCGGGACTAGTGTCGCTCGTGTGTCTGTCTGTTGCTCACCTTGAGAGTGTGTTGGTCGTCAGCCAGCGAGCAGCGGCCGTGGTGGTGGCAATGCGCCGCGCACCGGGACTAGTGTCGCTCGTGTGTCTGTTGCTCACCTTGAGAGTGTGTTGGTCGTCAGCCAGCGAGCAGCGGCCGTGGTGGTGGCAATGCGCCGCGCACCGGGACTAGTGTCGCTCGTGTGTCTGTCTGTTGCTCACCTTGAGAGTGTGTTGGTCGTCAGCCAGCGAGCAGCGGCCGTGGTGGTGGCAATGCGCCGCGCACCGGGACTAGTGTCGCTCGTGTGTCTGTCTGTTGCTCACCTTGAGAGTGTGTTGGTCGTCAGCCAGCGAGCAGCGGCCGTGGTGGTGGCAATGCGCCGCGCACCGGGACTAGTGTCGCTCGTGTGTCTGTCTGTTGCTCACCTTGAGAGTGTGTTGGTCGTCAGCCAGCGAGCAGCGGCCGTGGTGGTGGCAATGCGCCGCGCACCGGGACTAGTGTCGCTCGTGTGTCTGTTGCTCACCTTGAGAGTGTGTTGGTCGTCAGCCAGCGAGCAGCGGCCGTGGTGGTGGCAATGCGCCGCGCACCGGGACTAGTGTCGCTCGTGTGTCTGTCTGTTGCTCACCTTGAGAGTGTGTTGGTCGTCAGCCAGCGAGCAGCGGCCGTGGTGGTGGCAATGCGCCGCGCACCGGGACTAGTGTCGCTCGTGTGTCTGTTGCTCACCTTGAGAGTGTGTTGGTCGTCAGCCAGCAAGCAGCGGCCGTGGTGGTGGCAATGCGCCGCGCACCGGGACTAGTGTCGCTCGTGTGTCTGTTGCTCACCTTGAGAGTGTGTTGGTCGTCAGCCAGCGAGCAGCGGCCGTGGTGGTGGCAATGCGCCGCGCACCGGGACTAGTGTCGCTCGTGTGTCTGTCTGTTGCTCACCTTGAGAGTGTGTTGGTCGTCAGCCAGCGAGCAGCGGCCGTGGTGGTGGCAATGCGCCGCGCACCGGGACTAGTGTCGCTCGTGTGTCTGTTGCTCACCTTGAGAGTGTGTTGGTCGTCAGCCAGCAAGCAGCGGCCGTGGTGGTGGCAATGCGCCGCGCACCGGGACTCGTGTCGCTCGTGTGTCTGTTGCTCACCTTGAGAGTGTGTTGGTCGTCAGCCAGCAAGCAGCGGCCGTGGTGGTGGCAATGCGCCGCGCACCGGGACTAGTGTCGCTCGTGTGTCTGTTGCTCACCTTGAGAGTGTGTTGGTCGTCAGCCAGCAAGCAGCGGCCGTGGTGGTGGCAATGCGCCGCGCACCGGGACTAGTGTCGCTCGTGTGTCTGTTGCTCACCTTGAGAGTGTGTTGGTCGTCAGCCAGCAAGCAGCGGCCGTGGTGGTGGCAATGCGCCGCGCACCGGGACTAGTGTCGCTCGTGTGTCTGTTGCTCACCTTGAGAGTGTGTTGGTCGTCAGCCAGCAAGCAGCGGCCGTGGTGGTGGCAATGCGCCGCGCACCGGGACTAGTGTCGCTCGTGTGTCTGTTGCTCACCTTGAGAGTGTGTTGGTCGTCAGCCAGCAAGCAGCGGCCGTGGTGGTGGCAATGCGCCGCGCACCGGTAGTGCTGGCAGCGCGGTCCGTCAAACAGCGGCCGGCACTGGCACGACTGCGCCCCGCCCGCGCCCACCACGCACGTTCCCTGCCCGCACTCCAGCGTACACTGCTTCACGCTGGGTGTTGTGTTGCTAAGGATGACGCATTCGCGTCGGGCCTGTCGTGAACATTTAAGAATTTAAAAAACTGAAATCGTTATCGTGGTTCAATATTTAGAACAAGAATTGTGGAATGCGATGAATCTTATGAATTACACTGCTTCACACTGGGTGTTGTGTTGCTAAGGATAACGCATTCGCGTCGGGCCTGTCGTGAACACTTACAGGAGTTTAAAAAACTGAAATCGTTATTTAGGTTCAATATTTAGGACAAGAATTGTGGAATGCGATAAACTTTATGAACTGCATTGCTTCACGTTGGGAGTTGTGTTGCTTAAGATAATGCATTCGCGGCGGGCCTGTCGTGAACATTTAAAAGAGGTAAAAAACTGAAATCGTTATCGCGGTACAATATTTAGGACAAGAATTGTGGAATGCTATGAACCTTATAAATATATTATAAATTGAGTACAACGACTTTTGACAACTTTTAAAATTGCGACGCAGACGAGGTTTAAACCTGCGACTGTCGGTATCAGTTCTACCGACGCGCGACGCCTCTCCCGGTAGTATTCGAAAAGTTCAGCAAGTTCTTACAAAAATTAATATCAAATTCTTAGTTTTGATCAGCCTTATGCTACGTTAACAGTATGCTCCTGCTCCTGCTCCTGCCGCTGCCACGAATATTGTCCAAAATACTTCCGCAGTAGTATCAACGCGAGTGTATGTTCACACACTGTCGTCAAACTTTTCTCGCAGTGATACGAGTGAGCGAGATAGCAATACATTTCACACGCGTTCATGCTGCCGTTCCTTTGACTCGCGCACGAGGCGCCGACATTCGCGGGAGCACGGGAAGTGGCAGCGGCATGACGAGTAGCAGCGCGAGAAGCATAGTGTCAACGTGGCATTAGATTATACAATCCTGATCGTAGATATATCCTATAATCCCTTGCAGGGTAGGCAGAGCGTAAACAGCCACAAAAACAGTCATTTCGCCAAGTCTGACACATATTTGAGGGTCATTCGGAAAGTTGTGTATCGCCATAGTCACAGGTTGTCAGTCCATTGCCTGAAATTGCAGTACACACCCTCGAGTCCCTTAGTCGCCTCTTACGACTCCCACAGAAATGGGGTGATGCTATTCTAAATTGTCATCGCACGGCAGTGATCAGATTGTTGAGGGAACAATACTTACATCGGGTGCTTCCCCTTTAGGCGTGAGTCCGTCGGGGCACAGACACGAGAACCCTGGCGCGCCGGGCGCTCGGACGCACAGAGCACTTGAATGACACGAGGAACTGCCATTGGACAGCTGGCACGGATCCATGACTGAACGAAAATATACATTTAAAACATCGAATCATTTAAGTAAGTAAGTAACATGATGTTTTTTTTTTGCAGTCACAGTGCTATATTATTTGATAAATGTAAAATAAGTAATTGAAAAAATGCTAGCGTCGGCCGAGGATTGAACCGACCTGTGGAGTACTGTCTGCTTACTGAGCTACTGGCGCCTCGACAGACCCTTCAAAATTTTCAATCCTATGATACTCGTCTCGAATGACGTACAAGCGACATCTAGTATAAGTTGTTGTAACGAATACTATAGTTGGTCCACGACTAGAGTAGAAATTCAAACCATGCGACAAAGCTATAATTTTTTTAAATTTTTCATTTATGAAAATAAAATAGCCCTGTAAGTGCATAATAAAACCATAGTACATTTATTCTACAAATTAATTTAGAAAATAACTTACTGCCTTGAGGGGGAGTCAGGAAGAGCGAAGGGTGAACCACGGCTAATGCACTCAACGCGAACTGAGGTCTCGGCGTCATGGGTTCCCTGATACAAAATTAAAGTTGTAAACATTGAATACCAAACCTTAAAATATTTTTAGAAAACTTGCAAAATTATCTACCGCGGGCAAGGAACGAGCCGCGGTAGCCAAACGGAAGAGGCGTCGCCACTAGTGGTGGTGAAAGTTGCATGTTCAAATACTGCTCGCGGTAGAAAATTTAGCAAGTTTTTTTTATATGGGTGCCTATTATGCGTGAAATAAAAAATATTAAAATTAATTTTTATTTAATTTTTGATTAAATTTGCATACAAAATAATTAAAAGATCTGTTTATCAGACAATGGACAAGAATCAAGGCATATAAAGGCGCCTCTTGACGGCAGATAAGGCGCAGTAGAAGTGCGACTGCCTGCGACGAAAAGGTTTCAGGTTCGATTCCCCACCGGGCAACTCACAAAGATGATATAATCACTTTGTGAATTTGTTCCCGGTGTGGTTAGGGCATTGCAGGGTGAACCACCTGATTGTCCGAAAAAAAAATGCTTCCGTGCTTCGGAGGGCATGTTAAGCCGTTTTTTCCGGTTGCTAGCTATGATTACTTAAACGGCGGTCGTTACACAACCATCTCAGAGGCCTATTACTAGTAGTAGGCTGTTGAAAAACACTGATACCAAGGTTCATCGGATCGTTGGACGCGCATGCGCTGGCGCCCTAAGTTCAGTAGTGGAAGTCTCATTTCAAGGTTATTGGTGATAACGTATAGGACAGTACCTCATCATTCGTCTCGGTATCCTGGCGAGGCCACGCCGCGTGGCGCACCAGATCCACTCCTCCCACACCGCCATGCGCAGACACGAGCGGCTCGGCACTGGTAACGTATAGGACAGTACCTCATCATTCGTCTCGGTATCCTGGCGAGGCCACGCCGCGTGGCGCACCAGATCCACTCCTCCCACACCGCCATGCGCAGACACGCGCGGCTCGGCACTGATAACGTATAGGACAGTACCTCATCATTCGTCTCGGTATCCTGGCGAGGCCACGCCGCGTGGCGCACCAGATCCACTCCTCCCACACCGCCATGCGCAGACACGCGCGGCTCGGCACTGATAACGTATAGGACAGTACCTCATCATTCGTCTCGGTATCCTGGCGAGGCCACGCCGCGTGGCGCACCAGATCCACTCCTCCCACACCGCCATGCGCAGACACGCGCGGCTCGGCACTGATAACGTATAGGACAGTACCTCATCATTCGTCTCGGTATCCTGGCGAGGCCACGCCGCGTGGCGCACCAGATCCACTCCTCCCACACCGCCATGCGCAGACACGCGCGGCTCGGCACTGATAACGTATAGGACAGTACCTCATCATTCGTCTCGGTATCCTGGCGAGGCCACGCCGCGTGGCGCACCAGATCCACTCCTCCCACACCGCCATGCGCAGACACGCGCGGCTCGGCACTGATAACGTATAGGACAGTACCTCATCATTCGTCTCGGTATCCTGGCGAGGCCACGCCGCGTGGCGCACCAGATCCACTCCTCCCACACCGCCATGCGCAGACACGCGCGGCTCGGCACTGATAACGTATAGGACAGTACCTCATCATTCGTCTCGGTATCCTGGCGAGGCCACGCCGCGTGGCGCACCAGATCCACTCCTCCCACACCGCCATGCGCAGACACGCGCGGCTCGGCACTGATAACGTATAGGACAGTACCTCATCATTCGTCTCGGTATCCTGGCGAGGCCACGCCGCGTGGCGCACCAGATCCACTCCTCCCACACCGCCATGCGCAGACACGAGCGGCTCGGCACTGATAACGTATAGGACAGTACCTCATCATTCGTCTCGGTATCCTGGCGAGGCCACGCCGCGTGGCGCACCAGATCCACTCCTCCCACACCGCCATGCGCAGACACGCGCGGCTCGGCACTGATAACGTATAGGACAGTACCTCATCATTCGTCTCGGTATCCTGGCGAGGCCACGCCGCGTGGCGCACCAGATCCACTCCTCCCACACCGCCATGCGCAGACACGAGCGGCTCAGCACTGATAACGTATAGGACAGTACCTCATCATTCGTCTCGGTATCCTGGCGAGCCCACGCCGCGTGGCGCACCAGATCCACTCCTCCCACACCGCCATGCGCAGACACGAGCGGCTCGGCACTGATAACGTATAGGACAGTACCTCATCATTCGTCTCGGTATCCTGGCGAGGCCACGCCGCGTGGCGCACCAGATCCACTCCTCCCACACCGCCATGCGCAGACACGCGCGGCTCGGCACTGATAACGTATAGGACAGTACCTCATCATTCGTCTCGGTATCCTGGCGAGGCCACGCCGCGTGGCGCACCAGATCCACTCCTCCCACACCGCCATGCGCAGACACGAGCGGCTCGGCACTGGTAACGTATAGGACAGTACCTCATCATTCGTCTCGGTATCCTGGCGAGGCCACGCCGCGTGGCGCACCAGATCCACTCCTCCCACACCGCCATGCGCAGACACGCGCGGCTCGGCACTGATAACGTATAGGACAGTACCTCATCATTCGTCTCGGTATCCTGGCGAGGCCACGCCGCGTGGCGCACCAGATCCACTCCTCCCACACCGCCATGCGCAGACACGAGCGGCTCGGCACTGATAACGGCTTTGTTGTGTTGTCCTTAGGATCTGTTGACATATACATTATGTAACGAATATCAGTATACTGGGTGTAAGGGACAGACTACCTAAACCTGATAGGGTGCATACAATTTTCCGTAGAAACATATGTCAGTAAACGACATACTTAATTGAAATTTGGGGAAGTGCATCAAAAACTAAATTAACAGAACTACAACGAAAACAAAATAAAGCAATTAAATTATTATTCCATTATCCATATCTTACATCAACTGACAAAATCTTCAAAGAAACTCGCCTTATGAACGTAGCCCAACTATACGCATACCACACTTGCATACTTGTTAAAAAGATCCTAACCAAATCCATACACACTTCAATCACACTCACACAAACAAAACATATAACTCAACGGTCATCTCGCAGAGCTAGCTTTATCGTGTTACCCAAAACTCGGACGAACTACGGAAAAAAAATGTTTACTTTTGAGGGAGCACGGCTTTATAATAAACTACCGTCAGAATTAAAAAATAACAATCTAGATTTGTTTAAAACCAAACTTGCACAATATTTGAAAACTGTTTAAATAAGTATTCATATGTTATATGAACGGCAACAACACTATTATGATTAACATTTTCTTATGTAAGTGACTGTTTGTCTGTAATAAGAAATAAAGATTCTTTAACCTGAACGACAAAATTCGACCTCCCATACAAAATCACAAGCAGCTGACTGCACTGCTTACTATGGAAAGTAAAAAAAATAAACGTTTTCTAAAAATATTATTATTCACAATCAGCTGACTGCATTTACTATGAAAAGTAAAAATAAAATACGTTTCCTGAAAAAATATATATCGGAAGTTGTCCAGTTTTATGGTCTGAATACACCTTATCAGTATTCGGTCCAAACAAATTTAGTAATCGCCAGAATCGATTCGCTAAGAAGAAGTATTCGGAGAGCTGTCCCTTACACCCTGTATATGCATAGCAATACTAGACCTAAAGCTGTGAATTATTACGGTGAACGAACAAGAAAGTGTATGATCCTGAAGATAATGAATTATATTCCTGATCAATCGAAAGACGAATCAGGTAGCAAGAGAACATATAAAAGAAACATTCAAAAATATTGACTAAAACATAGACATAGACATTTATTTATTAACTAATTATAGTACATAAAGAAGCACTTAGTTAAGATTTAATATTAATGTAAACGAGTTATAAAGAAAACAAACTTATATACTACTAGCTGTTACTCGAGGCATTGCTCGCATAACCCTCGAGTGGTGATAAAAACTATCCTATGTGTTAATCCATGTTACCTTCTATATGTGTGCCAAATTTCATTACAATCGGTTCAGTTGTTTATGCGTGAAGAAGTAACAAACAAACAAACATACACAATTTAGGATTTATAATATTAGTAGGATACCTACTAGTGAAATGGTTCTGACTTAGTTTTAATGTCACGGCAGAAGCCGTAACGCTAATATTCTGTCAAACCACTAATTATTGATAAAATGTAGGCTGTAACTGACCTATTTCTATCCCTTTCAAGCATTATACGTAATAAAAGAGAAGCATCACTTACCCATTACAATATGAGGTCGTTTTGGCGCTTCACCCGATCCATGATTGAAAATCGCTACCACAACTCTGTCACTTCCATCCAGCTTCACACTTTCTAAAGTGTCATAATACGCATCCACAAAGTACAGTCTGTTTCCTGGCGTATGTATGGCTAATGCTGTGACTCTTCGCACTCTTCGTCTGACCAGCCAGCGAGGCTCGGAGCCGTCCATGCCAGCGATCATGATGCCAGGGTCTGAACCCCGTTCCGACCATACCATTTGCCTGTGGAGAGAGAAAGACTGTTTGTAGCTAAAAACGTCAACAACACTATAATTTATTCAAGGCTTTTAAAGATACAAGCGTTGAATAAAGATTTTGGAAATGAAAAGTTTATCCGATAGTAGGTTGATGTGTAAAGATTTGGGCGACAGACTGACAACCTGTCACTTTTGTGATATTCACAATTTAAAAAAAAATGTCTAGGGCATTGTTTACGGATGAATTACTTACTATGTCGTACAAGCGAGCCAAAGACTTTGACTGCTGTGAAATAATTCCTGCTTTAAAACAGCGAATCCGCATGTAATAGAAAGCCTGATGGTAAAGCCTTAAGAAACATGTTTCCGTGCTTCGGAGGGCACGTTAAGCCATCGGTTCCGGTTGCTGTCTATGATTAATAGATTACTAGACGGCAGTCGTAATACAATGTTAGAGGCCTTCTACTAGTACAATACAATGTTAGAGGCCTACTACTAGTAGTACGTTACAAGGCTTCTAGTATTATAAGGCGGTTAAAAATCTGACACCAGGGTTCATCGGGTCGTTTGTCGACTCGGTGTCCCACACAAAAAAAAAAGATAACAAACCATCGTTTTGGAAGTACCCCTAATACTCAAAAACTGAACAAACCTGGTCATATTATAAAGCAGAATATCATCAGGCTCTCCATATCGGCGCGTGTACAATGCTCGTCGTCTCCTCCCATCTAACGCAGCGCAGTATACTGCTCCGGTAGTTTCACGAGTAGCCACTTGTACCGTTGTCCAGTAGATGCGTTTTGATACCCAATCGATGGCCACACCGCGGATTACTCCACCGTCTTTTACCTGCAGAAGAATTTGTTGATAACCTGAATATCCAATTTCATTTATGAAAATAATATAGCACTGTGAGTGAATAATAAACCATAGTACATTTACATTAAAAAAGCTTCTTAGCGTGGTTTGTATTCCTACTTGAATTGTGGACTATCTATAGCATTCGTTATAATAACTATGTACAAGATGTCGCTTGTACGTCGCTTCGAGACGAGTACCAGGAGTTGAAAATTGGAAGTGTCAGTCGAGGCACCGGTAGCTCAGTTGTCAGAGCAGTGGGACAGTACCCCAGGGATTCAAGCCCCGGCGAACACCTGTCTTTTTATACAGGGTGTAAGGGACAGTCCTCCGAATACAGATAGTGAACATTCAGACAATGAAACGGATCAATTTTTAAGAAAAAACGTAAAATACATTTATTTTCCATATATGTATGGAAGGTCGATTTTTTGTCGTTTACTGACATGTGTTCCGAGGGAATAATTGATCAGTTTCATGGTCTACAAAATGCACACTATTAGTGATCGGAGGGCTGTCCCTTACATCCCCTATTGTTTTCCACCAAATCAGGAAAAGAACTTAATTTGACCAGTCAAACAGTACTTTTAAACATATTTTTGTGTCATATAGAATATTTAAACTTACAATCGTCTCGCTATGTGTCACAGACACCACTAGTGGCCCGGAGCTGTTGTGCACAAACGCGCTAATGTCCAGTCTTCTAATGGCCCAGCCGTTGTCTACCAATGCCACACCGATTGTTGATATGTCTGTTAGTTACTTACAATCGTCTCGCTATGTGTCACAGACACCACTAGTGCACAAACGCGCTAATGTCCAGTCTTCTAATGGCCCAGCCGTTGTCTACCAATGCCACACCGATTGTTGATGTGTCTGTTAGTTACTTACAATAGTCTCGCTATGTGTCACAGACACCACTAGTGCACAAACGCGCTAATGTCCAGTCTTCTAATGGCCCAGCCGTTGTCTACCAATGCCACACCGATTGTTGATGTGTCTGTTAGTTACTTACAATAGTCTCGCTATGTGTCACAGACACCACTAGTGGCCCGGAGCTGTTGTGCACAAACGTGCTAATGTCCAGTCTTCTAATGGCCCCGCTCTCATCGCCCCACCATACCCACCAGCCGTTGTCTACTAATGCCACGGCAATTGTCGATATGTCTGGTCTAAAAACAAAAACTGAATTAGCATTTGACCTCGACGAATGTACCTCGATCAAATCGGGGACGTGCTAAAGAAAGGTCAGGTCAAGAGTACCCTAAACCGACGAGCTAGCATGAAGAGATTGATGAATGAAGAGGAGGCGAAAGAAGTACGTCAGGATCATAGTAAGTGGAAGGAAGTAGTCTCTCTCTGCCTACTCGGCGTGATTTATGTATGCATGTATGTATGTATGCATTAGCAATTTCTAATAGGGATAATGGCACACTAGTGAAATGAGCCACTTTATGATATATTATCATATTAATATTTGAAAGAAAACCTCAGTGTGAACAAACACTTCACAGCTTGTATCTTGTAAACTATTACACCGTTGTAGATGAAATGTGTTGCGACTTTTAAATAAGATAAGATAATTATTAGATTTAATGAAACAAGAATAATCCAAATCAGCCTAATAATTTCTGAGAGAATGTGAGGACAAAAATAATAAAATTACATACAATTTTCGTATTTTTTACACTAACACAGGCACCCTCAATTTGAAGAGACTTTTCTTCGACTTTTTCTTCAACAGCCACAAAAGTCTCCCTCAAAGGCCTCCCCCAATGAGGGGGGTATTTGCCATACTCACCACGCTTGGCAGGCGGATTGGCGAACGCAGTGCAAGGTGTTGTATTCACAGGGAACTCTGTCCATTCCCTGGATTCACTCCTTAGTCGCCTCTTAAGAAGATTTTTAATTCAGTGCTGTGTGATGCCCGCTTAGAATAGCATCACCCCATTTCTTTCCCGTGGGAGTCGTAAGAGGCGACTAAGAGACTAGAGGGTGTGTATTGCTGTTTAGGCGATGGGCTGACAACCTGTCACTATGGCGCTACACAATTTTCTGAATGACACTCAAATATTTTTTAGAAATGGCGTAAATGTCCGTTTTTTGCGGCCGTTTACGCTCTGTGTTGTGATTCAAATTTCGCGCCTTCTCATACTAGGTTCCAAAACAAATGCACCATGCTGTCTGTCTATATTCTGTGGCACTATTTTTCGTGTATGTTCTTCTGATAAAGTAAAGATTTTATAGCTGAAATACGCTTTGATTTCTCAGTAAAACATTACTTTGCCTACCCCGAAAGGGATTACAGGCGATGTGTGTATGTATGTATTTAATTCGATAAAATGCGGAATAACAACCACACCTCGGAGTAGTCTCGCAAGGTAGTCGCGACTTACTTGTGTGTATTGCCGATGCCCTGCTGATTGTCGTGTTCATGTTTGTGAAGCTCCCACAGTCTGAGGGAGCCAGACTCCGCTACCACCACCTTCGCTTTGTCGCCTAAAAACGTATACACCATATTTATTACACAGGAAAAACAAACTATCGATTATTAGGGTCGGATTAGTCAGCGGCTCGGCTGCTGCGGCACGAAAGCGAACAGCGAGATTATAATATCATGTGTGCAACGAATTATATAAATGAGTAAATTAAGGTTTGGTATACATTATGATTCCCTTTTTCAAAACCTTGTGAATTCGCGACAAACGTCCTGGTCGCTTTCGCACCGCAGGGGCAGAGCCTTCTGACCTTTATAGTTAGTTAAAGTGTAGTACGGGTCATTTCCTACTGCAACGCGACTTAACGCGTTATTTTGTTTCTTCAGCCTGTCTTACATGAGCAACTCCACAAATTTAAGAAACATGTAGCGACCTCTGGGAGCTACGACAAGAAGCTCACTCAAAGTGGTTCACGAGCAAGCAAGTCGCAACAGAAGTTCCAACATATCTGCAAGATGGCGCCACGTGACAGAACAAAGAGCCTGAAACGCGGTATCGAAGTGTTTCACCGCGCAACGCATATATACAACTTCCAATTCTATCCAGGAGGACCAGTCGGTCCCCTGCACACAACACCCGGCCAGGCGGGTAGCTACCCTTTTCCCGACTCCACCTGGAACCCTCCATTCTGCCTATTGGCATCACTCCTGTCACCCGCCATAAACACTTACTTCTTCTTCTTATATTTAAGAGCATTGCTTTTGTCGGTGGAGTTTCTTCTTGACATCTCTGTACGACATGACCATAATAAAGGGCGGAAATTATAAGCAATGAAGTGAGCAACGCGCGAGACAATATATTCTCGTGGGACGCATGTTAGGTGCACTGGGGTATATCGTGATGTCACTAGCGACCCCAATGACACCCCGAAATGGTACTCACTGGTCACGTCGCGGTGTGAACTGATCCTTACGGTCGGGTTATAGTGAACGGCTTGGCCGCTGCGGCACAAAAGCGGCTAGGCCATTTCTCGTGAGATTACAAGGACATGTTTGCAATTAATTATACGAACGAATTTAGTATCTTTAATATGTGAAACGCAACATAATGTATTGCTTAAAAATCCTTGTGGATTCGCGACAAAAATCCTGGCGACTGCCCAAAATCAATATAATCAGACTCTTAGTTTACTTACCAACAGCTTCACATGTCAAGCTATTATCTGGTAATAATCGTTGCTTGTAGCCATGCACGCACCTGTAAAAAATAATAATAATAAATAAGGACACGTTAGAAACACAGGATGATTATATGATCTTTTTTTTTAATTGTATACCTTACATGGGAAGTGTTTTAAAATTTGGTATTCAATGATTATATGAGTAAGTACAATAGAGTGAGACTTACTTGCAAGTGCGGTTCTGGTTGTGTTTGGGAAGGCACAGCTGTGAGCAAGTGCGCCAGTTACACGCCTCTGAATCTAGAAAATAAGAAAAACATTCGTTACAATTGACCGTCTAGATCTAGACGTTCCAAAGTCTAGACAGGTAGGAAAAACACTCTAGGGGAATGGTAAAAAATATATAAATAGTCTATTCCTAAAAATTGCAAAATTAAACAATAACATAACGAATTTCCTATTTGTTTTTTTTTTAAGGATTGTGTCCGGCTATTGATTTCTTTTTTATTAATAATGGGTTTGCTCTTTATTCTAGTCTAGGTCATAGGACAGAGACAGAGTCTAAGATGGAGCGAGCTCACCCACGATATTTTGTATGAAAAACTGGCTTTGTGACGTCACTATACACTAGGAAGGCGTCAAAACAGAATCTTTTGAATTGTTTCTAAGTTTAATAGATCTTTTATTTGCATATTTTGAACAACGATGAATGAGAACTATTCTACTTTTAGATTTTCATTTTAAATATCCAAGTCTCTTATTCTATTAACTACCCAGAACACAACCGTGTAAACTGTAAATAATTATCTTATCAGTAATCTTATCTATTTCTTGCCGTGCTTCGGAGGGCACGTTAAGCCGTCGGTCTCGGTTGCTGTCTACGACTACTAAGCCGGCGGTCGTTACACAACCACGTCAGAGGCCCACTAGTAGTAGTAGGCGGTTGAAAAACTCTAACAGCAGGGTTCATCGGTTCGTTTATCAACTCGGTGTCTCACACGAAAATTAGTAGTTCTGCTTCTTTCGTGTCGATGACTCAAATATATTTCGACCAGAAATTTGCCACGACTACGGCGTGTCAACAAGTCGGACATACATACATACATACATCAGCCTATTGCAGTCTACTGCTTGCGTAGGCCTCCCCCAGGGTACGCCATAGGGCACGATCTCTCGTTTTCGCCATCCAGTCGCTACCAGCCGCCTTTTTTAAGTCACCGGTCCATCTGACACTACGCTACGCTTGCCGAGTCGGACAAGGTGCAGGTATTAGCGCAGTCAAGTATAGTACCGCCGTTGAGAGAAGTCGTATTTGACAGCTGTCAGATTCGTGATAATACTATGGCAGAGGGTCCAATTTCCTTTGTTGACATCTCTTTTAGTATGGAGATGACAGCTGTCAAAACCGACTTCTCTCGGCGGCGGTACTGTAGTAGTAACCTGTGGGTACTAGAGAGACTATTGAATACCTTGTTCGCAGGAGGCGTGTACGGGCACACAGCGGCCATCGTCACACAACTGCTCGTCCGTGAAGCACACGCCGTCCGACGCGAATCTAAGACCTGAACAAAATATATAAGTGGTGATAAAAACTATCCAATGTGCTAATCCATGTTATCTTCTATATGTGTGCCTAATTTAATAACAATCGGTTCCGTAGTTTTTGCGTTAAGAAGGAACAAACATACAAACTTTCATATTTATAGTATAAGTAGGAAGTAGGATTTCTAATGTCAATGCTCAACAATTGGATAGTGAGATAAATCGTTTATTGCCACAATCACATTACATTGCCGTGTAATGCCGGCTTAGAATAGCATCACCCCATTTCTTTCCCGTGGGAGACGTAAGAGGCGATTGAGGGACTCGGGGGTGTGTATTGCAATTTTAGGCGATGGGCTGACAACCTGTCACTAGCGATACACAATTTTCCGAATAACCCTCAATTATTTGTCACACGTGGCATAAATGTCCGTTTTTTGCTACCGTTTACGCACTGCCTACCCCGCAAGGGATTATAGGCGTGATATGTGTATGTATGTACATTACATCAAGGTTCTTTATTTTATAATAATTAACATTTATTATAACAAGTTTGTATTGTGGCAAAAGGGACATTTTCAGCTTAATGCAGTTTCAAGACGTGATGCTCTGAAAAAGCGCTGTTTTTCATAACATCCCTTTTTACCACATGACGTGCCCTTACATTTTTTTTACATACATACACATATCACGCCTATAATCCCTTATGGGGTAGGCAGAGCGTAAATGGCCGCAAAAAACGGACATTTATGCCACGTCTGACAAATGATTGAGGGTTATTCGGAAAATTGTGTATCGCCATAGTGACAGGTTGTCAGCCAATCGCCTAAAATTGCCATACACGCACACCCTCAAGTCCCTCAGTCGCCTCTTACGACTCCCACGGGAAAGAAATGGGGTGATGCTATTTGAAGCCGGCATCACACGTATTTTTTTTTAGTTAGTTAATTTCAGCTATTCCAATGTTCAAATATCGTATTGAAAATTAATATTTTAAAACTGGCGTTAGGGATAGCCCCCGAATACTGATCGATGCATGCAGAATATGAAATTGAACAAGTTTCCCTTAGGAACAGAAACATATCAGAAAACTACAAAAAATAAAAGAACCTTTCACAAAAAATTACGATCAGCTGAGAGCATTTACAACGGGCATTAAAAACATGAAGTCGTTCAGTTTCATGGTCTGAATGTGACCTATCAGTATTACACCCCGTAAGTATACTTTTCCAAAATACACTTCGATAATATTATTAATTACTATGTACCCGTACTGTTAAATGAAAACTTCAGTTATTAGGTAATAGGTATATGGTGTGAAATACTTACAAAGTGTGGTTCTCTCGTCAAGCGCTTCTTCGCAGTCGTCGAATCCGTCACACATCAAGTTTTGCGGGATGCACTGGTGCCCGCCGCAACTGGGAAACATTTTTACATTTAAAATATATTAAATTGAAACGAAGAGTACTTAAATTATTGATAAAATCGCGAGAAAACAATACAACGGCGAAAATCCCATTGTAAACAACCGTGAAACCTAAAACTTATTTAAAAACGCTACGCTACTACTTTTTGCTACGTGTTTTGCGAGTTTGCGATATACTTCTGAGCACAGTGAGGAATTTAAACAAAGGAGGTATCAAAAACTTTGTCCTTGCTGTTTTACAGGGTGTAAGTTCTGGATGGGTAGATGTTCAGTTTCATATTTTGAACGTGCCTGCAAAATTTTCGGTACACCGAACATACAATTTTTCAAATCGTCCAATTAGAAATTATGAAGTTGCGTGTTCGATCGCCAGTGATGGTAAAAGCAGGTACTTACTAGAACATGGGTGGAGTGCAGACCCGCTTGGCGCAGATGGTAGGATCCTCGTCGGAGCCACGGGAGCAGTCCGCGCGCCCGTCGCAGCGCCACGCTTCAGGCTGGCACCTGGCAAACATACGATTTCGTATAAAAACACATATCAGCTCAGAGTAAAAGTTTATCTTTTTCCATTAAATCATGAAACTTTCCAAAGCTTACATAAATATATCAGCTTTCCACTGCTGGTTGTAGGCCTCCCTTAGTGTACACTATAGGGTAAGATCGCCCGTTTTCGCCATCCAGTCGCTACGTGCGGCGGCGTGTACTAGCTCTCTGAGTGGCATGTAGCCGGTGGGCCGCCGCCCATCAGTTCTACGACAGATATGACCAGCCCACTGCCACTTTCCTACACTTCCGGACTATGTCCGTTTGTCCGTTACTTGATCAAAGCAAAGCTTACCACACGCGATCCCTGGCGTTACATTGCAGCCTGGTGCCACACTGCAAGGTACTGTTGTCGACAGCTGTCGATGGCTGTATGGTGGTGGAACAGTTCGCTTCGTCGGAACCATCGCCGCAGTCCGCCTCGCCGTCGCACCACCATTCTCTACAAGAAACAAAATAATTAAATATAAAATAAAACTTTCAGAGTCCAGCCATTGTAATGTTTTTAATACACACACATAATCACGCCTTAACGGCCGTAAAAACGGTCGCTATCGCCACATCTGTCGAATATTTGCGGGCTGTTTCAGAAAAATCGTGAATCACTATAGTGACAGCCTGCCTGAAATTTTAATATACATGAAACACCCGCGGGCAAGAAATTGTGTAATGGTGAAGCTATTCTAAGCCGGCAATAAGTTAAGAATTTCAAAGTGCGGGTACTCAAGTGGAAGTCAAACGGTTAAGTAAAATGAGTCAAAAATTTGGAATCTAAATAATCTAATACGTATATTAATTTAACGCACTTCGATTTTCGCGATGTTCTGTCAACCTTATCTACCAAAAGTGGCTAAGTAAATATCTAAGAGACTGCCTGTTGTGATTTTCCTTTCATTGTTATCAAGATAGTAGCTAGTGAGCTTCATCTTATTCTTCTTCTTTTCGTTTGGGACACCGTGTCGACGAACGATCCGAAGAACCCTGGTTTCAAGAGTTTTTCAACCGCTTACTACTTCTAGTAGACCCCTGAATTTGATTCCGATTGTGTAACGATAGTCGTCTAACTAATCATAGACAGCAACCGGGACCGACGGCTTAATCCTTGCCCTCCGAAGCACGGAATCATCTTTCCACTGGCAATCAGGTGGTTAAGCCTGCAACGTTCTATCGAGACTGGAAACAAATTCACAAAGTGATAATATCAACTTTGTGAGTGTCCCACCGAGAATCGAACCGCAAAACCTTTTCTGCGCCACATCGACCGTCGTAGCTTAATACCACATGCACACCAATCGATACTAGATCCTAAGGCGAGTGTACACGTCAACGGCCTCGACAGTGGCGCCACTAAACAAAAAAATATCTATTCATACAATCTATCAGAATGTTCGTTTGCTCAAATCTTTAGTATTATCCTTAAGTGAACTTAGAACCCGCAAACTCAATGAAATATTCGTTGTTATTAAAGTTAAGGCAATTAATACGAAAAGTGGCCGTTTAGGCACTTTTTGCCATAACTTAATTAGAGCGAATATTTCATTGAGCCTATGGCAAAAAGTGCCTAAAAACGGCCACTTTTCGTATTAATTTCCATAACTTTAATTACAGCGAATATTTCATTGAGTTTGCAGGTTTTAATTTTACTTAAGGATAATACTAAAACTTGAGCAACGGATTGTTTTTTGTTAAGAAGCGCCATCGTCGAGACCGTTCTTTTTTTATTTTTATTAATGATGGGTTTGCTCTTGACTCTAGTCTAGGTCATAGGACAGAGACAGAGGCTAAGATGGAGCGAGCTCTCCCAGAAGAAGCCTGTTCACTCTTACTTTGAAGAGATTAGGGTTGTATGCGTTTGGAAACACAGACGCAGGTAGTGAGTTCCACTATTTAGCAGTACGCATTATAAATGATGACTGGAAGCGCTTAGTCCGAATTGGTGGAATGGAAACCAGGTACGGATGGTATCCGGCGGTGCGTCTGGATGTCCGATGGTAGAAGGGAGCTGGTGGAACAAGTACAATATATAAAAAACCGACAAGCAGGCAACCTTGCGGCGATGTGCCAGGCTATGTAGCTTGGTGTCCACCAGTTTTATGTCGCCTATGAGCCTCTTGGCCCTGCGTTCCACCGAGTCAAGAGCGTCAAGTTGGTATTTGGCTGAGCCATCCCAAAGGTAACTGCAATACTCCATGCAGGATCGGACTTGTGATTTGTAAAGAGTTAAAAGCTGTCCAGGCGTAAAGTATCGCTTCACTCTATTCAGGATGCCCAGCTTCTTAGCCGCCGTTTGAGCCTTGTACTCGATGGTCGCGCCGAAGTTTAGATTTGATGTCAACTCCATGCCTAGAAGCTCAAGCCTGTCAGTGACTGGGACAGATGTACCCCGAAAAGTAGGTGTCCAGTCGAAAGGACTCCTTTTTGCAGTGAAAAGACACGCCTGTGTTTTGTTGGCATTGAATGAGACCAGATTGTCGTCGCCCCATTGGGAGACAAGACTTAAGGTCAGATCTGTTCGCTCTACCATGGCCTTTCTTAACGAACGTATTTCATCCCCACTGGTCTTTGCACCTGTCAAGTATCTCTCTGAAACGGTACTATCATCTGCGTATCCAAGAATACCATGCCGAAGGAGGTCATTGATGTGCAGCAGGAAAAGAGTTGCAGAGAGAACAGACCCCTGAGGAACTCCGGCATCAATGGCCATAAGGTCAGAGGAGCAGCCGTCAACGACTACTCTGATGGACCGTTCACTAAGGAAGTCTGAAATCCAAGTACAAAAATCAGCTGGGATGCCATAAGCAGGAAGCTTGCTGAGCAGACTTGCATGCCAAACCCTGTCAAAGGCCTTCGAGATATCGAGTGAAACGGCAAGTTCTTCGCCATTTTTCTCGATGGCTTCGCCCCAGCAGTGCGTGACATACACAAGAAGATCACCAGGAAACCGCCCCCGGCGAAAGCCATATTGACGGTCACTGAGAAGATCATTGTCTTCAAGGTATGTCAGCAACTTACTGTTAAGTACCCTCTCCATGACCTTGCATAGGATGGAGGTAATGGCAATTGGACAGTAATGGGCAGGGTCAGCACGGTCGCCCTTTTTGGGAACTGGTTGCACATTAGCAAGCTTCCAGGCCCCCGGCACGGCTACACTAGCCTTAATAGCCACATACTTACTTCAATATACACTCCTGTGTGGAGTTACAAGGCAGGGAGCCAGGGCCGCACTGCAACGCGCACTGTTTCTCATCGGATCCGTCGCGGCATTCCACTGCCCCCGAACAACGTAGGTCGCCTCGGATGCATTCGCCGTTTGCGCATCTGTGGATCGGTATACACTTTGTTAGTGGTTTGAGAAACTTTGAAGAATACTTGAAGGCAGAGATCGGAACCGGTTTTGATTTACTTACATACATATATCGCGCCTTTATCCCTTACGAGGTAGGCTGAGCGTAAACGCTATCGCTATCACCACGTCTGACAAATATTTCAAGGCCGTCTCAGAAAAATCATGTATCACTATAGTGATAGGTTGTCAGCCTGTCGCTTTAAATGGTAATACACATGACACCCTCGAGTCCCTTAGTCACCTCTTACGACACCCGCGGAATAGGAATGAGGTGATGCTATTCTAAGCCAGCATCGCACGGCACTTTCGTAGTTTGCGTGTTTTTTTTTATTGGGTGTAAGCATTGATCTATAACAACCCTAGATTACGCGCGTACGCTCAAAAGGTGGGCCGGTAAAGTAGTGCACAATTTGCAAGCGAGCACTCCTTTTTTCACAGTGCGTGGCTGGCCGCGAAACTGTTAACATGACCAAGTACGGGCTAACAAATAAGGCTGAATTCAATAGATTATGGTGAGGTTCGTTGTGATATTTTGAATCAGGCGGACGCAATGAATCTATAAATCGCTATGTATGACTGTATAGTTCAGTAGGTGACAAAATCTTAGCGTAATTTTGTATGAGGCGCTAAATCTAGGGTTGTTGTAGATCAATGGGTGTAAGAGACAGCCCTCCGTATACTGATAGGGTGAATGCAGACCATGAAACTAAACACATGTCAAGAAACGACAAAAAAACTACCTCCCAAACAAAATTAAAATCAGCTGACTGCATTTACTATGGGAAGTCATTTTTTTTTAATGGGAAGTGGTACTTTCATGGTCTGAATGCAGCCTATCAGTATTCGGAGGGCTGTCCCTTGCACCCTGTATGTTGCATTACCTGAACTCAGTCTCGGAGCAGTTTCTCGGTTGGCAGTTGATCTCATCAGCTCTGTCTCCGCAGTCGTCTTCGTAATCACATCTGAAATTGGCAGATTTATGAGAACAACGATTTTACATACTTATACTTAGTAAATTATAGAACGATTCCCTTGACAGCAGGTACCTAGATAGGACACTACGTGAGAGTGAAAAAGCATAATAAAAATTGAATGAATCTGTATCTGTCACAGACCTCAAGCTGAATTTTATGAACTATAGAACCGTCCAAACAATGGACCACCTACCGCTACTATCCTGTCCCAATTGCCCAAACCCTGCAATAGGCGAGCCCCAGGGGCATTTCAGTTGCCAAATATTACTACCGGAAAATATTACTAATGCCATCGACTCGACGAAGAAGAATGAACTATAGGAAATTTGGTAAAAACGAAAATTAAAATAAATATTTTTGACAAAGTAGAATGCATAGTCGTTTTCATTGACTAGTCATTCATTTCACTTACGAAAAATTACAGTAAAATTATCGTTACCGCCATTATTTTCCAAATATGTACGTCGCCACAGCCAAGTTGGATTTACTTTATAGTTCACTTTTATGTGACATATCTACCGGATTTTCTCCTTTTAACAATTATCAAAATAATCATTAAAATAATTTTGTGGTACTACTAAGAGTACAATGGCATAAATTCGGGAAATTAATTCTTTCAACTTACCTTAAATTACCGCTGTCAGTTTCCATCAATTAGATTTAGAAAAGGATAAAAGATATCCAAGTCATGTCATGTTTAAAAGTTCTTCGTCATTTCTGCTCAATTTCGTCGCCATTGTCCAAGACATGACATGACTTAGACATCTATGCTATTCTAAACCTATTTGACTATTCTAAGGTAAGTTACGATAATGAACTATGGTTTATATATATTATTTTCATAAATGAAATTAAGGAATAAAAGTATGTTAGCGCTCATCGGGGCTTGAACCCGGGACCGTGAGGTACCGTCCCACTGCTCCGCCAACTTCAATCTCTTGGTGCTCATTTCGTAGCGACGTACAAGCGATATCTAATCGAGGTTTACACTTATAAGTTAAGAGAGGTTATATCCCGAGTGGAGGGCGTTGCGTACCTCCACCTGCCGGGGATGCAGGCTCCGCTCGGGCAGCGGAAGTAGGTGGGCTCGCAAGCTGGCGGGATTACTCATGTGTTAGGGAACTAAGGGATGTCAGAGAGGTTATATCCCGAGTGGAGGGCGTTGCGTACCTCCACCTGCCGGGGATGCAGGCTCCGCTCGGGCAGCGGAAGTAGGTGGGCTCGCAAGCTGGCGGGATTACTCATGTGTTAGGGAACTAAGGGATGTTCAGAGAGGTTATATCCCGAGTGGAGGGCGTTGCGTACCTCCACCTGCCGGGGATGCAGGCTCCGCTCGGGCAGCGGAAGTAGGTGGGCTCGCAAGCTGGCGGGATTACTCATGTGTTAGGGAACTAAGGGATGTTCAGAGAGGTTATATCCCGAGTGGAGGGCGTTGCGTACCTCCACCTGCCGGGGATGCAGGCTCCGCTCGGGCAGCGGAAGTAGGTGGGCTCGCAAGCTGGCGGGATCACTCATGTGTTAGGGAACTAAGGGATGTTCAGAGAGGTTATATCCCGAGTGGAGGGCGTTGCGTACCTCCACCTGCCGGGGATGCAGGCTCCGCTCGGGCAGCGGAAGTAGGTGGGCTCGCAAGCTGGCGGGATTACTCATGTGTTAGGGAACTAAGGGATGTCAGAGAGGTTATATCCCGAGTGGAGGGCGTTGCGTACCTCCACCTGCCGGGGATGCAGGCTCCGCTCGGGCAGCGGAAGTAGGTGGGCTCGCAAGCTGGCGGGATTACTCATGTGTTAGGGAACTAAGGGATGTCAGAGAGGTTATATCCCGAGTGGAGGGCGTTGCGTACCTCCACCTGCCGGGGATGCAGGCTCCGCTCGGGCAGCGGAAGTAGGTGGGCTCGCAAGCTGGCGGGATTACTCATGTGTTAGGGAACTAAGGGATGTCAGAGAGGTTATATCCCGAGTGGAGGGCGTTGCGTACCTCCACCTGCCGGGGATGCAGGCTCCGCTCGGGCAGCGGAAGTAGGTGGGCTCGCAAGCTGGCGGGATTACTCATGTGTTAGGGAACTAAGGGATGTCAGAGAGGTTATATCCCGAGTGGAGGGCGTTGCGTACCTCCACCTGCCGGGGATGCAGGCTCCGCTCGGGCAGCGGAAGTAGGTGGGCTCGCAAGCTGGCGGGATTACTCATGTGTTAGGGAACTAAGGGATGTCAGAGAGGTTATATCCCGAGTGGAGGGCGTTGCGTACCTCCACCTGCCGGGGATGCAGGCTCCGCTCGGGCAGCGGAAGTAGGTGGGCTCGCAAGCTGGCGGGATTACTCATGTGTTAGGGAACTAAGGGATGTCAGAGAGGTTATATCCCGAGTGGAGGGCGTTGCGTACCTCCACCTGCCGGGGATGCAGGCTCCGCTCGGGCAGCGGAAGTAGGTGGGCTCGCAAGCTGGCGGGATTACTCATGTGTTAGGGAACTAAGGGATGTTCAGAGAGGTTATATCCCGAGTGGAGGGCGTTGCGTACCTCCACCTGCCGGGGATGCAGGCTCCGCTCGGGCAGCGGAAGTAGGTGGGCTCGCAAGCTGGCGGGATCACTCATGTGTTAGGGAACTAAGGGATGTTCAGAGAGGTTATATCCCGAGTGGAGGGCGTTGCGTACCTCCACCTGCCGGGGATGCAGGCTCCGCTCGGGCAGCGGAAGTAGGTGGGCTCGCAAGCTGGCGGGATTACTCATGTGTTAGGGAACTAAGGGATGTCAGAGAGGTTATATCCCGAGTGGAGGGCGTTGCGTACCTCCACCTGCCGGGGATGCAGGCTCCGCTCGGGCAGCGGAAGTAGGTGGGCTCGCAAGCTGGCGGGATTACTCATGTGTTAGGGAACTAAGGGATGTCAGAGAGGTTATATCCCGAGTGGAGGGCGTTGCGTACCTCCACCTGCCGGGGATGCAGGCTCCGCTCGGGCAGCGGAAGTAGGTGGGCTCGCAAGCTGGCGGGATTACTCATGTGTTAGGGAACTAAGGGATGTCAGAGAGGTTATATCCCGAGTGGAGGGCGTTGCGTACCTCCACCTGCCGGGGATGCAGGCTCCGCTCGGGCAGCGGAAGTAGGTGGGCTCGCAAGCTGGCGGGATTACTCATGTGTTAGGGAACTAAGGGATGTCAGAGAGGTTATATCCCGAGTGGAGGGCGTTGCGTACCTCCACCTGCCGGGGATGCAGGCTCCGCTCGGGCAGCGGAAGTAGGTGGGCTCGCAAGCTGGCGGGATCACTCATGTGTTAGGGAACTAAGGGATGTTCAGAGAGGTTATATCCCGAGTGGAGGGCGTTGCGTACCTCCACCTGCCGGGGATGCAGGCTCCGCTCGGGCAGCGGAAGTAGGTGGGCTCGCAAGCTGGCGCGGCTCTGGGGCCGCACTCGGACTCGTCTTCGCGCCCGGGGCAGTCCGCCTGGAGACACACACACATTTTTAAAAAATCCCTTCGGAAACTTCAGCAATTTTTAATAATTGTACATACTATACATACATACAAAACCTAGAAAATTGAAACAGCAGACGATTTAAATCTAATGCATAAGCAAGGCACACAGAAGCTCATAATATTATTATTAAATTGTAAGCAAAAATGAAACCCAAAATGTGTTGAAAGATTACATAAAATCGTAAAAATCGTGTATAATAAAATGTAATAAAAAATTAAACATAATAAGAATAATGTGTAAAACGTTCATATGTTGCGACAACTGTTGAACACTGACCTCCGCGTCACAGAGCCACTCCCGCGGTATGCACCGGCCGGATCCACATCTAAACTCGTCCCTCGCACAGGTTCGCCTAAAAAAGTTTAGAAAGTCATAATAGCTTTTTATTTTAGAAGTGACTCTGCCTAATGAAGACAATATTGTTCATATTGTCTACATTAGGCAGAGTAAATATTTTGTTTATACTTATACTGCAATATTTGACGTAAATCTCTATGGAATGGCGGGTGACAGGGGAGTATGCCAGTAGGCAAAATGGAGGGTTGCAGGTGGTGTCGGGAAAAGAGTAGCTACCCGCCTGGCCGGGTGTTGTGTCCAGGGGACCGACTGGTCCGCCTGGATAGAATTGGAAGTTGTATATATGCGGTGCGCGATGAAACACTTTGATACCGCGTTTCAGGCACAATAAATAAGTAAGTAAAAACATTTAATTAGACAAAAATAACAGGAAAATTCATAACTTATAATGATATGATATGATATGTGAACCACTTAAGTGAGTTTCTTGTAGTAGTAGCTCCCATTGTCGCTAAAAACGTTACAAGTGCGCTACTTACTTCGTAAATATTAATAACTTTCAATATTGAAGTAGTATCATCTGCAAAAAGCACTGTCTTGGCCAGATTCTATATCATTAAGGGGAAGCCATTTATGTACATCAAAAATAGTACGTACCTGACACAAATAGCGCCTTCATCGGAGCCGTCACCGCAGTCGCCGTCGCCGTCGCACACCCACACCAGCGGCACGCACGCACTGTTCGCGCATGTGAACTGCGGGAAACATATCTTTAGGTTTATATAGGGTGAAATTTAACTAGTTACCGATAGCGGAGACTAAGGTTGTGCTGGTGTTTAAGGAGCAACTTTCTTAAGAAAAATTACATAGGTCAAAATATGAAAAAAATATATTGAGCTTCCATAGTAACCCAAATCAGCTGATCAGCAATTTAATATCATATTCTCAGGATGTGCTGGTAACAAGAAAAAACTTTCCCACGGCCATGGGTCGAAATATGAAAAAAATATTTTGATCTTCCATAGTAACTCAAATCAGCTGATCGGCAATTTAGTATGGGAGGGTTAATATTTTTTTTCGAATTTCGACTTATGTATTTCGTATTTCCTTTGGGAAAGTTGTTCATTATCACCAGCCCGTCTTAAGTTATCGCTATCGGTCACTAGTTAAACTTCACCTTAAATGACAATCTACTTTTATATAAGTTACTCGAGATTACGCTCACACATTTTAAATATTAAACCGGGGCTATCGCAATAATATTTAGGTAAATATTAATAATTAATGAAACTTTGTCGAATGAAACGTCGGGAAACAGGAAAAAGTTTCAAGTGTTGTGGTGTGATTTAATTGACCATCTAAATATTATCGCGATAAATCTACGAAATGGCGATAAATCAATAAAATTATCGCGACAATGTTAGTCAAATTAAATAGCATCAAGTCATGTCGAGTCGAGTCGGGTCCGGTCGGTTCAAGTCGAGTCGAGTCACGCCAAAGCCAAGTCTATACGAATTCTTATAACGGACATCTATAACTTTATAATGTAATTTCCATTGTGTGATAAATAAATCAATCAATCAATCAGTCAGGGCCAGTCACTTCAAGTCAAGTCAAGAAGGTCTTCAAGATTGACTAAGTCAAGACAAATTCGGACCAAGCGCTTCCAGTCATCATTTGCTAAAGAGTGGAACTCATTACCTGCGTCTGTGTTTCCAAACGCATACAACCCTAATCTCTTCAAAGTAAGAGTGAACAGGCTTCTTCTGGGTGAGCTCGCTCCATCTTAGACCCTGTCTCTGTACTATGATCTAGACTAGAGTCAAGAGCAAACCCATCATTAAAAAAATTGAATAGATACTCACATGATGCGGTGGACAAGTCCTCGGCGGGCAATCCTTCTCATCGCCGCCGTCGCTGCAGTCCCTGTTGCCGTCGCAGCGCGCGCCGGCTGGGATGCACCTCGCTGATATACCGGCTGTAGCGTTCCCCGCACACTTCCATTGAGATGACAGGCAGGTGAACTGCACAGATTATAATAGGCCGCTTGTATTGTAATGTCAAATGAGCTTCCTTCTCTGACATAGTGTAATTGTGACGAGCGGAACACCACGTGGTGCAGAATTTTTACTATCTCGTTTCTGTTGCCACTCAAACTGCGCAACACAGCCCCTAGTCGTGAGACTAGGTCCTCTGTGTTGCGGACTCTCCCTCGGCGTAATGCCACATAGCTTACAGACAGACCTAAACTTAACCTACAAAACTAACCTTACTTGAATGGCAAAATACGACTTGTAGCGCCAGTGGCTTTGCCACCTTCAAATAATAATAATAATAATAAAACGTATTGAAACGTCATTCTGCATTAAAATAATGACAACTCATTTCACTTTTTTCAATAGCGTCGAAGCATTAACAATTTTTTGCAACTGTAGCTTCTAATATTTTGAAAATCGTTGAATGAAGTTTGTAGTATCACGGACAATAGCATATATTATTAATGACCCAGTCAAGTACCGATTTAGATGTTACACCAATATTGATTTCACATCAGATGATAACAGGCGTGCTTTTGTAGAATATTCTGAATACCAAAGACTTGATCTGGCGCAGTCGGTAGGATTTTACATAGTCAGATATCATGCTATAATTTGTTATTGTTTACTTCATTTTAAAATGTTTAATGTGGTAATTAATAATAAAAAAGATACAGATAGCATAACAATATATTTAAATTCGAAGCTGAAAAAGAAACCACGGCTAAAGAACATTTAAAAATAGCAACACTGCAGTCCCTGTTCGTAACACTGTATAACTCCGTTTATTTTGGCAAACTTTGTATACAACTGACAGCTCGCAACTGTCAGTTACATACAAAGTTTGTTTACATGATTAGTCATTCTTAAATAAACGGAGTTATAGGTAGTAATTGGTCATCAGCCGAAAGCTGTATGCATCATATGCTCACCTCATCGCATCCCTTTTCATCAGAGCCGTCACCGCATTGTTGCACTCCGTCGCAAATGTGCGAGGGATGTGTGCAATGTCCGTTATTACATTGGAACTGTCCGGGAGAGCAACGGAAAGGCGGGCAGGACGCCGGTTCATCAGATCCGTCGCCGCAATCGTCCTGCGCAAACAAAGTTACAATCACTTATTTCAATTATAGATACATACACATACACATAACACGCCCATTATCCCTTACGGGGTAGGCAGAGCGTAAACGGCTGTAAAAAAAACGGACGTTTACGCCACGTCTGACAATCATTTGGGGTCATTTGAAATATTGGGTATCACCATAGTGACAGGTTGTCAGCCTATCGCCTAAATTTGCAATACACACCCTCAAGTCCCTTAGTCGCTTCTTACGACACCCACGGGAAAGAAATGGGGTGATGCTATTCTAAGCCGGCATCACACGGCTAAATTTATGATGCTGTCATATCGCCGTGCGATGCCGGCTTACAATAGCTTCACCTCAATTCTACCCATGGGTGTCGTAACAGAGAAGGGATAAATTAATCTAGGGAATTGGCAGCACCGTTCCATGTGAATGCAACATCTAGCACTGCGCTCGCCAATCCGACCGCCAATCGTTGTGAGTATAGCAATACCCTCCGATAGGGGGTAGCCCATGTCCAGCAGTGGAATGTTGTGGCTGTCAAACCTTTATAAGGCGATGGCAAGAATGTTACCAACTAAATTTGAACCTTAACTAACCGCAATAGATTTCAAAACCAATGAAAAAATTTGACATGGTCTGCCCGGTAAAGGGTTTATGTTAATGCTGACACTTCACTTGGTGTATTTGTGTTTCTCTAACTCTTTCTGTCTAACGCTACCAGTTTCAACAAAAGAGATAGAGAAACACAAAAAGACCAAGTAAATTGCAATTACAATTCCCAGTCATTACCTGCAGCGCCATCTATCGGTGACACTGACAACTTGTTAGGAACAATAAGCTACGTACCTGAGTATCGCACCGCCACCAGAACGGTATACACTTGAGGCCGGTTTTACACACGAAATGCGCTGAGGTACAGTTCGGTAGACACGACACTCCGTCCTCTGCTAATACGAAGTGTTCCGGACAGGCGCATTTAGTACCGGGGCGCTGGCCCTCTTCAGCGGGCGTTATGAGGCACAAGCCGGAGCAGTTGCGACGGTAGCATTGGGACACTAGGTCTGCAATAGATAGGGGTTTGTCTGTTAACTACGAAAATACAAGTACACTTATATTCTGGTAGGACACGGAGTTAACCGAACGACTCGATGAAGAAAGGTGTCAGTTTTTTTCAACCACCTACTACAAGTGAAGTGATGTAACGAATGTCACTTTTTGAACATTTGCGAATGCGGATATTTGCTATTGACATGAATGCGAATATTCGGTTTTTGGTTAATTTGCGCTTATTGTCAATGGATTGGCGGCAGTCCCGCGTCGAACACGAATTTGTTAGAACGAGTTGCAATTATTTTTCATCATGTTCCATGAATTTATGGAGTAGATCCGAATAAATCGAAACTAAATCCGATAGGTCACACCACTGTGGTCTGCTGGTTAATAAATACAAGTGATTTTAAGGTTAGTGTCAAAAAACAACATGAGTAAATCAATTTCTCCTTGTTTGATTTCAACTTTATAAACCTTATATCGTCTGTTAATTTAAAGATTTTCTAGTTTTCATATTCGCACAAACCTTGCGAATGCAAATATTCAAAAACATGCGAATATTCGTTACATGACTAACAAGTAGCCGTAACAGGCCTGACGATAGGTGATACTGAGGTGAAACTCTGGTGATAGGGTATTTCAACCGCCTACTACTAGTAGTAGGCCTCTGCCATGGTTGTGTAACGACCACCGTCTAAGTTATCATAAGCAGCAATCGGGACCGACGGCTGAACATGCCCTCTGAAGCACGGAACCATCGTTCTGGTTTAAGAAATTTATTTACTCAATATAGAATTACATTCACTTACTTTGAGAAATATAACTACTATTCTAATGTTAATCTTAAAACAGTACTTTGAGTTGTGTTAGTATGAACTACTTTGTTGATTACAAAAATCTTAAACATCTGCTAAGTATAAACATATTATTAATCGTTATTACGGACAATTAGGTGGTTCAGCCTGCATTGTCGTAACCAGACTCGAAACAAATTCACAAAGTGATAATATACAATTTGTGAGTGCCCCACCGGGAATTAAACTCGGAACATTTGCGTCGCAAGCAGTGGTAGTCCCACTGCGCCACATCGGGCGTTTTTTAGGGTTCCGTACCCAAATGGTAATAACGGAAACCCTATTACTGAGGCTCGGCTGTCCGTCCGTCCGTGCGTCCGTCCTACAGTTACGAGGCTGTATCTCCTGAACCGTTATACCAAGACAGTTAAAATTTTCACAGATGATGTATTTCTGTTGCCACTATAACAACAAATAGTAAAAACTAGAATAAAGTAAATATTTAAGGGGGCTCCCATACAAAAAACTTTTTTTTTTTGCGCTTTTATATAGATAACGGTACGGAATCCTTCGTGCGCGAGTCCAACTCGCAACAAACTTACCAGGTATCAACGGTTGCCTGCCCGGGTGGAAGATTCTCAGGTCCATCGGTTTGTGCACGGTGTGCACGATAGTCTTGCATTCGTACGCGCCGCCATTACTTATATCCGATCTGTTTCTTTCCTAAACACAAAAATATAATCATTAGATTTTAATATTACTAAAACATCTTTTTGTAATACACTATAGTACCGCCGCCGAGAGAAGTCGGTTTTGACAGCTGTCATCTCCATACTAAAAGAGATGTCAACATAGGAAAATGGACCTGCCATAGTATTATCACGAATCTGACAGCTGTCAAAACCGACTTATCTCGGCGGCGGTACTATAATGACAATTTTGTACGTAAGAGTATGTTTTTTTATTAGCAATTTAGAAAACTTTGACAAGCGTTATTGGCATCAAGATACACTTGCAAAACTCTCGGGTTATGGATGAGCTGCGGTAGCCTTGGTGGAAGAGGCATCGCCACTAGTAATGGCGAAAGTTGCAGGTTCAAATCCTGTACGTGGTAGAAAATTTTGCAAGTTTTCTAAAATTGTATACGGGAAGTAATTTAAAAATTTGGTAGACTAAATAACAGAAATAGGTAAATATATTTTGTATTTATATTAAAGGCGACTGGGAATAGCATGACCCTAATTCTACCCATGGGTGTCTCAAAAGCGACTAAGGGATAATCATCCAGGGAAAGGGCAGCAGCGTTCTCTGTGAATGCAACATCTTGCACTGCTCTATAAATATTAAATATTTAGGGATAAGCACTGGTTTTCAAATTTAATAATTACTCCTTACAGTTATAGTTCTATGTTACTCCTGCTATAAGAAATCTATGTTTTAAAGCGTGTTGTGTCTACTTTCTTAGTAAGTGTGCAATAGAAGCTCATAGCTAGACAAAATAGTAACCTTGTAGTGTTGGTTAGGCCTCCGCAAGCAGGACTCGATGGCGCGCGTCTCCCAGTCGCTCCAGTAGATCCTCCCCTCCCACACCGCCAGCGCGAACACGTGGTGCAGATTCAGCCAGGGCATGCGCTCTGGGACAATACAATATTGGCCACAATTCGGGATATAAATTGTCCTTACTTGCCTTAAATTAGTGCTGTCACTTTCCATCAAATATGTTTAGAAAAGGAAAGGAGATATCTAAGTCCTGTCATTTTTAAAAACGTCAATGGTTTCTTCGCCTTTTCTAGTCCATTTAGTCGCGATTGTGTTGATCGTCGCCTTATTTTGACAGATAACACGTATTTTGCATGAAATTATAAGACATGACACGACTAAAATATCTCGTATCCTTTTCTAAACCTATTTGACGGAAAGTGACAGCACTAATTTAAGGCAAGTAAGGAAAATTTAAATCCCGAATTGACCTCATTGTTTATTGTTTTATTGTAAGTTAGACACCGATAAACGCTCCTGGTGGAATCAACTAGCCTTTGCAATACAGGGTATCCTAGTGCAGAGACTAGTACTCAAATTGTTATTCTTTTTTGTACTCAATAAATCATTTTTCATTTCATTTTTTCATTTCATTTTTCATTTTCATTGTTAATTCGTTTCTTTGTTATGCAAAAGTACATTTTGTAAGACAGTAGGAAAAGAAACTGGTTTCGACTTATATGGGAAAATGACAGTAGCAGCCCAAATAGACCGAGGCCTGTGCTAGGGTTAGCTACTTCTGTAAGGTTTGTTCTGAAAAATCCGGCACGTAAACTTGAAAACTCAGAATATTAAAAAATAGACAATGAATAAAATGAGCATGCGATTCAAACAAAAATAATGTGGTATATCAATTAATCATGCAAAAAATATGTTATCTTCAAATATACATATACAAAATAAAGGTACATATATACTTATATAGCTCCCACTAAAGCAGGCTAGTAATCTATAGCTATCTATGTTAGTAATTCAACCAAAACCTTTTAAGGTATAGTTATACATACATACATACATAAACATGTTACGCCATGTAATAGGCTAAAGATTACTGTTAAATAAAAGAACTTTGAACTTTATTCCTACATACATACATACATAAATCACACCTATATCCCTTACGGGGTAGGCAGAGCGTTAACGGCCGTTCAACGGATATTAACACCACGTCTGACAAAAGTTTGAGGGTCAATCAGATAACTGTGTTTCACTATAGTGACAGGTTGTCAGCCCGTCGCCTAAAATTGCAATACACACCCTCGAGTCCCTTAGTCGCCTCTTACGACACCCATGGGTAAGAAATGGGGTGATGCTATTCGAAGCCGGCATCACACGGTACATTCGAAGCCGGCATCACACGGTACCTAACTTTATTCCTTGCAGAAAAATATACGGTCGCTATTGTCACTTCTGACAAATATTTGAGGGTCGTTTAAGAAACATCGTGTATGACTCATGTGACAGATTGTCGCCTAAAATTGTAATACACATGAAACCCTCAAATTCCTAAGTCACCCCTTACGACACCCGCGGGAAAGAAATAGGGTTGATGCTATTCTAAGCCAGCATCATACGGTAGGTATAATTATAACTATTTGCAATTGAGCGTTATTTTAAGAGTCCATTTTTAACAAACTTGAATACATTAGATCCAAAGAATAGAAGTATATTCAGAACTTAATCTATTCTCTATTCTAGTCTTTTTTCATAATTAGTGTCTTTAAGGTCAAAACGTTCACTTATCTAAAAATATTATCTGTTTAAAAAAAACGGCTTTCGACCAAATTAATCTGAGAGAATTCATTCGACGCTGGTACTATGTCAGACAATGTGTTGGGTTAGCCTACATCAACTAGTATCCCAGTTTTACTACACAATAAATTAAGAAAATTACACATAGAACGTACCTCTAGAGAAAAGCACTTTGACATGCTTCCCATCCAAGTCTGAGACAGCTATATAGTCCTCTCTCGCATCAGCAAAGTACAGCTCATTGGACGCCGTTACTACTGTCAAAGCGTTACTTACCTCTAGAAAACAGCACTTTGACATGCTTCCCATCCAAGTCTGAGACGGCTATATAGTCCTCTCTCGCATCAGCGAAGTACAGCTCATTGGACGCCGTCAATACTGTCAGAGCGTTACTTACCTCTAGAAAACAGCACTTTGACATGCTTCCCATCCAGATCCGAGACAGCTATATATAGTCCTCTCTCGCATCAGCAAAGTACAGCTCATTGGACGCCGTTACTACTGTCAAAGCGTTACTTACCTCTAGAAAACAGCACTTTGACATGCTTCCCATCCAGATCCGAGACAGCTATATATAGTCCTCTCTCGCATCAGCAAAGTACAGCTCATTGGACGCCGTTACTACTGTCAAAGCGTTACTTACCTCTAGAAAACAGCACTTTGACATGCTTCCCATCCAGATCCGAGACAGCTATATATAGTCCTCTCTCGCATCAGCAAAGTACAGCTCATTGGACGCCGTTACTACTGTCAAAGCGTTACTTACCTCTAGAAAACAGCACTTTGACATGCTTCCCATCCAGATCCGAGACAGCTATATAGTCCTCTCTCGCATCAGCAAAGTACAGCTCATTGGACCCCGTTAATACTGTAAGAGCGTTACTTACCTCTAGAAAACAGCACTTTGACATGCTTCCCATCCAGATCCGAGACAGCTTTATAGTCCTCTCTCGCATCCGCAAAGTACAGCTCATTGGACGCCGTCAATACTGTCAGAGCGTTACTTACCTCTAGAAAACAGCACTTTGACATGCTTCCCATCCAGATCCGAGACAGCTATATAGTCCTCTCTCGCATCAGCAAAGTACAGCTCATTGGACGCCGTCAATACTGTGAGAGCGTTATACTTACCTCTAGAAAACAGCACTTTGACATGCTTCCCATCCAGATCCGAGACAGCTATATAGTCCTCTCGCGCATCAGCAAAGTACAGCTCATTGGACGCCGTCAATACTGTGAGAGCGTTATACTTACCTCTAGAAAACAGCACTTTGACATGCTTCCCATCCAGATCCGAGACAGCTATATAGTCCTCTCTCGCATCAGCGAAGTACAGCTCATTGGACGCCGTCAATACTGTCAGAGCGTTACTTACCTCTAGAAAACAGCACTTTGACATGCTTCCCATCCAGATCCGAGACAGCTATATAGTCCTCTCTCGCATCAGCGAAGTACAGCTCATGGGACGCCGTTAATACTGTAAGAGCGTTACTTACCTCTAGAAAACAGCACTTTGACATGCTTCCCATCCAGATCCTAGACAGCTATATAGTCCTCTCTCGCATCAGCGAAGTACAGCTCATGGGACGCCGTTAATACTGTAAGAGCGTTACTTACCTCTAGAAAACAGCACTTTGACATGCTTCCCATCCAGATCCGAGACAGCTATATAGTCCTCTCTCGCATCAGCGAAGTACAGCTCATGGGACGCCGTTAATACTGTAAGAGCGTTACTTACCTCTAGAAAACAGCACTTTGACATGCTTCCCATCCAGATCCTAGACAGCTATATAGTCCTGTCTCGCATCAGCACAGTACAGCTCATTGGACACCGTTAATACTGTGAGCGCGTTACTTACCTCTAGAAAACAGCACTTTGACATGCTTCCCATCCAGATCCGAGACAGCTATATAGTCCTCTCTCGCATCAGCAAAGTACAGCTCATTGGACGCCGTTACTACTGTCAAAGCGTTACTTACCTCTAGAAAACAGCACTTTGACATGCTTGCCATCCAAGTCTGAGACAGCTATATAGTCCTCTCTCGCATCAGCAAAGTACAGCTCATTGGACGCCGTTAATACTGTAAGAGCGTTACTTACCTCTAGAAAACAGCACTTTGACATGCTTCCCATCCAGATCCGAGACAGCTATATAGTCCTCTCTCGCATCCGCAAAGTACAGCTCATTGGACGCCGTTAATACTGTGAGAGCGTTAGGCCAGCCGAGGCCGGCGCTGATGATGATGGTGCGCTCGGTGCCGTCCATGCCCGCGCGGCCGATGTGCGCGTGCTGGCCCCAGTCCGACCAGTATATAGTTCTGGAATCAATTACAATGTTAAAGATTTCAAATTTTACATACATACATACACATATCACGCCTATAATCCCTTGCGGGGTAGGCAGAGCGTAAACAGCCGCAAAAAACGGCCATTTACACCACGTCTGACAAATGTTTGAGGGTTATTTAAATTTTACTATGATTTTATTATGCACTCACAGTGCTATATTATTTTCATAAATGAAAATAAGAAATTGAAAAAATGTCAGCGCCCGCCAGGCAATTGGACGGTACCCCACGGTCCCGGGTTCAAGTCCGTCCGCTGACATTTTTTCAATTTCTTCTTTTCATTTATGATTTCAAATTTTGTTTGTCGCAGAATATTCAATATTCAAAATAAAGAATAAAAAATATTCTGTATGTAAAAATAATTATGGGGTGTCAGGGACAGCCCTCCGAATACTGATACTTGCATGCAGACCATGAAACTGAATAACTTTCCCCTAGAAACAATGATAGGAAACAAAAAAAACCTCCCATACAAAATCACGACGATCAGCTGACTGCAATTACTACGAAAGGTCAAATTTTTTTTGACGTTTCCTGAAATATTTTCTTATGGGAAGTTGTTAAGTTTCATGATCTGAATGCACCCTATAAGTATTCGGAGGGCTGTCCCTTTCACCTTTGCGGGTTAACGGCCGTAAAATACGGTCGTTATCGTCACGTCTGACAAATATTTGAGGGCCGTTTCAGAAAAATCGAACAATGTACGAAGGGATTCCAGTACAAAACAACTTTGTTGGCTAACACACGCTTTGGAAGGGGTCTTGTTTTTGTTGGGGATATTTAGACGTATGTTTATATGGTTTCAATACATACCTCTATCTTCAGCATTAAAATTACATTAGTAAAATACTTGTAGTCATTCTAATCGGTGAGATATTTTTACTAGACGTTGCTACTCACCCTTTTTGTGGATGTAACGCCAACGCCCTTGGCTCGCTGAGATTGTTCCTAATGAGCACTTTTCTATGTCTTCCGTCCAATCTTGATACCTCTATGGTATCGGTCCCTTTGTCGCACCAGTAGATGTTTTCCCCCACCCAATCGACGGCGATTCCGTCCGGGTTTTGCAGTGTTGGGCCGTGGAGGAGCTGGCGACAAGTTATTAGCGTGAGACAGCAGTCGAATAAAAATAGCCTTACATACATACATGGGGTAGGCAGAGCGTTAACGGCCGTAAAACGGATATTAACACCACGTCTGACAAAAGTTTGAGGGTCAATCAGATAACTGAGTATAGTGACAGGTTATCAGCCGATCGCCAAAATTTATAATACACATCTAACCCAATGGCCTACATACATACATAAATCACGCCTATATCCCTTACGGGGTAGGCAGAGCGTTAACGGCCGTAAAACGGATATTAACACCACGCCTGACAAAAGTTTGAGGGTCAATCAGATAACTCTGTATCACTATAGTGACAGGTTGTCAGCCCATCGCCTGAAATTGCAATACACATCTAACCCTCGAGACCCTTAGTCGCCTCTTACGACACCCATGCGTTAGAAATGGGGTGATGCTGAACAAAGGTCAAAACATGAAAAAAAATGGCCTTCATAAATTCTAAGTCCAGTAACTAATTAATATCCTGCACTATGGATAATTTTCACTCACAGTGCTATATTATTTACCCCGTCTGACCCTTTCAAATTTACTATGAGGAACCATAGTATTAGCTAATATAACTTACTTTCAAGTACTACTAGTTAAAGTATCATGAGGTTGAAAATCTGGAAGGGTCAGTCGGGACGCCGACAGCACAGGGGCAGAGCGGTGGGACGGTACTCCACAGGTCCCGGGTTCAAGCCCCGGCCGACACTAACATTTTTCAATTTCTTATTTTCATTTATAATTAATTACCTTCAAAACTTATTTATATTTATTCTCCGTCCATATGGCTTCACAGAATACCAGCGCTGTAGATAGCTACTGCTATCTGCCGCACATGCTGAGTGAGGTCCATTTTCGGTGCATATGCGCAATAACCTGTGCTTACGATAGCCTAAGTTTGAATGTAGTATTTTTTGTTGTTGTGTTGTGTGGACCGAAATAAAAGTGTTTTCTTTCTTTCTTTCTTTCTTACCTTGACTTGTTCATTATAAACGGTTCCGCCATTGGGGTTTGGCTTGGTGCGACACACTTTCTTTATAGAGCTTCCAAGTCTTGTAACATCACTCCAGTACAAACATCCACTCTTCCACTCCATGTCCAATGCGACCTGTAAAAATTTACATACATACATACATAAATCACGCCTATATCCCTTACGGGGTAGGCAGAGCGTTAACGGCCGTAAAACGGATATTAACACCACGTCTGACAAAAGTTTGAGGGTCAATCAGATAACTGTATATCACTAGCGACAGGTTGTCGGCCTATCGCCTAATATTGCAATACACATCTAACCCTCGAGTCCCTTAGTCGTCTCTTACGACACCTATGGATAAGAAATGGGGAGATGCCCTTCTAAGCCGGCATCACACGGCATTGTAAAAATTTACTGTTCAAATATTTTCTAAGAAAACTTGCATTCTTCCGCGAGCAGGATTTGAACCTGTGACTTTCGCGATCACTAGTGTCGACGCCTCTTCCAACCCGTTACCGCGGCTCATCCTCCAGCTCAAAAAAAACATATAGCAAGTATTCTAAAAAATGTATACCTAACACGGGAAGTGTTTAAAATTTGGTGTTAAAATAATATTTTGCAACATGTTATCTAAAATTGTTATCAAAAACATATTGCTTACTAAGTTTGGCGCAAATTTCGTCCACAGTAAAATCAAACACATTTTTATGCAGCAGTAGCTCCATCTAACGGCGTAAAGTGGCGAATCGGTTATTACAAGACCTTATGGTTTACAATTAATTTTTATTATTTTGCGAAAATTTTATATCAACACGGGACTTCCCATCGAGCTTTTTAATTCAAATTTTGTCTCCTTAAAGACATAAGTCCATTTAACATTTGTAAGAAAAACGTCCCCACTAATGCATATAATCCGGTCTGTAGCCATTATAAATAAAATTATATATAATTAGATCCTATTGTTGTTATGCGTACACCAAACTGTTACTTCAATTTAAGTTTATTACTTAACATTTCATTTTTTTTATAAATGTATACGGATTACGAGTTATAATCCACATCTTTATGTCTCAGCGAGAAACGTTTATGGTCTAAGTGTTCATCTATATAAGCCTACCTATGTGTTATTTTTTGTATACGCTAATGAACCGTGTATTCTCCAATAAATAAAATAAAATAAGAAGTACTGACCGCGTTGGTAAGGTTGTGCACGATTAAGGAGGTCGGGGGTTCATTGTGTGTGGTAGCGAGCGGCGCTCGGCGAATGTAGTAGCGGTTTGTGAAGATCAGAGACGCCGTCACCGCTGTTGGAAAAAACAGTTATCTATGTAACAAGTGAAGTTTTTATGCTGAAAATATTGGGGTAAATTATACATACACAAATTATATATCACGCCTTTATCCCTGGCAGAGCGTATACGGGCGTAAAAACGATCATTAACGCCACGTCTGACAAACATATGAGGGTCATTTAGAAAAATCGTGTATCAATAAAGTGACTGGTTGTCAGGCTGTCGCCTAAAATTGTTAAAAACCTCGACATCCGCGAGAACAAATGGGGTGATGCGATCGAAGCCGGCATCACACGGCAAAAGAGGGTTAATTATACCTAATATAGTCAAGGGTTTGTTTTTATAAAGAGCCTACTCGCACACAGAATCTGAGATCGTTAGATCACCTCGCAAAAAGATCAGATTGGATAAATGAATAGAACACATACTATGTACCAACCCAAATAAATCGATTGAAAAATTGTAAGCGTCGGGCGGGGCTTGAACCCGGGACCTGTGGAGTATCGTCCCACAGCTCTGCCCCTGAGCTACTGGCGCCCTGACCGAACCTTTCTAAATTGTCAACCTCTTGATACTCGTCTTGAAGCAACCTACAGTGCTATATTATTTTCAACTATGAAAATATAATATAGCACTGTGAGTGCAAAATAAACCATAGAACATGTTTTTTTTTACTTACGTGAGAAGAATTTGCAGTTGACTCCGTCAGCCATGAGCGTGTACCCTTTGGCGCACGAACAAACAAAACTTCCCACTGTGTTCCTGCAACAAAAATACTACATATAATAATATAATTGTGGACCGTTTCAGAAAAATCGTGCATAACTATAGTGACAGGTTGTCAGCCTAGTCCCTTAGTCGCCTCTCACGACACCCGCGGGAAAGAAATGGGATAATGCTTTTGTAAGCCGGCATCTCACGGCTCATTATAAATCTTATTGTCAGGTTTATTTGACAACTGAGTTCGTGGTATGTCTATTTAAAGGTAGTGGGTTCGATTCCTACCTGCATATATGTTCACAAGGCTCGTCCTCTACGCACTCGTCTACATCTGCGCAGGCACCGGAACCCTGAAAAGAAAACTTAATTATTAATTTAATCTATACCTTATCAGTGTTTGTAAAACACTACTACTACTTCGTAAAGTGTCGTAAAAGTGGAACCGCCTACTTGGAGACATGAGTGGCTGATGAAACTCAAAATAGACATTAAGGGCCTTACCACAAAAAAGTTAGACAAGTGTTAAAAGCGTATTTAACATTTTTTGTTTTAGTTTAATTTAAACAGGCGTACAACACTTGCCTTACGTGTGTTTATAAAATTTTCTACCGCGGGCAGGCTTTGAACCTGCGACTTTCGCCATCAGTAGTGGACACGCCTCTCCAATCTGGGCTACCGCGGCCCATCCATTGCCCGCGAGTTTTGCTTGTGTATCTTGATGATTATAACGCGTGGCACGTCTCAATCTACTGGGTTAGTTTTGCAACTAATACCCAGCGTCAAATTAATTCTTGATAAAGCTAAGGAAACCTACGATAAATTAAATAGCAAATTTTTAAAACATTTTCCATGTTAGGTTTACAATTTAGGGGTTCAAATCTTGACCGCGGTAGAAATTTTGCAAGTTTTCTTTAACTTTTCCAATTTTTGTGGTAAGGTTGTAAGTATTCAGCGCACGATGTTCTATTCGTGTGGGACATCGAGTCTTCCAACGACCTGATGAACCCTGAGTCGAGAGTTTTTCAACCGCCTACTACTATAAGTAGGTCTCTGACATGGTTGTGTAACGACCGGCGTCTAAGTAATCATAGACAGCAACCGGGTTCGACGGCGTTCCCGAAGCACGGAACCATCTTACTGACAATCAGGTGATTCAGCCTGCAATGTTTTTACCAGACTGGAAACAAATTCACAAAGTGATAAATATCAACTTTGTGAGTGTCCCACCGAGAATCGAACCCGGAACCTCTCCGTCACATCGGCAGCGCACGATGCTGAGTACACTTACTTCCCGGCGGAAGCCCGCGCGGCACCAGCACGCATGCCCGACCACTAGATCCGTGCAGTTGTGCGCGCACGACCCGCTCCTCTCCAGACACTCGTTGATATCTGAATGACTACACTTACTTCCCGGCGGAAGCCCGCGCGGCACCAGCACGCATGCCCGAACACTAGATCCGTGCAGTTGTGCGCGCACGACCCGCTCCTCTCCAGACACTGGTTGATATCTGAATGACTACACTTACTTCCCGGCGGAAGCCCGCGCGGCACCAGCACGCATGCCCGACCACTAGATCCGTGCAGTTGTGCGCGCACGACCCGCTCCTCTCCAGACACTGGTTGATATCTGAATGACTACACTTACTTCCCGGCGGAAGCCCGCGCGGCACCAGCACGCATGCCCGACCACTAGATCCGTGCAGTTGTGCGCGCACGACCCGCTCCTCTCCAGACACTGGTTGATATCTGAATGACTACACTTACTTCCCGGCGGAAGCCCGCGCGGCACCAGCACGCATGCCCGACCACTAGATCCGTGCAGTTGTGCGCGCACGACCCGCTCCTCTCCAGACACTGGTTGATATCTGAATGACTACACTTACTTCCCGGCGGAAGCCCGCGCGGCACCAGCACGCATGCCCGACCACTAGATCCGTGCAGTTGTGCGCGCACGACCCGCTCCTCTCCAGACACTGGTTGATATCTGAATGACTACACTTACTTCCCGGCGGAAGCCCGCGCGGCACCAGCACGCATGCCCGACCACTAGATCCGTGCAGTTGTGCGCGCACGACCCGCTCCTCTCCAGACACTGGTTGATATCTGAATGACTACACTTACTTCCCGGCGGAAGCCCGCGCGGCACCAGCACGCATGCCCGACCACTAGATCCGTGCAGTTGTGCGCGCACGACCCGCTCCTCTCCAGACACTGGTTGATATCTGAATGACTACACTTACTTCCCGGCGGAAGCCCGCGCGGCACCAGCACGCATGCCCGACCACTAGATCCGTGCAGTTGTGCGCGCACGACCCGCTCCTCTCCAGACACTGGTTGATATCTGAATGACTACACTTACTTCCCGGCGGAAGCCCGCGCGGCACCAGCACGCATGCCCGACCACTAGATCCGTGCAGTTGTGCGCGCACGACCCGCTCCTCTCCAGACACTGGTTGATATCTGAATGACTACACTTACTTCCCGGCGGAAGCCCGCGCGGCACCAGCACGCATGCCCGACCACTAGATCCGTGCAGTTGTGCGCGCACGACCCGCTCCTCTCCAGACACTGGTTGATATCTGAATGACTACACTTACTTCCCGGCGGAAGCCCGCGCGGCACCAGCACGCATGCCCGACCACTAGATCCGTGCAGTTGTGCGCGCACGACCCGCTCCTCTCCAGACACTGGTTGATATCTGAATGACTACACTTACTTCCCGGCGGAAGCCCGCGCGGCACCAGCACGCATGCCCGACCACTAGATCCGTGCAGTTGTGCGCGCACGACCCGCTCCTCTCCAGACACTGGTTGATATCTGAATGACTACACTTACTTCCCGGCGGAAGCCCGCGCGGCACCAGCACGCATGCCCGACCACTAGATCCGTGCAGTTGTGCGCGCACGACCCGCTCCTCTCCAGGCACTCGTTGATATCTGCAACAGGTGTTACAGGTGTTAATTCTTGACTGGCTCGATGGCGTAACTGATAGTACCCCTGCTTGCTACGCCGACGGTCGTGGGTTCGATCCCCACAAGACAAAAATTTGTCAATTCAATTTTCAAAATATTTGTATTTTGTCTGGGCTTTTTCTGTGTATAATGTGTGTTAATTTACAAAAAATCTATATAAGTACATATGAATATAAGCTATCTAGTTAGTACCCACTACCCATAGTACAAGCTTTGCTTAGTTTGAGGCTAGATTGCGCTGTGTAATTGTCCAGGATAATAATAAATAATTTATTAAATACACTACCAGGTTTTTTTTGGATGGGAAGAGAATCGGTCGTTTTTACCGAGAAATTATTCAGAAATTGTTTATTACTTCAGTAACCTCGTATAACCTCGCACGTAACATTCTACATAATGGTAGAAGTATGGGCAACTGGACATATATATCTATCACGAGCGAGTAATACACGACACAGATACGCACACTAATCGCGTGTGAAGCGAGCACGCAATGTCACAAACACGAGGATCAGACATAATAACCGTGATTGAAACAAGAGCCATAATTCACTCCACCACACCTCGGACACTGGCGCCCAAATGTATGAATCAAACGCGTTGCTACGCACACAGTCTAAGCTCGCGTAGGTGAACGCGGACCATGCTTGTGTGTGTGAGACAACATGTCAGGGTTGCCGCCATTTTGCGTTCGCGAATCGGGAATACAATGTGCGGCAGTATGAAATGACCTTCGTTTGCGTGTCCTTGCTAGCCGGTGTCTGAGCGTCCTCCGAGCGCGGGTGGGCGGCGCTTGTAGGGGGAGGCAGGGAGTGACCATACTGTACGCTAGTACTATTAATTATACTGTGACACCACAGATACGATAGACACTCCCATCGCAGGATATAGTTACTCACTGCAATGCCATTCGTCAGTGTAGTCCCCGCAGTCGTCCTCTCCGTTGCAGAGCGCCGGTTGCGGCACACACGCGCCGTTGCCGCACTGCCAGTGTCCGCGCGCGCACGCGCCCACCGCTGCCACCGCGCGCTGCGCGCCCGATCCGAACGCGCGAGCAAACGAAGCTGTACGAACAAACAATCATTGACGAGTGAATCACAAATTTGAGTCTTGTTATTAATTATATTATTTAACCACGTAAGTACCATATACATACTTACAGAATAAGTTATCTTACTTATTACTTGATTTTATTTATTTAAAATAAAATCAAGTATCGAGGGTGTGTATTGCAATTTTAGGCGATGGGCTGACAACCTGTCACTATGGCGATACACATTTTTCCGAATGACCCTCAAATGTTTGTCAGATGTGGCGTAAATGGCCGTTTTTTGCGGCCGTTTACGCTCTGCCTACCCCGCAAGGGATAAAGGCGTGATATATTTATGTATGTATGTATGTATTTATTTACTAATTTATTTGAATATAAATGCAATGTATGTACTCTTGACAATGTAAAAATCTTACTATTTAATAAATGAAATGAATGAATGAATAATATGGGTGGCCCGTACAGTAACGTCTGAAGACAAAATTTAAATACCTTATTTTATGTAAGTGATTCGGATACCCCTCAGTGAAAGGCATTTAAGTTTTATATTTGGACGTCACTGTTCGGGCCAGCCAGTATCTTAAGCTTATGGGACGACGTCAGTGACACTAGCGGCATATTCGAACAGTTTTTTTACTGAGCGGCGCTGGTGTCACTGACGTAGCCCTTTAAAACTATTCTCTTATTTTTTAAGAGTTCTACTCTTGCCGCTGAAGTTATTTTCAATACCTTTTTCAATCTTCTACCCAAACATAAAATGTTTTTCACAAATCAATAATCTAATTACAGAAAAATTGTTTGACATTTTGTTATTTCAGATGGTGACGGGCGCAAGTGTAAATCAATAAGAAGTCTCTATTTTGACATAAGACATATTTTACATACATCAGGCTATTGCAGTCCACTGTTGGACGTAGGCTTATCCCAGGGCACGCCATAGGGCGCGATCTCTCGTTTTCACCATCCAGTCGCTACCAGCCGCCTTTTTCAAGTCATCGGTCCATCTGGCCGGAAGTCGTAACACTACGCTTGCCGAGGCGTGGCCTCCACTCGAGAACCCGCTTACTCCACCGTCCGTCGGTTCTACGACAGATGTGCCCAGCCCACTGCCATTACAGTTTGCTACACTTAAAAAAATAACTCTATAGTAGTGGTAGGAGGCGCAACTCTGGTAACACCACGGTGGTGGTATCAGAAATATCCTCTTGTAAAGTATTGTTGAGGATGGTAGTGTCGTCTTGTATGGTGTTGGAGAGGACGGTAGTGCCGTCTTGTGCCGTCAAAGTAGAGTCCTATGTCCGTTACTTAGATCATCCGTTGGGGTAGACATATTAAACAATCATAGAGAAAAGGTACAGCCGCAAGGGGTCATTTAGTTCCCAGTTTTTATCTATAAACTGCGTAATAAAACTCACCACACATGACGGGATCCTCATCGCTCCCAGCGCCACCACCCAATCCGTCCAGACAGTGATCTCGTCCATCACACAGCAGTTCCCTCGCTACACACCTACAACATTTAAAATCAATTAATCCTAAGTAAGAGGCACTGTTCTTTTGAAATTGAAAATGAAATTCTTTATTCAATGTACAACAGTATTATCACTTATTGACGTCATGATCCGTCAAAGAAATTTGTATGTAACACAATTTTCTTTTTTTATAACAATTCTGTAATGTTCTAATAGAATACCGGCTAGGGCGGGATAAAAAAATTAAAAAAAGGCACTGCCTTAGGGCTTGCCAGGTTCATCACACGGCATGTAACTTTACGCCAGCACCATCTGTAAACGACATTTGTTTTAAATTGAAGTCAACGCGTGTTATTTACATGCGTATAATTTATCAGGATTATCTTTTAAAAAATCACACACAATCAAATTCATAAAATACAGGGTAATATTTTACAAAACTGTCGATCAGCTGATTTGAGTTACTAAGGAAATTCATATTTTTGACATATTTCGACCTATGTTCCTTGGGGAAAGTTGTTCCTTATCACCAGCTCGACTAGAGATTTCGCTATCGGTCACTAGTAAAATTTCACACTAGTTTTAGAAAACTTGATAAATGCTAAAATTATATACTTAATTTAGTATTCTATACGGGATGTAAGGGACGGTGTACCGAAAACTTTGCAGGCATGATCAGGCCATGAAACTGAACAACTTTTTCTATGGGAGATAAGTAAGAGTGAACAGGCTTCTTCTGGGTGAGCTCGCTCCATCTTAGACTTTGTCTCTGTCCTATGACTTAGACTAGAGTCAAGAGCAAACCCATCATAAATAAAATAAAAAGGTTATGTAGGTAAACGAGAAAAAAATTTCGACCTCCCATACTGACTGACTTTCTATGGAAACTCGAAAAAAATATTTCGTTTCCCAACATAGGCTCCATAGTAAAACTTGTTCAGTTTCATGGTCTGATCATTCCTGCTAAGTTTTCGGTACACCGTCTCTTACACCCTGTATAATAAAAGTAATTTTAGTCACTCACCTCCCCGAGCAATACAGCGCGCCAGGCATCCCCGCGCACAGGGGGGCGGTGGGCGAGAGGGGGTTGTGGGGGGGTGTAGTGGAGGGGGCGGAGCACCCGGGGGGCTCGTCGGAACCGTCCTCGCAGTCGATGTCGCCGTCGCAGTACAGGCTCTGGGGGGAAATATAAGGATACGGTATTTTCCTGCTTCTCAAATGAGCTATTTATTAAAACGATATTTTATATGAAAATCTTATATTCGTGTGGAACACCAAGAGCCCGATTCTCTCAACGACCCGATGAACCCTGGTGTCAGAGTTTTTCAACCACCTACTACCACTAGTAGGCCTCTGACATGGTTGTGTTACGACCGCCGTCTAAGTAATCATAGACAGCAACCGGGTGCGACGGCTTAACGTGCCCTTCAAAGCACGGAACCATCTATTTTCAGACAATCAGGTGGTTCACCCTGCAATGTCCTAACCAGACCGGGAACAAATTCACAAAGTGATTGATATCAACTTTGTGAGTGTCCCACCGAGAATCGAACCCGGAACCTTTGCACCGCAGGCAGTCGCACTACCACTGCGCCACATCGGCCGTCTTCGGACTTTTATATGAAAATCTTCTTTTCGTGTGGAACACCAAGATCCCGATTCTCTTATTATTTAGTCATTCTATTGCCATTTTAATTTTCTATATTTCAAACTGTTAGCGTAATACGAAACGGTTTAAACCATCCAACTGCCTACATTTATCGAAATACAAATGAAGACGCTTTTGAAACAGCGGAATCAAGCCCCCGGTGTCAGAATTTTTCAACCACCCACTACTAGTTGGCCTCTGGCGCGATTGTATAACGATCGCCCTCTAAGTAACATAGACAACATCCGGGACCGACGGCTTAACGTGCCCTCCGAAGCACGGAACAATCTTTTTTTTCGGACAATCAGGTGGTTCCTCCGAAGCACAGAACCATCTTTCCTTTCGGACAATCAGTTGGTTCAGCTTGCAATATCCTAACCAAAATGAAACATATTAATAATCATACTACTTAGACGGCGGTCGTTACACATCCATGTCAGAGACCTACTAGTAGTAGAACTTCTACTAGTAGAAGGTCATCAGACCATTGGACGAATCGGTGTCCCACAAAAAAATACAAAGCAGTTTATAAACGACTAGCGGCCTGCCCAGCGGTTTTACCCACTGCTAATCGTTTTTGCGTTGGAATCAGGGATAATGTAAGATTCTAATGGTAAAAGATTTTTTTAATCGGTCCTGTTTCGGAGCCAATTCAAACAAACAAATCTTTTCTCAATATTATGTTACTAGTGTAGCTAGTTGACTTAATACTCACAGTATGTAGGCAGGCGGCGGTGGCAGCACATCGGAAGGTACCTGCGCCGCACGCACAGTCCGCCTCGTCCTCGGCGCGCGGGCACTGCGCCACGCCGTCGCACCGTGCACTCCGAGGCACGCACGCCACGCCCATGCCGGGTGATAATTCACCGCAAGTGAACTCTTCGTCGGTGCAGGAGGTACGGTTTGTGTGACCTGTTGGTTGGATGATAAAAAAATTATTTTGTGGGGTGCGCATAATATGCGTTCAAAGTTGTTCAAACGGTTTTTACACGACTGCCTAACTAAAAAAGGAGTGTAATGTTTTTAGAGTTTATGTATATATGTGCGATTCTTAAAAGGACTGTAAATCGCTAACCACTGAATAGATTCGGATGGGAATTGTGTCGGAAGAATCCTTACATTATCCCAAGTGTCATAGGGTATGCTTTTTCTCAGAAAGCAGTCGTGTCCTTAAATTTTTAAATTTATTATGCTTGTTAATGCGCTTTTGTTCGTAGATTACACTCGTCAATGCTAAATATTGTTTTTTATTTGTCGCATTAATTCAACTAATAATAAATTTTAATAGATGGGAGGGTAGGACTAGTAGGAGCGGGCGAAGCGAGCACTAATATGTGGTATTTCAGCCGTTATCCGTACTAATATTATAAATCTGTTATTATATGTGACGTAACGGCCAAAAATCAGATAGTAGGCTAGCAGCTATAATTAATTTTAACATGAAGATCAGGACGCGAAGTACCAAAACCAAGGAACGATGAAAGGTCATTTGAGCCCCGCGCTACGCCCGATCGCTCAAACAACACTAACTCGGAATCTCTTTGTTCCCAAAAATGCCTTTAGCCAAACCACTTGACACAATATGTCTACTACATGCTTCGACCGACGCCAACGCATAGGTACTCAATTAATGCTCTTTCCATAAAATACATCAAAAAGTGCACTTTACTTCATTCCTCAGGTTTAATACCTCACGCTCCGACATATGTATAATCTGTTTGTGTGTGTATGTATGTTTGTTATCTCTTCACTCTTAAACAGCTTGACCGATTTGGATGACAATTGGAACACAGGTAGAGTACTTGGCATAACACATAGGCCGCAGGAAAACTACTATTACCACGGGAAAATGAGTGGCAGCGGGTGAAACCGCTGGGCGGAAATCTAGTTGTTTAAATAAATAAATAAGTAAGGTGGAAGCGAGGAAACGAGCACTGAAGTTGGGTATTTTGGCCGCTACTGTTTAAATTTAACACCCTAACAAGTAAGGTGGATGCGAGCGAAGCGAGCACTGGAGTCAAGGGTATATTGATCATGATTGTGTAGATGCGCAGCAATAACAAGTAATGTAGGAGCCCAGGAGACAAGGGGATTCCAGCCATGAATGTTAGAGTCATAGCAATCACAAGGAGAAAAACGAGCATTGAACTTGGGTCAAGGATTTTTGACTTTCATCCGTAACGGTAGACAAGTAAATGTGGTGTTTGGTAATTTTAACGTGCCAATGTAATTACACGGTTTAATCTCAAGTGATACATACTAACTAAAAATAAAATTTACTGTAATATTTTCTTGAGTTTGCACAAATATTACTCATCACAATAAAACAATTTTAAACGGATTTAAGTTGTGTTTATTTTGGATTTTACAATTTCTACGTTTCGAGCTCTTCACAGAGTCATCCGTGACCACGGGCTCTGTAAAGAACTCGAAACGTAGGAGTTGAAAATTTACTGTCACTGACTTGTTTATTCGGTCGTCAATGTAAGCTAACCACTCACCGCAATGCAGTGTTTCATCGGAGGCATCGCTGCAGTCGGCGCGGCTGTCACAGCGCCACGACAGCGGGATGCACTCGACCGCGGCTGTCTTCTGCTTGTCCCCCCCGCAGGTGAACATCATGGGCCCGCACGCCTCGCCCGAGTCCTCGGTAGACTCCCTGTCGGACGAGTCCTCGTCGCGGTATTGCGGGATTTCCATGTTCGAGTCTGGAACAAGGTGGTAATAAAAAAACTCGACACTGACTGCTGGTTTCATTTGCAAAACAGTGTTTTTTTTCTGTGAGGGCAAGCCCCCATTACCCCCCGTTTCAATTTCATAATGGTGTTATGCTTATCTTTATTTAAAGACTGGAAATGATTCGGGGCGGTATAATATAAGGGCGTCGATATATAAGAACTTGGCCTCCAATACAAAGTGACACATTTTTGCACGGGCCGTTTAGTATTTTTTTTCATATTCAGACCTATTTTGGGAAAATTCAGTTTCACGATTAGACACACACACATACACATATCACGAAATCCCTTGCGGGGTAGGCAGAGCGTAAACTGCCGAAAAAGACGGACATTTACGGCACGTCTGACAAATATTTGAGGGATATTCGGAAAATTGTGTATCGCCATAGCGACAGGTTGTCAGCCCATCGCCTAGATTGCAATACACACCCTTTAGTCCCTTAGTCGCCTCTTACGACTCCCAAGAAAATAAATGGGGTGATGCTATTCTAAGCCGGCATCACACTGCAGCAGGCCGTTTATTACTATTTAGAAAGCAGTTTAATGAATCTTTTAGTTGAGACCATAAGGCTCGAATCATATTGAGCGGCTAGAACGCCGCGGCGCTAAAGCGGCCAGGACGTTTGTGGCGAATTGACAAGGAATTTTAGGCAAAGAATTATACTGCATGCAATAATTTACTCAATTCATTCATACCTTTTTTTGTACAAAAGTTATTGTAATTGCTATTGCGCCGGAGCGGCCATAATTCGACAATAAGTTGGACCAATCCGCTTTTGTCTAGCTGGCCTCGTGTACTCAAAAGATTTAAGTGGTAAAAAAAAACCTGTAGTATTCCATTGGATTCGCTATTAGACTCATATTCATCTTTAAATTGGATTCGACGGCCGATGTGGCGCAGTGGTAGTGCGACTGCCTGCGACGCAAAGGTTCCGGGTTCGATTCTCGATGGAGCACTCACAAAGTCTGGTTAGGACATTGCAGGCCGAACCATTCGATTGTCCGAAAAGAAAGATGGTTCCGTGCTTCGGAGGGCACGTTTAGCCGTCGGTCCCGGTTGCTATCTATGATTGCTTAGACGGCGGTCGTTACACAACCATGTCAGAGGCCTACTACTATTTTTTTATCGGGTCGTTGGATGACTCTGTTTCCCACACGAAAAGAAGAATAAGATCCATGTAGAAAACTATAATGAGTGAGTGTTACCGTCGCATCCTTCCTCATCGCTGCCGTCGGGACAATCAGTGTTGTTGTCGCACCTCCACGCCGGCAGGTAGCAGTGCGCAGTCCTTGCGCACGGGATCGCTCCCTCGCCTACAATTAGAGGATAAATTAGGCAACAAATTACACCAGATGATTTTCTGGCTCTTATTTTGCTTATTTAATAAATTGTCAAGGCATCACCCACTGTACAACCACGCTATGCTTCACGCCCGTCTCATAAGCCGGAGTAGCTTCCTGAGGTGTACGGCCTCTACAAACGCTGATCCACAACATACCAGAGAGCAGCAATGGAAATCACGCTGGGCGCCGCCACCTGGGTTTATTCCACCGTCCGAGACTCTGCCACGGGGACATAAATTACCGTGGCAAACCTGGAAATCTCTAAACAGGTTGCGAACGCAGGTTGGCCGCTGTAGAGAAAACATGGCGAAGTGGGGCTTCATCGACAAAACGCAAGTGCTCTGCGACTGTGGAGCCCCATCGCAATCTATGGCGCACCTAACATCATGCCCTCTTTTGCCAGTCTCTTGCAGCAAAGACGATCTGAACTTGGCTACTGAGAATGCCATTGCAGTCGCCAAATACTGGCAGTCCAAAATATGACTATGATCCATTGACACGATGAAGAAGAAGAAGGCATGCTTTGACAATTTATATATTTTGCATAATTAATAAATTGCAAGGCAATTGTCATTCTGTGTGAATAAGAATCGGCGTGGCATTTCATGACGCTTTTGTGCTTCATTTGGCGTCATGAAAAATTACCAGGGCCCTTCCTTGTAAGCTACGTAAGTGCTAAGTAAAAATAATTGATAAAATCAGTTGAGTTTTTGATTGCCGTTATCAAAAATTACCAGGGGAGGGTGCTAAGTAAACTAACCTAGTGAAGCCCACGGCGGTATACTAACCTAGCGAAGCGCAGGAGGTGTGCACACACGCCTTCTCGTCGGATGCGTCGGGGCATTGGACCACGCCATCGCAGCGGCCGGATAGTTCCACACACATGCCGTCGTCGCATCTACGAAATAAGGAGCGTAATTTTGATGACATATTCAAGGCAGTTTAAAAATAGAGGTGGTTGTCAATGCTTTACATTTGTTACGAGATTATTCCGCTTATTTTAAACTAGTTCGGAAGTACAATAGTATTCTTCACGTGCAAAGAAAGAGACTGGTTACTTCTTCTTCTTCTTTTCGTGTGGGACATCGAATAGTAAACGATCCGATGAACCCTGGTGTCAGAGTTTTCAACCGCCGACTACTGGTAGTAGGCCTCTGACATGGTTGTGTAACGACCGCCGTCTAAGTAATCATAGACAGCAACCGGGACCGACGGCTTAACGTGCCCTCCGAAGCACGGAACCATCTCTCTTGTCGGACAATCAGGTGGTTCAGGCTGCAATGTCCTGACTAGACCGGGAACAAATTCACAAAGTGATAAACTTTTATGAGTGTCCCGCCGAGAATCGAACCCGGAACCTTTGCGTCGTAGGCAGTCGCACTACCACTGCGCCACATCGGCCGTCGACTGTTTACTAACGAGGGTGTAGTACATATGAATGAGTAATCGTTCTTTCTTCCAAATGATAGATAGTGCTTTACACTACACCTACGAGAATAAAAACATAACAACAATTCAATAAACCTCAAATAAATGCCACAATAAATCCAAAGTCATTTCGCGCGTTCGAGTACATATATTTTTTAAAACAAATGCAGTATATTCAGCCTGCGGAATCAGGGAAATAGGATTTTACAGAAATCTCATTTACTTGGTAGGAAAAAATATATATTTAAAGTTTGAAGTAACATAAGGCCATCCCGATTAGTCATATTTGACAGCTGTAAGATTCGAGTAAATGCTATCGCAGAAGGTCGATTTTTCTTTGTTGACATCTCTTTTAGTATGGAGATGCCTTTCTATAGTCATAAAAATAATAAAAGCATTTACTTCCTTTGTCGTGTCACCTGTGGGTGCCGTAAAAAGCGACTGAGGGATAGATTTATTCTGGAAATGGGCATTTGCGTTCCCTGTGAAAGCAATATCTTTCACTGCGCTCGCCAATCCGTTTGCCAAGTGTGTGCCTAGTGAGTATGACAATACCCTCGAATGGGCTGGACATGGGCCTCCCCCATGTCCAGCAGTGGACTGATGTTGCTGTTAAGGGCGCGTCGTGACAAAAAAATATATTTTTGTTTGCACGCAATTTTGTTAGTGAATACGATAAACACCTCATTTTTATGTATAATGTGTTTTCATCGTATTATCTAGATTTTGGTCGCAGGAAAACACGATTAAAGAAATTTTGCTCGATAGATTTATTTTTCAAAGTTTGGTCTATTTTTACACTATTTTGTGTAGTGTACAGCAATCTTATTAACATAACACATTATTTTTTGCGAATACGATACGTCTTGTACATTACTAGAATCTTGTCGTAGAGCTTTTAGATGACTTATTTATTTGGCGAAAAATTTCCAAAAGAGTGAAAAATCGTCTCAATCTGGCGATTCCGCTCTGTTCTCACACACAGGATTTGCCATTAGTGAGAAAGGGTCGTTTAAAAGTTCGAGGCAGACCCTTAATATTTAAATGTGACTTGAATACCAAAAGTTAGTATAATACTTGGTATTAGTTGCAAAAAACTAACCCGGTAGATGGAGCCGTGCCACGCGTTACTGGCATTAAGATACACTTGCAAAATTGGCGGGCGAGGAACGAGCTGCGGTAGCCCAGATGGAAGAGGCGTCGCCACTAGTAATGCGAAAGGCGCAGGTTCAAATCCTGCCCGCGCTTGAAAATTTTGCAAGTTTAAAAAAAAAATTATACCCATACCAAGTTTTAAAACACGCGAAGTGTTTTAAAACTTGGTATTGGTAAAAAATTTTGGTATTTGTGTAGTGTTTTACAACTTGGTATTCGAAAAACAAATGCAAAGGCAATAAAATTTGAGCAAGGTGCAATTACCCAGTGGAACGCAGTTGCCAATTCCGAAATTGATGTTGCGTTTTGAATTTATTTAAGAGATAATTTAAAATTTATTACAGTTTCTGCTGTATATTAATGGTTTCGGTGACCGCTATTTTTAATGCAATTACCACCCGTATCTGCAACTCGTGTAGGCGCATATTGTTACAAACAACCTGACCTTTATGCAGCTTAATTATGATTGGGGTGAGTTCATGCATACTAATGTTTGATCCCAATTTTTCAACGTTTTCAAAAATTTCTAATTTCAATAATTTTATGGTGTTTTTTTTTTTTATTAATGATGGGTTTGCTCTTGACTCTAGTCTAGGTCATAGGACAGAGACAGAGTTTAAGATGGAGCGAGCTCACCCGGAAGAAGCCTGTTCACTCTTACTTTGAAGAGATTAGGGTTGTATGCGTTTGGAAACACAGACGCAGGTAGTGAGTTCCACTCTTTAGCAGTGCGCATTATAAATGATGACTGGAAGCGATTAGTTACTTACTTGAAATGTGTGTTGGGGCACTCGCAATGCGCCTCGTCCATCCCGTCGTCGCAGTCCACCCTCCCGTCGCACACGCTAGACGAGCTGACGCAGCGACCGCCGGCGCCGCATGCGGTTGTCCCCGCCGGGCACACTCGCGACGCTGGAACAATTCACAACAAATAAGGGGTGCGCACAATATGCGACAAAAATTGTTCAAACGAAAATGTTCAACACAAAATGTGCAGCAAATATTATGCGTCAATTGACGAGTGTCAACTGAGAGCAGGATACAAATATGAAACTCGCCTTAGTGTGACAAGGATAGATAGATTTTCTAGAACAATCCTTGTCATAACGCAAAATATTTGCTGCACATTTTGTGTTAAACATTTTCGTTTGAACAATTTTTGTCGCATATTGTGCGCACCCCAAATAAGGACGAGTAAATAAGTTGAATACCAAATTTTAAAACACTTCCTGTGTTAGGTACAATTTTTTTTTAAAACTTGCTAAATTTTCAGGCGCGGGTAGGATTTGAACCTGCGACTTTCGCCTAACTAGTGGCGACGCCTCTTCCTTCTGGGCTACCGCAGCTCGTTCCTTGCCCGCTAATTTTGCAAGTGTATTTTACAGCCAGTAACGCGTGGCACGGCTCCATCTACCGGGTTAGTTTTGCAACTATTACCCGGCGACTAATTCTATCTTTACAGATTGAATGTAGTCTAAGCAATGAAAACCCGCGATATACAAATTTTGAAACACTCGTTAACGAGGAATAAAACGCAGCAAGCAGAACAAAATTTCAAAAAAATCCGACACTCAAAACTCACTAAGGTAACTGATACCTTTCGGCATGCCCTAGCTCTTATAGAACGTTCACACTTTGCACCTGCTCCTGCTGCTGTCGCGAATATTGCTCGAAATACTTCCGCGGAAGTTTAAACGCGAGTGAGTGTTCACACACTGCCGTTATACTCTTTTCGCACCAATACGAGTGAGCGAGATAGCAATACATTCCACACGCGTTCGTGCTGCCGTTCCTTTGACTCGCGCACGAAAAGCGACAATCGAGGGAGCACGGGAAGTGGCAGCGGCATGACGAGTAGCAGCGCACGTTACCTGTTCACACATTCGCGGTGCCCACTTCCCTTACTATTTCCCTGCCCATATTGTCATTGTGTGAGTAAGCTAGGTATGGTGGAAATGGAGCGAATCAAGCATTAGATTAGATGGTGCTCTGATATGTTTAGCTTGTAGAGCGTGTTTATTTTGGATTTTACAATTCCTACGTTTCGAGCTCTTTACAGAGCCCGTGGTCACGGATGATTAAGGTGTTAGACGTAATTACTTAGACTATAAATTATTGTTTTATTGTGATGAGTAATAGTTGCAAACTCAAGAAAATATTATGAATGAATGAAAAATGTATTTACTTGCAAACATGATAAAATACAAGATGTTACAATTCATAAGGCCAAGCATGTTGCACCAAGTTATGGTATGCAAATCTTGCAACTCTGCTGATTAAAGCTTGTAGAGTGTTAGACTTACTGCAATAGTACAAGTCCTCGTCACTAGCGTCGGTGGTATCGCTGCAATGTGGCACACCGTCGCACACCAGCTCGGGTGGTATGCACAGGCCCTCGGCGCAAGCGAACTGGCCGGCGGCGCAGCGCGTGGACCGCGGGCGACACGAGTGCTTGTCCGCGGCCAGCTCGCGTCCCTCGCCGCACGAGCAGAGCGAGCGCCCGCCCTCGTCCATGCTGCAGATCTCCGCGCACCCGCCGTTTAGGATCATGCACGGGTCCATTGAACCTGGGATATAATGGAAAGAAATTCTTACGCGCTGTGTTAGAGAGAAACAGCTAATTACAATTTAAGTTTTTTGATTTTATCGTCTACACACACATATCACGCCTATTATCCCTTGCGGGGTAGGCAGAGCGTAAACGGCCGCAAAGACGGACAATTACGCAACGTCTGACAAATATTTGAGGGTCAATCAGAGCATTGTGACAGGTTGTCAGCCCATCGCCTAAAATTGCAATATACACCCACGAGTCCCTTTTTTATCGTCTATATGGACTTTATTTCAATATAACTATTTTATAGGCCTACTTGTAGTAGTAGGCGTATAAAACACACTGATACTAGGGTCAGGGTCAGGGTCGTTGGACGACTCAGTGTCCCAAATGAAACGAAGAAAATATAAAAGGTTACAATACATTGTTCGTATGGAAGGTTAAAAACTCTTGTCATATTTCTACCTATTATGTCACTTAGAACTAACTAGTTTCTTGGGCTGGAGCTCAATTTCCTATGTATTCGTAATTGAAATCTCTCACGCAATGGCCCTTTTCGCATGCACAATCCCAAATTCCAATTTTCTAACCGTGATCTTTCCCGTGAATTCGCAACGAGTGGCCTCACTCATATCAAGCCGTGAATCATTTTTACTACTCTCCAAAACGACTGATTGTGAAAATCAAATGGTTAAGCATTTGACCAAAAACTACAATTTGACGCAATAACTTTTTAAATTACGTTTCGTTCTACTTTCGAAGATTACCGGTTTTTTTATCCATAAATTTTGCTAGGGATGGTGGTGGTAGGGTCTCAATAATTCTGCGTATAACGAGAAAGTAAGAGACTTTAATAAAACGGCAATATAGAATTTTACTGTTTAGGAACTGTTTACGTAAAACTGTATAGAATAAGCGAATTGGCTTTCGTGAGAGACTAAATTACGTATGTGAATTTTGGTAGTATTTTTCATTAATTAGAAAATCGAGCTCCTAATCGTAAAGGTTGTAATCATACAATATTTTCACCATTCTTGTTTAATTTAGCGTTGCTATGCTGGGGTAAGTTAGGTATTAATGACGGTCTATGAATGCGCCGCGATTTCGCACGCATCGCTCTGGGCATATGTTGTCCCTTTCTCGCTCGCGGGGCGAGGGTGGCGGCGTGCGCGCGGGCCGCATGGTAGGCGCCAAGCGGTGATTTCTGCACCGCACTACCAGTCACTCAAAACCGTTCGGACGGGAGGGTATCGCGTATTGTGCGGATTTCCCGCCACGCGTTTTGTGATGCCGCGTGTAATGGACGATTCAATTTGAGATCGCGCGTGTTGATGCATCGTATTATTGCGTTTCTCCTGGGTTGTACTGGAATGCCAGGCTTAGTGATTGTTGGATGTCTCGACGTCTTCCACGTGAGCGTCGCGTTGAATAGGCATCAGGTGGCCATATTGGCCCGCGTTTGTACGGCCCAAATTCGGGTTGGGTCACGCGTAATGACTGATATCAAAGTGGAATACGAACAGAAGCTGTGAGTGGTTTGAAGTGAATAACGCGCCAAGGCTGTAGTGGAATGCTGGGTGTCGATATCTTTTCCACCCAGCCCTGTAAGTACCAACGGAATCCCTATTTGATCCATTCCCTGAACTTCCTTTCTCCGTTGGGTATTTTATGCATTTGCGCCGGCACGTTGACTGTAAGTGTTAAACCTAGTTGTTTTAGTATAAAACTGTTTCTTCGTGTTAATGGTGTGTTCCCTTTAGTCATATTTGTTGTACCATTATCATTGTGACTCCTTAGTACAAATTGCGGAATTCGTGGGGTGATATAATTTGGAGGTACTTACTTATAATCTAGTGCTTATACGTGTGACGTAACGCCAGATCGGCAGACGGTATTTACTACAGAATTGAGTTATGTAAAGGTCAGAACACATCATTTGCCAATTTCACTCAACTTAGTTAATTAAGTTAAATAGATTTAGGTTCACGTTTAATTCATAGTATGCGCTGCTATATTGTGCAGCGTATGCTATTTAGCGCTGCGTAACGCGGCCATTGTCTGCCTTCAGTTGAACTCCTGGTATTTTACTAGAAATTTACCTGTGTAAATCGCTTCCACTGCGGGAGTTTAGCTTGGAATTAGACAATTCTTCTTCTTCTTCTTTCATTTTAGGGTTCATAGGGTCGTTCGTAGACACGGTGTCCCACACGAAAAGTAGAAGACTTACATAACTGTTTTGTATACTCACAAGTCTGGTGGTCTGGAGTGACTGCTATAACGGCCATCGGTCGCGGCACGTCCTTGCGCAGTGTGGTGACGTCACCGGCTCGCTTGTCCGCCCTGAACACGCCGTGCGACACCCAATCCGTCCAGAACACCCAATCACCGGCCACTGCCACGTCGAACGGGTGTTCCGCACTTGAACGGGTCACGATCTAGTAAATTGGGAGAACTTGTATCTTATATCCAATTAAAAAGATAATAAAAGTTACAATTTAATAATAATAATAAGTCTTTATTTAGCCAACTCAGAGCCATTTGTTTGTAAAGAACAAACACACTTAAATACTATGTTATTTCTGGTTTTCTGGTCTCGCTAACAAAAGGCAAAAACGTCATCTAAACATGCATGTGCCAGTCTCAAATTCCACCTTCACTTGTAGATTGTGCGGAAAATTATGCAGCTCCCGAATCGGCTTATACAGCCATGTCACAGACGTGTGAGGCCAATGATGATATCATAATATCTAAAATATCTGTCTAAAATCAGAAAAGCCTTCAGCCCCAGCCCTCCCAATAATTTACTCAGCTAATTCGACGAAACTTTGACGCAAGCTTAAAATACAAAAATTAAACTAAACTTAGTAAAAAGTGGAAGATTAAATCTCTTTACACTGGCAAATACAAAAATAATTTGGGATCAGTATATCGGGTCTAAGGGACGGTGTACCTAAACCGTTGCAAGTATGATCAGACCATGAAACTGGTCAACTTTTAGTATTGGGCCTATGTTGGAAAACGAAAAAAAAGAGCTTTCATAGAAAGTCAGTCAGCTGATCAGGAATTTTGTATCGCAGGTTGGTTCTCGTTTACCAACATAGCTTCCATAGCAAAAGTTTATTTATTTATTAATTAGGACATTATTAGTTACAATGATGTAAAATCAACACAACAGAGAGACATAAATGCACTACACCTAAAGGTGCCACAGCATGCACAAAAATGGATAGGAAACAATGAAAGAAAAATAATTTTATAAAATGCAAGATTAGTAACAGTGACTGAGATTAGGAATCTGGCATATTACTAAGTTGTCGTAAGAGATGTTCTGTTGCATGTTTTGACCATGCCTGCAAAGTTTGCAGTACACCACCGCCCCATTACGCCCCCTATTTCTAACGCAAAAATGATTTACGACTTCGAAAAAAACTGGGAAGAAATGTTTGTCTTTTACGTGTTGCCACTGCTATTTACAGTGTGTTTTTTCAATGTTTTTTCTTAGCGTGCAGGGTTGCCTGGAAGAGATCGCTTAAAGCGATAAGGCCGCCTTTGCTTATATTGTGTTGTTTATTTTTGTTCTTGTTTATGTTATAATTATTAGTGTGAGCAATAAAGTGTTTCTGTCTGTCTGTCTTAGACAAAAAGACTTACATGTCTATGCGAGCCGTCGTAATGCATCCTCTCAATCTTGTCGAGGCGGGCATCGGCCCAGTATATTTTCTTCGCTTTGTGGTCCAAGGCCAGTCCGTTGGGCATCAGTATGTCGGTGCTGACGACTGTTTGCAGCTCGCGCCCGCTCGTGTAGGCGCGCTGAATTGACGGGGATGTTTCGTTCCAATTCGTCCAGTAGAGACGGCTAGAAAACATTAAATTTAAGTGAAATTTCAAATATACAATGTGCAAGTTCGTGCTTTTATTCAGGCTATGAAATTGAACTGCATTTAGAAATTGTAAAACAAAATATCATTCAAAATGTTATGAAATATCAATATGCTCGAGGAATAGCAATTTTGTATGCTAGTATAGAAAAACCGTGCCGTGTGATGCCAGCTTAGAATATCATCACCCCATATCTTTCCTGTGGGAGTTGTAAGAGGCGACTAAGGGACTCGAGGGTGTGTATTGAAATTTTAGGCGATGGGCTGACAACCTGTCACTATAGCGATACACAATATTCCAAATAACCCTCAAACATTTGTCAGACGTGGTGTAAATGGCCGTTATTTGCGGCTTATGCCAGGGATCATGACTTACTGTTCGCAGGGATCGTGGTCCAGTCCCCTCGGTTTGGCCCCGACAGGCAGCCTCAGTACAGTCCTCACCAGCCCCGCCCTGTCAGCCACTAGATCGACAGCTTCCAACCGGGCTATGACAGGGATCATGACTTACTGTTCGCAGGGATCGTGGTCCAGTCCCCTCGGTTTGGCCCCGGCAGGCAGCCTCAGTACAGTCCTCACCAGCCCCGCCCTGTCAGCCACTAGATCGACAGCTTCCAACCGGGCTATGACAGGGATCATGACTTACTGTTCGCAGGGATCGTGGTCCAGTCCCCTCGGTTTGGCCCCGGCAGCCAGCCTCAGTACAGTCCTCACCAGCCCCGCCCTGTCAGCCACTAGATCGACAGCTTCCAACCGGGCTATGACAGGGATCATGACTTACTGTTCGCAGGGATCGTGGTCCAGTCCCCTCGGTTTGGCCCCGGCAGGCAGCCTCAGTACAGTCCTCACCAGCCCCGCCCTGTCAGCCACTAGATCGACAGCTTCCAACCGGGCTATGACAGGGATCATGACTTACTGTTCGCAGGGATCGTGGTCCAGTCCCCTCGGTTTGGCCCCGGCAGGCAGCCTCAGTACAGTCCTCACCAGCCCCGCCCTGTCAGCCACTAGATCGACAGCTTTACACTGAGCTATGACAGGGATCATGACTTACTGTTCGCAGGGATCGTGGTCCAGTCCCCTCGGTTTGGCTCCGGCAGGCAGCCTCAGTACAGTCCTCACCAGCCCCGCCCTGTCAGCCACTAGATCGACAGCTTTACACTGAGCTATGACAGGGATCATGACTTACTGTTCGCAGGGATCGTGGTCCAGTCCCCTCGGTTTGGCTCCGGCAGGCAGCCTCAGTACAGTCCTCACCAGCCCCGCCCTGTCAGCCACTAGATCGACAGCTTTACACTGAGCTATGACAGGGATCATGACTTACTGTTCGCAGGGATCGTGGTCCAGTCCCCTCGGTTTGGCCCCGGCAGGCAGCCTCAGTACTGTCCTCACCAGCCCCGCCCTGTCAGCCACTAGATCGACAGCTTTACACTGAGCTATGACAGGGATCATGACTTACTGTTCGCAGGTATCGTGGTCCAGTCCCCTCGGTTTGGCCCCGGCAGCCAGCCTCAGTACAGTCCTTACCAGCCCCGCCCTGTCAGCCACTAGATCGACAGCTTTACACTGAGCTATGACAGGGATCATGACTTACTGTTCGCAGGGATCGTGGTCCAGTCCCCTCGGTTTGGCCCCGGCAGGCAGCCTCAGTACAGTCCTCACCAGCCCCGCCCTGTCAGCCACTAGATCGACAGCTTCCAACCGGGCTATATGGGCGGATCGTATGGCTGCGGCGCTGGTGCAAGTCCAGTACAGTTCGCCGGTTCTCGAGGCAAACACCATGCCTTCTACTGCGCCCACCTCTGTACGAAACAGTGGGAAAACTTTATAATTTGCGCGAATAAAGAAAGGTTCCCTAAATGGCAACATTGTTGATTGTCTCTGTATTAAAATACATGACATATAAAATATCATACAGGATGTCAGCAAGTGGCGGGACTTTATCAGCGCCACTTAAAAGGGTTGTAAGGAGATATTCGAATACTGATAGAGTGCATACATACTATGATACTGAACAACTTTCCCCTAGAAACATATGTCAGGAAACGACAAATTAATATTAACCTCCCATACAAAATCAAGATCAGCTGACTACAATTATTATGGGAAGTTGTTCGGTTTCATTTATTTATTTAACCATTTATTGTACACAAAAACATACACAGGAACAATTTATAATGAGACAAGACACAACAGGTTTACTTATTTAAAAAAAAAAAAACCCGACAGCAAACCTACATAAGTGAGAATTATGACGTGCACAATAGCAAAAAGTACGTATATATACGAATACTACAATACTTAAATACCTTTACATTAAAATACTTATATACCTATTAATATATAAATATATATTATATATACTACATACATACTTATATTATTGGTCTGAATGCACCCTATAAGTATTAGAAGGGTTGTCCCTTACACCCTGTATAAGCAGTAATGAAACAGTTGCCTTTTTAACTGCTCCAAAGAAAAAGTTTTCATTCTAGACGTCCTAAACTACCTATCCACCAAAATTAATCGATGAAGAAACATTTTGGGCCTCCTACACTAATTATGCTGACTGAAAGACCATTTTGTATGGCATGTCCAATTTTTTTTCTTGAAATTGCTAGACTGGTAGCTTGCGATGTTCTTATTCTATGCATCCTCAAGTGTCTGTATAATAATTGATCATTCCAAAATTTTTTAAACAACAAGATTTAGAGTTTAACTAGATTTGTAATTAAATCTCTTTTGTTCATTTTATTGTACTACTCTTCTACTTATATATATTTTTTATGTTCCTTTAATTTTTAAACTAACATATTATTACCATAAATAACTTACTAATAATACTGTTAATCCATTCATTAAGCATATTGTGACAACTTTTAATTAAGGAACCACTTTGGCATGTAACAACATTGATTCTGTGTTGATATTCTAATGTAACAAGTGTGTTACTTGTTGGTTGCCCTAATAAATGAATAAATAAATTTCGTTGCAGGGCAAAGAAAGGTGCCCCTTAATGCTAAAAACGTTATTGTTTAAAAGCGGTGATCACGAATACAACCACATCCAAAAAACAAGTTTTCGTTAAGTTTTAAGTATGTAATATGTAATGTTAAAAACAAAAACTGCTAGCGCCATCTAACCACGAAAATAGGATGCTAGGAACTAATGAGAAGCTTTGGCGCTAGTAAAGCAAATTAACTGAAAGTAACCAATAGAACATCTGGAAAATTAAAATGGCCGCGTCTGGCCAATCACAGGCGGCCGTAACAATTTGTCTGTGGATTTAGACAGATCTGTCAGGGTGACGGCGTCGGATTTTGCCGCGTTTTTGGTGGTCTTCAATTGTCTTGAGCGAAAAGTATTTTAAGTGAAAACTTACACAAATAAAACTTGTTATTTTATAGTTCATAAAGTGGGATAGTGTGTTTACTATCCAATTCGGATAAACCGATCGCCCACATAATGGGAAACAAGCGATCTAGATCTCGTTCGCGTTCCCGCGGCCGGCGTCACGATAGCGCCCGGCGTCACGACAAATCCCGTGATCAGTCTTCCAAACAACGGAAAACTTGTAGTGAGGATCGTTTGGAAAGCCGGCTCATGAACCTCGAACGTATCATGCAGAAATTTGAACGACGTATGGAGAACTTTGCTGGCAAATCTGACGCGTCCGTTGTACTAACGAGTTCCACTACTGTGCCGGTCACTTCAGATCAAGCTCTTGATGCCAACATCGCGTATGATGGCATTTGTACTCCGCCGTTGCCAGTCCAAAACGTACAACCGCATACGGGTATGCGACGCGAGTTTCTGAGTGAAAAGTTGTGTTCGAAGTTTAACCACAATGTGCAACATAGTTCTACTAGTGCCGCTGTTACTTCAGTTCATTCGTCAGTGTTGAGCAACTCACGGATTGGAGTTGCTGCAAATTCGAGTGCCAATATGGTGTGTGATACGCCACATGGCACACCTAATTTACCAGTGTGTACAACTAACACTTCAAATACAGTTGTGCCCTCGTCTGAATGTCACAAGCTGCCTGCCAGTGAGGAATCCCCGGAGGTTTGCTCATCAAAACCAGGTCAGATAAATAAAATATTCCCGGGATTTGACAATATACCAATTTTTACTGGAAACGCTGAGCACATGTCAACAACATCATGGATAAAACGTTTGGAATCTCTTGCTAAACTTTTTAATTGGGATGAACACATTCTTATTTATCAAATGACTTCAAAGTTGTCAGGCAATGCTAGACTTTGGTTTGATGCTCAACAGGACATTGACTTCAGTTGGGAGCAGTGGAAGCAAAAGTTGCTTAGTAATTTCCCAGAAGGGCGAGGTATCGCAATGAAATTAAATGACTTTATTAATGTTATGCGAGACAATGATGAGAATGTGGTAGAGTTTTATTATAAAAAGTTGATATTAGGGAAAAAGTGTGACCAACCGGATCATGTTATAGCGGATGTTATTATTTCCACCTTAAATCATCCACTACTAAAGGCTGGCGCACGCGGCGCTGGTTGCCGCGACACTAATTCACTTTTAGAGTTTCTCATTGATGCTGCATCTGATATTGTCCATAAAAATGTTAAAAGTCATATGGCTAAAGCGGAGGTAAATAAAAACATCCCTACAAAAAGAGGTAACTCGAAGGATAACATGATTTGTTACATTTGTAATGCTAAAGGACACCTTTCATGGCAATGTTCTAAGTCAAAACGGTGCGAACGGTGCCATAAGAATGGTCATGTATTGTCCGAGTGCAAGCAATGTAAGCTGTGTAATAGATTTGGTCATACAAATGAGCAATGTTATCGAGCAAAACAAGAACTTGTCAATAAACAACCTAAGATGTATAAACTTTCAAACATTGATGAAAACGACAAAAAGTTTCACAAACAGGCCACTGTAAATGACGTTACCCTATCTGCATACGTTGATTATGGAAGTGCGTGTAACACAATTAAATTGAGTGCTGTCAAAAGATTAGGTTTAGATTTCTCAAAAGAATGTACGCGAAGCATCCGCCCTTACGGTGGTGGTATCGTTTACAAAACATTGGGTCAGATGACTGCGAAGGTAAAGCTAGATGATGCATCTGCTGTAGTCCCAATTTTGGTAGTAGATGACTGTTTGCAAGAGCATGATATGCTGATTGGCAGGTCATTCACAGAATTGCCAAGTATAGGAGTGACTAAAACATTTGACACATTAGCCTTCACAAATGTTGCAACAGACAATATAACAACTGTTCATCTAGGCAATCCATTGGGTGATTTTGTTGAATTACCTGCAGTATCTGAAAGTATGATGAATGTTTTAAGAGTATGTCTGGTTGATGATACAATTCTTTACCATGGTCTTAATGAAGTGACAATAACAGTATCACCTCAAGGTGCAGACCAGAATAATGAAACAATATATGTAAGATATTCACAGCATAATGAATCAGGTAAAGAATTAGAGGTTCTTCCTAGTATAGTGGAGATGAACAGAAACCATGGCAATATAAAAGTTTTGAGTCATGTTTACTCACCTCTAACTTTGTATGCGAACAAATGTATAGCCCGGGGCAATTATATTTCAAGTACTGATGAGACTAACACTGATTTGACAGGAATTGATAAGTCACGACTAGAGTCACTATTAAATAAGTATCAACATTGCTTTGCTGGACAAGATGGGAAAATTGGAGCTTCTAATATAGAAATGTCTATTGAACTGACAAGCACAACACCTTTTTATTACCGTCCATTTCGTATGTCTTTTCCGGAACAAGAAGAAGTAAAACGGATCATAGATGATTTATTAGCACAGGATATTATTGAACCAAGTAATTCCCAATATGCAAGTCGCATTCTTCTAGTTCCTAAGAAAACTGGTGAGAAACGTATGGTAGTAGATTATCGGCATTTCAATAGTCTGACCCAGAAAGACAGGTATCCACTTCCGTTAATTCAAGACCAAATTGATCGGCTGAAGGGCCAAAAATATTTTAGTACCCTAGATTTATGCTCAGGTTACCATCAGTTGTGGATCCATCCCGATAGCAGACAATACACATCTTTTGTCACACCCTTTGGACAGTATCAATACAAGCGGATGCCATTTGGACTTGCTAATGCCCCGGCAGTTTTTCAGCGTGCTATAAATCAGATGTTAGGGGATTTAAAGTTCAAATTTGCAGGGGCTTACCTAGATGATATTATTTGTTATTCTAGCACTATTGATGAAGGTTTAGAAAGACTTGAGCAAATTTTGCAACTAATCTCAGATGCTGGTCTGACATTGCGCAAGGAAAAGTGTGTTTTTCTAAAAACTCAAATAGAATACCTTGGATTTGATATTAAAGAAGGAGAAATACGTCCCTCTGCCAAGAAAATAGAATGTGTAAAACATTTTCAACGTCCAACGACAGTGCATCAGGTTCGCCAATTTATTGCATTGGCAAGCTACTTTAGAAGGTTTATACAGTCGTTCGCTCTTAGAGCTCGTCCATTAACGTTGCTTTTTAAAAAAGAAACCATCTGGAAATGGGAAAAAGCACAGGAGGATGCATTCAATGATCTTAAGTTAGCATTAACTTCAAGCCCAGTATTGGCCATATATAATGAAAAGTTTGAGACACAAGTGCACACTGATGCATCGTCTTTAGGCGTAGCAGGAGTTTTGATGCAGAAACAGCAAGATGGACAATACAAACCGGTAGCTTATGCAAGCCGTCAGACAACATTGGCTGAAAGCAAGTATCACTCATATGAACTGGAAGCATTAGCAGTAGTCATGAGCTTACAGAGGTTCCGTGTGTATCTGTTGGGTAAGCCATTCATAGTAGTAACAGATTGCAATGCCTTGAGCACTACATGGACTAAACGTGATATGATCCCGCGTATTGGGCGATGGTGGCTGGAGTTACTTGAATACGACTTCAAAGTGATTTACCGGCCAGGGCCGCATATGCAGCATGCTGATGCACTCAGCCGCAACCCAGTTGACACGGTTTTGCACCTAGAACAAACTACTTGGGTCACAGCAGTACAACATGCAGATCCCAAAACACACGCATTGATAGAAAAATTGGAATCTGTTTCTGATGGAAATACTACCCAAGATGACTACTGTTTGGTTGAAGGTCAACTGTGCAAAAGTATTGATGGTAAAAAAAAGATAGTCATACCTAAATCAGTTCGATGGCGCGTAGTTAAAATGTTTCACGACGATAATGGTCATATGGGTTTTGAAAAAGTTATTCAACTAATTCGTAAGAAGTACTGGTTTGAAAAGTTACGGAGATTTGTAACAAAATACATAAGAAGTTGTATTTCATGTCAATTTGCAAAGAAACCTACTGGTTTACAAAGAGGCCAACTGCACCCAATAGATAAAGGAAATGTGCCTTTTGAGACCATTCATGCGGATCATTTAGGGCCATTCTGTGAGTCTAAACAAGGTAATTCTTATCTTCTATTGGTGGTGGATGGCTTCTCCAAATATTCTTGGTTGCAACCTGTGCCCAACACAAAAACTGAATATGTGCTGTCCACACTCACATTATTAGAAAAGATTTTTGGTACACCATCACGAGTTATAAGTGATAGGGGTAAATGCTTCTCTAGTAAACAAATGTCAAATTATTGCAAAAACCGCCATATAAAACATATTATGAACGCTGTGGCTTGCCCTCGAGCTAACGGGCAGGTAGAGAGGATAAATCGTACTGTGCTCCAATCCCTTACAGCTTGTATTGGAGATAAACATGACACCTGGGAAGATTATGTTTCACAAGTGCAAAGGGGCATCAACTCCACCATTAATAACTCTACTGGTAAAAGTCCATTTGAATTAATTTTTGGCTTTGTACCCCGCCTTCCATTAGATATTCCATGCTTAGAAATACCAGATCATGAAAATCTCCATGAAAGTCGAGAAGCTGCTGCTGAAAAGCTTAAATCCATTGCGGCTAAAATGAAAGAAAGATACGATCGTAAACGCATACCGGCATTACCATTCAAAGTAAAAGATCTTGTTCAAATTGAGAGACGAATACTTAAAAAAGGAATTACTAGTGGAAAATTAGTTGACAAATATGCAGGACCTTACAGAGTTACCGCAGTTCTTGGAAAAGATCGGTACCGCGTCGAGTCATTAAACACACGTGGCCGCAGATATCGTAACGTCATATCCGGCGATAAGATGAAACCGTTCATGGTACAAGAGGAATCAGATGATTGTTCTGCCTCTGATAGTGAAGATGAATAAGTTAAGTGTTACTTTTCTTGGGAAACAGTTTAATATCTTGCAAATATTATTTAAAAAAAAATACACTGTTGTTAATAGATAAACAATAGCTGTATTCTTGTAGAAGGAAATGACATCTCTTTATGTTTGTATGTCTTTGATTGTAATATAGTCATACATATTATAATATAAACTTACCTTTGAAAATGATCTCTAATAAAAAGTCATTAATATTTTGTTTTATGGAAGGAATGGAGATGATTAAAAAAAAAATGTTTCTATGATTTTAATATAATTTTGGTGTTTCAAGGTTCCTGTTGGTCATAACAATTAAAACATAAATTTGAAGTAAATATAAATTGTCATAGTTTTATTTAAATACAAGACAAAAAAAATGAAGGACTAATTGATTTGAAAGAATAAAAAAAAAAAAAAGACAGTCAACAAAATCAGTTACAGAAAAACAATGGTATAAAATTGATAAAGGGAAATAAAATCAATATGATTGATAAATGAAATAAAGATAGTAACCAGTTGCAAAAAAATAAGGACAACTAAAAAAAAAAGAAATTATATAAAAAAAAAATAAAGGCCCTTGATAAGAACACAATTAAAAAAAAATAAGGTCTACTCATAAAAAAAAAAAAAACATTAGAAAAAGAATAAAGAAAAAAAAAATGGTCAACTGAAATAAATAAAATTAAGACTGTTGCTAAAAATAAGGACAACAGATCAAAAAAAAATAAAAAATAAAGACCCTTGATAAGGAGACAGTGGACATTAAATACAGTAAAAAAAAATGCGGTTGATCACAACAGTAAAAATAAAACAAAAAAAAAATATATGATAGCAAGAAAATGTAAGACTAACTAATGTCTGTAGAATATCAGATTGGCACTTGCTCAGTCTTAAAGAGTTCACGATAAAATTATAGATCATGCATACACAACCACTGACCTCAGAGTTCAGTCAGTGATAAACAACCACAACTCATAATGATGGATCCCATCTCTTCTAGTTTCACTTACATGTTTTATTTTACAGGTATAGAAGAGTTTTTAATACGAGGTCGTATTAAATCTGATCAGGATGGTCGAATGTTAAAAACAAAAACTGCTAGCGCCATCTAACCACGAAAATAGGATGCTAGGAACTAATGAGAAGCTTTGGCGCTAGTAAAGCAAATTAACTGAAAGTAACCAATAGAACATCTGGAAAATTAAAATGGCCGCGTCTGGCCAATCACAGGCGGCCGTAACAATTTGTCTGTGGATTTAGACAGATCTGTCAGGGTGACGGCGTCGGATTTTGCCGCGTTTTTGGTGGTCTTCAATTGTCTTGAGCGAAAAGTATTTTAAGTGAAAACTTACACAAATAAAACTTGTTATTTTATAGTATGTAACTGGTTAACTTAACAAAAGTATTGTTACATCAATAAAGAATTCAAAAATACGTTTTTATTTATGTCACACAGTCACGTTATCAAAATGCGATACTTTCACGCTTGAATTTTTGTCAGACGTGGCCTGAACCGTGTCCGTTTGCGCTCTGCATGATATGTGTATAAATAAATAAATATCCTGTACAATTCACACAGCGCCATCTAGCACCAAACACAGATATTAAAATACTGCGTATTACCCCAAAATAAGCAAAGCTTGTACTATGGGAGCTAGATAGCTGATATTAATACATATATCCTTTTTTTGTAAATAAATACATGTTATACATAGAAATATCCAGACTAAACACAAATATCTGAAAATAACTTAACAAATATTTGTGTCTTGTGGGGATCGAACCCACGACCAGTGGGGTAGCGTAGCAGGCAGGGGAACTACCCGCTACGCCATCGGCCCAGTGTGAGGACTTCTACTCACGTTCAAGAAGAACTCTGTGATCGGATCCGTTGAAATGCACGGTGTTGATGGATCCGCGCTGTATGTCCGAATAGAACAATCGCTGGGTTTTGTACTCGTATGCCAGACTTATAGCGTTGCGCATTAGCTCCCTGAAAATAACAAGCAATAACATAAGTACTATGGTTTTCTCAAACATGCTAGGAAATGTGTTCATTTCTTTCAAAAAAAGAAACCGCGAAGTTTCACATTGTTTGTCACGTCTCAGATCACGCCAGCAAAGTTGTATGGAAATCCTTTGCTGGTGTCCATTAAGATAAATTCGTTATACGCTAAACCCACATAATTTGATTTCAAAATTATCTCTCTCATAGAAACGGAACGTAATTTTGTATGAAACAGGTAACTAAAGACGAGGCTGTATGATGTGAAGACCCTTGCCTGTCCAGAATTAAAAAAGAAAAGAATGAACTAAACATTTAGTATGGCTGAATATTACGTAATACTGTGCCTTAAAGGCGAATTTATTTAAAAAAAATTACAATTGGTGGGAAAATTGTATTATTTGTTTCGTTGTGTTGTACAATCTTTCATTTCCTAGCTTTTTTTTGAGAAAAGCACTATGTAAGCCTCGGGGAAAATTACTTTGCTTGACTTGTATAATTGAATTGAAATTCAAACTATACTCGTCCAGCAAAGTCTTATTTTCCATACCTCGACAACAATGTACTATTATCATGCACTCACAGTGCTATATTATTTTCATAAATGAAAATAAGAATCAGTTGGCAGAGCAGTGGGACGGTACCGGGTTCAAGCCCCGGCGGGCGCTAACATTTTTCAATTTCTTATTTTCATAATATAGCACTGTGGATGCATAATAAACCATAGCGTATTTCAATAACCAATGGTTCATCGCATGGTTGAATTCCTACTGTAATTGTGAACTGACCATAGTATTCGTTACAATTACTTATGCTAGATGTCGATTCTACGTCGCTTTGAGACGAGCACCAAAATATTGAAAATTTGAAAGTGTCAGTCGAGGCGCCGGTAGCTCAGTTGGCAGTGCAGTGGAACGGTACCCTACGGTCCCGGGTTCAAGCCCCAGCGGACGCTAACATTTCTTCATCTTCTTATTTTCATTTATGTAAATAACTTATGGTAGATTTTTGTATAACTATATTTGCTAACCTTTCATGTCTCCAATATTATTAAGTACATTTAATTAACCAAGTATAACGATAGCTTGTCACTCACATGTTCTGAATAGGCGGGTAAGGCGAGTTGAGGTCCTTCTCGTCGCGTAAGTGGATGCTGTCAATCTTTGTCACTCGGGAGTACATCAGGAATGTCGTGTACGCTGCGAGGGGAAACACACAACTATATATTTATTTATTTACAGTTAATAGCACACAAAAACATTACAGAAAAGACACAAAACATAAAGAAATACGACACAACAGGTACAGCTTATTTCCAAGAAGACATTTCTTCCAGCTGACCCTCGGAAGTGAGACATTACAAAGAAAGGCAGAAAAGACGTGTACAACAGCACAGTTATTCTAATAACTAAATTTAATCACTTATATATTAACTACACTAACCTAACCTGACAATAGATACTTATAATAACATATACCTACACAATATATGATAATAAAAATATAATACGTATACAATACATTATGTATACATATTATGATATAATATTTAGCCTCAGTAATAGGGTTTTCGTTATTACCCTTTAGGTACGGAACCCTAAAAAGTTAGACGCACGTTGAACGTTTTTTCTTTATGAAGTTTTATTCTGTTCAACAGTTGTAATTTTTTTGTGGAAAGGAATGTAAGGTTTACTCACGCGTGCAGTTGTTGCCATCTGTCGCGGTGTCCCCGTGGGGACAGGCGCAGCGCTTCCCGTTGCCATTGAACAAGCAGAGCGCGGCGCAGCCCCCGTTGCTGCTCGCGCAAGGGCTCGCAGCGAGCGAGTATGTAGGTTTACTCACGCGTGCAGTTGTTGCCATCTGTCGCGGTGTCCCCGTGGGGACAGGCGCAGCGCTTCCCGTTGCCATTGAACAAGCAGAGCGCGGCGCAGCCCCCGTTGCTGCTCGCGCAAGGGCTCGCAGCGAGCGAGTATGTAGGTTTACTCACGCGTGCAGTTGTTGCCATCTGTCGCGGTGTCCCCGTGGGGACAGGCGCAGCGCTTCCCGTTGCCATTGAACAAGCAGAGCGCGGCGCAGCCCCCGTTGCTGCTCGCGCAAGGGCTCGCAGCGAGCGAGTATGTAGGTTTACTCACGCGTGCAGTTGTTGCCATCTGTCGCGGTGTCCCCGTGGGGACAGGCGCAGCGCTTCCCGTTGCCATTGAACAAGCAGAGCGCGCCCGTTGCTGCTCGCGCAAGGGCTCGCAGCGAGCGAGTATGTAGGTTTACTCACGCGTGCAGTTGTTGCCATCTGTCGCGGTGTCCCCGTGGGGACAGGCGCAGCGCTTCCCGTTGCCATTGAACAAGCAGAGCGCGCCCGTTGCTGCTCGCGCAAGGGCTCGCAGCGAGCGAGTATGTAGGTTTACTCACGCGTGCAGTTGTTGCCATCTGTCGCGGTGTCCCCGTGGGGACAGGCGCAGCGCTTCCCGTTGCCATTGAACAAGCAAAGCGCGGCGCATCCCCCGTTGCTGCTCGCGCAAGGGTTCGCAGCGAGCGAGTATGTAGGTTTACTCACGCGTGCAGTTGTTGCCATCTGTCGCGGTGTCCCCGTGGGGACAGGCGCAGCGCTTCCCGTTGCCATTGAACAAGCAGAGCGCGCCCGTTGCTGCTCGCGCAAGGGCTCGCAGCGAGCGAGTATGTAGGTTTACTCACGCGTGCAGTTGTTGCCATCTGTCGCGGTGTCCCCGTGGGGACAGGCGCAGCGCTTCCCGTTGCCATTGAACAAGCAGAGCGCGCCCGTTGCTGCTCGCGCAAGGGCTCGCAGCGAGCGAGTATGTAGGTTTACTCACGCGTGCAGTTGTTGCCATCTGTCGCGGTGTCCCCGTGGGGACAGGCGCAGCGCTTCCCGTTGCCATTGAACAAGCAGAGCGCGCCCGTTGCTGCTCGCGCAAGGGCTCGCAGCGAGCGAGTATGTAGGTTTACTCACGCGTGCAGTTGTTGCCATCTGTCGCGGTGTCCCCGTGGGGACAGGCGCAGCGCTTCCCGTTGCCATTGAACAAGCAGAGCGCGGCGCAGCCCCCGTTGCTGCTCGCGCAAGGGCTCGCAGCGAGCGAGTATGTAGGTTTACTCACGCGTGCAGTTGTTGCCATCTGTCGCGGTGTCCCCGTGGGGACAGGCGCAGCGCTTCCCGTTGCCATTGAACAAGCAGAGCGCGCCCGTTGCTGCTCGCGCAAGGGCTCGCAGCGAGCGAGTATGTAGGTTTACTCACGCGTGCAGTTGTTGCCATCTGTCGCGGTGTCCCCGTGGGGACAGGCGCAGCGCTTCCCGTTGCCATTGAACAAGCAGAGCGCGCCCGTTGCTGCTCGCGCAAGGGCTCGCAGCGAGCGAGTATGTAGGTTTACTCACGCGTGCAGTTGTTGCCATCTGTCGCGGTGTCCCCGTGGGGACAGGCGCAGCGCTTCCCGTTGCCATTGAACAAGCAGAGCGCGCCCGTTGCTGCTCGCGCAAGGGCTCGCAGCGAGCGAGTATGTAGGTTTACTCACGCGTGCAGTTGTTGCCATCTGTCGCGGTGTCCCCGTGGGGACAGGCGCAGCGCTTCCCGTTGCCATTGAACAAGCAGAGCGCGGCGCAGCCCCCGTTGCTGCTCGCGCAAGGGCTCGCAGCGAGCGAGTATGTAGGTTTACTCACGCGTGCAGTTGTTGCCATCTGTCGCGGTGTCCCCGTGGGGACAGGCGCAGCGCTTCCCGTTGCCATTGAACAAGCAGAGCGCGGCGCAGCCCCCGTTGCTGCTCGCGCAAGGGCTCGCAGCGAGCGAGTATGTAGGTTTACTCACGCGTGCAGTTGTTGCCATCTGTCGCGGTGTCCCCGTGGGGACAGGCGCAGCGCTTCCCGTTGCCATTGAACAAGCAGAGCGCGGCGCAGCCCCCGTTGCTGCTCGCGCAAGGGCTCGCAGCGAGCGAGTATGTAGGTTTACTCACGCGTGCAGTTGTTGCCATCTGTCGCGGTGTCCCCGTGGGGACAGGCGCAGCGCTTCCCGTTGCCATTGAACAAGCAGAGCGCGGCGCAGCCCCCGTTGTTGCTCGCGCAAGGGCTCGCAGCGAGCGAGTATGTAGGTTTACTCACGCGTGCAGTTGTTGCCATCTGTCGCGGTGTCCCCGTGGGGACAGGCGCAGCGCTTCCCGTTGCCATTGAACAAGCAGAGCGCGGCGCAGCCCCCGTTGCTGCTCGCGCAAGGGCTCGCAGCGAGCGAGTATGTAGGTTTACTCACGCGTGCAGTTGTTGCCATCTGTCGCGGTGTCCCCGTGGGGACAGGCGCAGCGCTTCCCGTTGCCATTGAACAAGCAGAGCGCGGCGCAGCCCCCGTTGCTGCTCGCGCAAGGGCTCGCAGCGAGCGAGTATGTAGGTTTACTCACGCGTGCAGTTGTTGCCATCTGTCGCGGTGTCCCCGTGGGGACAGGCGCAGCGCTTCCCGTTGCCATTGAACAAGCAGAGCGCGGCGCAGCCCCCGTTGCTGCTCGCGCAAGGGCTCGCAGCGAGCGAGTATGTAGGTTTACTCACGCGTGCAGTTGTTGCCATCTGTCGCGGTGTCCCCGTGGGGACAGGCGCAGCGCTTCCCGTTGCCATTGAACAAGCAGAGCGCGGCGCAGCCCCCGTTGTTGCTCGCGCAAGGGCTCGCAGCGAGCGACGCGTTGTGCGCGGGGAGAGTCTGCAGCGCGGTCGACCATATCTGATGAAGAACACGGCAATTGAGACACAGATATGTTATTTATAAGACATAAAGTCCACTGCTAGAAATGGGCCATCCCCTATTGCATATACTTACCACGCTTGGCAAGTGGATTGGCGAGCGTAGTGCAAGATATTGCGTTCACAGGTAACGTTGCTGCCCATTTCCTGGATGAATTTATACCTCAGTCGCTTTTTACGACATCACGGGTTGTATTTGGATGATGCCATTCTAAGCCGGCATCACACGGCAATATAGCCCAATATCTGATATTGACCTCAATTTCGGATATAAATTCTCTTAACTTATCTTATATTAGCGCTGTCACTGTTCGTCAAATAGGTTTAGAAATGATAGAATATATCTAAGTCATGTCATGTCTTATAATTTGACGATGATAAAAATGGCTTGCCTAGAAACTGCGAAGAAACCATTGACATTTATAAACATGACATGACTACGATATATCCTATCCTTTCCTAAACCTATTTGACGGAAAGTGACAGCACTAATTTAAGGTAAGTTTAGAGAATTTGTATCCCGAATTGAGGGCATTTTTATGGGATACCCACAGAATAAGGAAGCTGTATCTCCTTATTCTGTGGGTATCCCATAAAATGACAAGATAAGGACAAGGAGATACAGCCTTCTTATTCTTTGGGGATAACATAACGATGTAATACTTACGTCCAGAACAGCCAGAAAGTGTCTGATAAGACCCGTCTGGCTGTGCATAGAGGGGTGTTAGTTCCGACACTTATGTATGGGAGTGAAAGTTGGGTGTGGCAGAAAAAGCATGAAAGTAGAATAAAATAATGGTTTGGTCATGTAGAGAGGATGAATAAGATAAACGAAACAGGTGTATATGGTAAGTGTGGATGGGAACGTCGGAAGGGGAAGACCTCGACGAACGTACCTCGATCAAATCGGGGACGTGCTAGAGAAAGGTCAGGTCAAGAGTACCCTAAGGGTCTATACAGGTGAAGCGGCCGCGCAGCAGCGACCCGGCAGCAAATTTTGGCGGCCGCGACCGGGCCGCAGAACGATTTATGTGGAGCGCCCGCGCCGCCGTCCGCCGCACGCGCGTTCTCCACAGTTTCGGGACAAGTTCAGGACAAATTTGGGACTACATATGAGATGTTAGATAAATAAAATACATGTATTTTGCTATTGATAATTTGTTTGTTTTTATTGTTTATACAAATTACGACCGATTTTGATACCATTTTAAACATTTTGTTGTAATTTTCTAAGTTAATTAGGTAGGTATATTATAAATATTATAATAAAAGGATTTCGTTAATCTAAAATAAAATTCCACTTCAAACAAATAAATTACAAGTAAATTAATACTTATGTAGGTATGTATGTACAGATGCAGGTACTATACTTTCATTCATACTCTCTTTTTTTTTTTTTTTTTTTATTAATGATGGGTTTGCTCTTGACTCTAGTCTAGGTCATAGGACAGAGACAGAGTCTAAGATGGAGCGAGCTCACCCAGAAGAAGCCTGTTCACTCTTACTTTGAAGAGATTAGGGTTGTATGCTTTTGGAAACACAGACGCAGGAAGTGAGTTCCACTCTTTAGCAGTGCGCATTATAAATGATGACTGGAAGCGCTTAGTCCGAATTGGTGGAATGGCTACCAGGTACGGATGGTATCCGGCGGTGCGTCTGGATGTCCGATGGTAGAAGGGAGCTGGTGGAACAAGGTCGTGAAGCTCTTGAGCACACTCTCCGAAGTACAATCTATAAAATACCGACAAGCAGGCAACCTTGCGGCGATGTGCCAGGCTATGTAGCTTGGTGTCCACCAGTTTTATGTCGCCTATGAGCCTCCTGGCCCTGCGTTCCACCGAGTCAAGAGCGGCAAGTTGGTATTTGGCTGAGCCATCCCAAAGGTGACTGCAATACTCCATGCAGGATCGGACTTGTGCTTTGTAAAGATCTCTTATATATCTCTTATACATATCTCTTCGATTAAACTAATGAAGAGTTCGGTATCGAACATATTGTCACACTATTCCGCGCAGCGACGCGTCCCCTCCACATGAACCGTTGCTACTGAGTGCATAGAAACTTGCAATGGCGGCGAGGCGCGGCGACCGAGTCGACAGTCGGCAGCGCGCGCGCGTCGCCGCACATGAATCGTTGCATACAGTTTCATAGAAACTGGCGAAAAGCGGCTGAGTCGAGGTTGCGCGGTCGCTCTACCTGTATCGAGCCTAAACCGACGAGCGTGCATGAAGAGACTGATGAATGTAGAGGAGTCGAAAGTCGAAAGAAGTATGCCAGGATCGAAGTAAGTGGAAGGAAGTAGTCTCTAACTACCCCTCTGAGAAAGAGGCGTGATTTATGTATGTATGTATGTAATACTTACGAAAATATCCTTAATGCTGTCGCCTGCGTTGTCCTTCAGGATGGTGTAGTCGGAGAGATTTGTCAGTGGAGCTTTCACTATGCTGCCACGATTTAGCATCCTGTCAAACGAAAATATACAAGTTACGATTGAAAATATTACAACCCCACCGAGAACCGAACCCGGAACCTTTGCGTCGCAGGCAGTCGCACTACCACTGCGCCACATCGGCCGTCCGTTGATATGTGATAAGTCGCCACAATTCGAGAGTTTTAATACAATCCTGGTTTCCCCAATTATTTTATTCTTTAGTCATTGTAATGTCATCGAAACTCAATGGTCATTCTATTGCCATTGTGATTTACTATACTTTAAAGTGTTATTCTACATCTTTTAATAAATATTCCGATGGGAAGAGCAAGTCCCGACCCAGGTATATTTTTATATACGTACTGGGACAGACTCGAAGATGGTATACTTTATTGATGTTATCTGAATAAAATATTCTTCATTTTCAATACGAAACGGTCAACGCCAAACAACTGACTCTATAGAAAAAACTAAGTCGCTTCTATAATAGCGCTATACAGCCCCTGCTCGCAACACAGACGCAGGTAGTGAGTTACACTCTTTAGCAGTGCGCATTATAAATGATGACAGGAAGCGCTTAGTCCGAATTGGTGGAATGACAACCTGGTGCCTATTATGAAACTACAGGCTACAAGTCTACAGGTGAAATTCTTAGTACATTGCGTAGCCGATTCATATTCCTGGTATCACAATGGCTAATCGTCTACGCAATGAACATCGAATTTCACCTGTAAAATTGTAGCCTGTAGTTTGATAATATCGGGTACAGGTATGGATGGTATCCGGCACTATCCGGTATTTGGATGTTTTTTTTTTTAATATGGGTTTGCTCTTGACTCTAGTCTGGGTCATAGGACAGAGACAGAGTCTAAGATGGAGCGAGCTCACCCAGAAGAAGCCTGTTAAGGCACTGGCACTCCCACACACTGACGGAACGCAGCAAGCTACTTGGCGCCAGACTTCGGTGGGATGGTGGTCGCGAGCCAGGCGGCCCCTTACGGAGCCTTCCACCGCGCACGTGGGATCGTTCAGCCGGACTTATCCACAGGCAAGCCTGTGTTGCCGTTGCCCGGGCTCCACCGCTAGGAGGTACATCCCATACCACCCCAAATATTTGGTTGCACTCACGTGTCGCCCCAGTACAGCATGCCCCCGTACACGGCTATGGCGGCGGGGTGAGTCTTGGGCCCCACCAGCAGCTGAGTCTTGTCCGCGCCGGTGTACCGCATGCGCCACACGCTGCCGTCCCATGTGTCTGCCCAGTACACATACTCGTTCTGAAATTACAAATAACAAGATAGAAAACGGTTATTAGTTGCAAAACTAACCCGGTAGATGGAGCCGTGCCACGCGTTACTGGCATTAAAATACACTTGCAAAAATTGGCGGGCAAGAAATGAGCTGCGGTAGCCCAGATGGAAGAGGCGTCGCCACTAGTAATGCGAAAGTCGCAGGTTCAAATCCTGCCCGCGCTTGAAAATTTTGCAAGTTTTCAAGAAGATAGAAAAACGCGGCAATAATATGAAAATGAAGCGAGAAAACTGCGTCAATATCTTGAATTTTACTCAACTTTATAACATTATATGGCTAGCATTTAAGTAAGCTATAGAGTGCGTCGTACTAGGTACGAACGGTTGGCACGGGTACGAACACATACGTCTATCCGAGCAGACTATGCGTCACTGTCTATCAGTAGCAAAACGACACAGACAGCAGGGCACAACTGTCCGGAGCGATACAGGCACTAGGTATATAACTTGCTTATATAAGGTGAAATTTTACTAGTGACCGATAGCAAAAACTAAAAACGAGCTGGTAATAAGGACCAACTTTCTCCAAGGAACATAGCTCGAAACATGACAAAAAAATTGGACTCCCAATACCAAATTGCCGATCAGCTGATTAGAGTTACCATGAAAGTTCAAAATATTTTTGTCATTTTTCGACCTATGTTTCTTTGGGAAAGTTGTTCCTTATCACCAGTCCGTCCTCTGGTTTCAGTAACAGTCACAAGTAAAATTCCACCCGATATATACTCTAATGTTTTACCTTATTGTAGTTCCAAATCGTGCAGTACGAGTTTTCTCATTTACTCTGTAATTTGTACTATTTCGCTCAAAACATTCCCAAGAAATAAATAATTTGGAAGCCGTCTTACCTGAGTGTCTATGGCAATGTCAGCTAATGCAGTTCCGTTGTAAAGTAGCTCCCTCTGTGAACCGTCAAGTCTGGCTCGTTGGATCCATCCCCCGCCAGCCAAGAACAGCCAGCCACGGATGCCATCTACTGCCAATGCTGTAAGGAAAAAAGCCGTCAAGTGTCTTGTTAAATATTCATTGTATGTGAAGAAGTAACCAGCCGGTGAAGTACCCGATAAAACTGTGACCGTGAAACTGTAAAACGTGTACGGTTACCTAAAGTTAAGTAATCTTATTCTATAGCAACCGAGACGTCAGTGGAGATTTATAGATATTACAAAAATAAACTACGTGAAGAAAAACTGTAATCCCACTTCTGATATTGAATATGCAAGCAATTAATGCTGTCCTAACAATCACAATCTAGGTACCGACCATGGACCAAATTTACTACAAGATATGTCAGCGCGTACAAATCTTTTATCCCACTTCTGATATCGAATTTGCCCGCGAATAAAATAGTCTTACCAGTCACAAACCAGGCACCAATCATGGCAAAACTTTAACGTACAGGTCACAGTTTAGCGCGAATATTTATCTAGTATACTTACTAGTAACAGCGAACGGATCAGTATCGAGTAGAACATATCGATGTTGAGCGTCCAGTCGGGCCACTTCTACCAAGTTTCGTCGAGGATCCGACCAGTACATGTTGCCGCCAACCCAGTCTATCGCCAGACCTGAATAACATGTTTATTGTAAATAAAAATCATACGTTTAATTTGTGATCGTCATACTATCAGCAGCACATCATACATACATATAATTCCCTACGGGGAAGGCAGAGCGTTAGCGGCTGTAAAAAACGGACATTTACGCCACGTTTGACAAACATTTGAGGGTAATTTGGAATATTGTGTATCACTCATGATGTGGGTTTACACGACTTACTTGTTGTAAATTTGGTAGAGAGTTTTATCTCTCGACGTTTCGACTGCTTACGGCAGCCTTCTTCACGGAGGTCGACAATCACAGCAGTGTTCGGCAATCACAGCTGACGGGCGGGCGTATGTGATCTGTCGACCTCCGTGAAGAAGGCTGCCGTAAGCAGTCGAAACGTCGAGAGATAAAACTCTCTACCAAATTTACAACAAGTAAGTCGTGTAAACCCACATCATGAGTGATACTTGTTCGTTAAATAATAAAATTGTGTATCACCATAGTGACAGGTTGTGAGCCCATCGCCTGAATTTGCAATACACACCCTCGAGTCCCTTAGTCGCTTCTTACGACACCCACGGGAAAGAAATGGGGTGACGCTATTCTAAGCTAGCTTCACACGGTCATGCAGCACATCAACCTCAGTTAAAAAGATAATGAAGTTTATATTGATCCCTTGAAGGGGTAGAAGGGTAGGTTTTTTTGCTGCTGATATATAGGCTGACATTTTACCAGGGACCGATTGCGAAAACTCCAGACGGGCTGCTGATAAGGAACAACTTACAACAACTTGAACAACTTTCCCCAAGGAACACAGGTCGAAATAAGACAAAAATATTTCGATCTTCCATAGGAACTCAAATCACCTGATCTGCAATTTTGCTTGTTCCTTGCGGAAAGTTGCTCGTTATCACCAGCCCGATCTGAGTTTTCCTAGTGAAATTTCACCTTGTATAGCATGATTTTAAGAAAATAATAAAAAAACGAAACCGACAGTCACATAAAAAACATACTTGTTCGTTCTGTGATCAATTGAATCGAATCTGTCAATTCAAAAGATTCAAAGGTCAAGTTTAGATACTTATGAGCGAAAGTTTATAACATTACCTGCAAGGCAGTCATTGGGTGGTGCCAATGGCGGGTCAGCTTGGTGTAGTAACAGCTGTCTGTTTGTCCCATCACGTTTGACGCGCCATATCGCGCCCGCTTCGCTATCCGCCCAGTATAACCATTCGCCTTCTGTAAACAAAATTATCATTGCAGTCATTATAGGTGTTTCGGGCCACTTATTCGGACTAAGTCTATATGTGGAAGCTTGTAATTGGCATTTGTTTATATATTAAGTTATGTATGTTTTGTAAGGCTGTAAGCTCCCCAAATAAAATAAAATAAAATAAAATAAAAATAAGCGCTTCCAGTCATCATTTATAATGCGCACTGCTAAAGAGTGGAACTCACTACCTGCGTCTGTGTTTCCAAACGCATACAACCCTAATCTCTTCAAAGTAAGAGTGAACAGGCTTCTTCTGGGTGAGCTCGCTCCATCTTAGACTCTGTCTCTGTCCTATGACCTAGACTAGAGCACTAGAGTCAAGAGCAAACCCATCCTTAATAAAAAAAAAATAAAAAAAAGGTATACGGGGTGTTAGGGACATCCCTCTCAATGCTGATAAGGTGCATGCAGACCATGAAACTGAATAATCTCGACCACCCATACAAACAGCTGACTGCATTTACTATGGTTAGTCTTATTTTGACGTTTTCCGTAGTATATTTTTTTTGGAAGTTGTAAAGTTTCATGGTCTTAATGCACCGCGTTATCAGTATTCGGAGGGCTGTCCCTTACACCCGGTATACATGGTGTAAACAAATTTGATGAGAATATTTTCAGGGGTGAACCAGTACGTGAAACTGAACAACTTTCCCCAAGGAACATAGGTCGAAATATGAAAAAATAATTGGCCCTCCCATACAAATTATCCCGGCCGGGTAACACACTAAGTATGAGAGGGTCAAATAATTAATATTCTTTATTTGCAAAATAATAATAAAAAAACGTTAATATTTATATGCCACGTAGGATACATTGCAATCTTTTATGTATTTTCTTTAAATTTCTTAGTATCTCAGAACCTTTCGGCGCATAATGTACCATTCGCAAAACGTACAATTGCCAATTTTCATAATATCAAAGCGAAGTCAGAACGTCAATATTTTCTGATAATATAAGTAAGTAAAAACATTTTATTGCACAAAATAACAAATAAAAATAACAGGAAAATTCATAGCTAACATGCGCAAAGGCGGCCTTATCGCTACGAGCGATCTCTTCCAGACAACCTTAACTTAACTTACCAGCATGATAATCAATGGCCGACGCCATGGACAGCTGAGCGATGGGCGGTAACACGTTCCTGGCATCTTTGTCTTCTGTAAGTGACAGCCCGCGAATTTCCCAACTGCCCGAGTACACTAGTACTTCGTCAACCGCTGAAACGAGAAAGAAACATTAGGTTTTGCTTCAAGGCAAACACATTTATAGCTCCTAATATAAGCAGTAGATAACTTTAAAAAAATTTATATTATCAAACACATTTTTCGCCAGAATACTTATTTATTGCAAGATATACTAATTTCTTACGCGATGTACTAATTTCCTGCGAGATATAACTGCGGGAAATACTTATTTCCGGCAGGTTTTTCTTGCGGGATATACCTTTTTTTTGCTGGTAACTTTCCAGTGGGATATACTTATTTCCTGAGGGGTATACTTATTTAATGTGGGATATACTTATTTTCTGTCGGATATACTTTTTTTTGCGGGATATACTTATTCCTTGCTAGATGAACCAATCTCTTATGGAATATACGTATTTCCTGCTAGATAAACTTATTTCCTACGCGATATACTTATTTCCTACGCGATATACTTATTTCCTACGCGATATACTTATTTTTTACGAGATATACAAATTTACTGCTGGATGGATATATATCTATATATGCAGGCATATATTTATCTTATTTACCTTTGCACTTGGGCCCCATTGGCGTATACCCGGTGGCGCACCGACACACGCTGTCTAGCTGAGACACGGGTAGACACAAGTGCGCGCACGGCGTGCGTCTCAACGCGCACGCGCCCGTCACCTTGTTCTGGATGTGCGCGTCGTATACGCGCAGGGAGATTACGCCATCTGCGCAGGATACATACACTAATATTAGATGGGATACAAGGTGTAACACATTTTTATTGGACAAGGTTAGGTTATGAATACATACATACATACATAAATCACGCCTATATCCCTTACGGGGTAGGCAGAGTGTTAAAGGCCGTAAAACGGATATTAACACCACGTCTGACAAAAGCTTGAGGGTCAAGCACCTTTTGTAGGTTATAAATGAATATAATAAATTGAAAAATGTTAGCGCCCACCGGGACTTAAACCTGTAGCGACCTCTGGGAGCTACGACGAGTAGCTCACTCAAAGTGGTTCACGAGCAAGCAAGACGCAACAGAAGTTCCAACATATCTGCAAGATGGCGCCACGTGACAGATGTGCAGAGAAACACATAGCCTGAAACGCGGTATCGAAGTATTTCACCGCGCAACGCATATCTACAACTTCCAATGCTATCCAGGTGGACCAGTCGGTCCCCTGCACACAACACCCGGCCAGGCGGGTAGCTACCTTTTTCCCGACATCACCTGGAACCCTCCATTCTGCCTATTGGCATCACCTCCTATCACCCGCCATAAACCCGAGACCGTGGGGTACCGTCCTACTGCTCTGCTAACTGTGCTACCGGCGCCTCGACTGACATTACAAAATTATCAATATCTTTCCACGGGTTCAAGTTCCAGCGGGCGCTAACATTTTATCCATTTCTCATTTTCACCCTAAATATATTTGCATTCAAATATTTGCAGAAAATTTCATAGGACCATATTTAATAGACACAAATATAGTCTTTAAAAACGTTGTACTTTTGCATCACAATAAACCTACCGGTATTGTTTCTCAGCAGCCTCGGTTGAGAACAAGCTGTGTCGCTGCACGCTCGTATCGTCCGCTCCTCTCCGTCTGCCCAGATCACTTGTCCGTTGTAATAATCAAGCGCTACTGGCCGCGCGCCCACGCTTAGGGTTAACTGAAACGAAATTATGGTCTTTGTTGATACATAATTACACCTACAAGTTTGCACTAAAATGCTATAACATTAGGAACAACACACACACATAATATCAATAGCTGCTGGAGCTTAGCTTTCCACCGTTTTCACAGTTCTATTTTACATCACATACATACATACATATATCACGCCCTTATCCCTTGCAGGGTAGGCAGAGCGTAAACGACCACAAAATAAACGGACATTTACGTCACGTCTGACAAACATTTGAGGGTTATTCAGAAAATTGTGTATCGTCATAGTGTCAGGTTGTCAGCCCATCGCCTAAAATTGCAATACACACCCTCGAGTCCCTCCGTCGCCTCTTACGACACCCACGGGAAAGAAATGGGGAGATGCTATTCTTAGCCGGCATCTCACGGCACACCACATATTTATAAATAAAAAATATCTTGGACATTTATACAGCGCCATCTAGCCCAAAATTAAGCAGAGCCTGTACTATGGGAACTAGATAGCTGATAATAATACTTATATATATTTTTTTTACACATAATACATAGGAATCACCCGGACTAAACATAAACATCTGAAAATGACTTAAAAAATATTTGTGCTTTGTGGGGATCGAACCCACCACCCTCGGCGTAGCAGGCAGGGGTATGATCTGCTACACGATCAAGTCAAATTTTGCCAGACAATTTGGCGAGCAAGTGTTGTTACAGGTACCGCTGCTATCCATTACATACACACATCAGCCTATTGCAGTCCACTGCTGGACGTAGGCCTCCCCCAGGGCACACCATAAGGCACGATCTCTCGTTGTCGCCATCCAGTCGCTACCAATCTGGCCGAAGGTCATTTAACGCTACGCTTACCGAGGCGTGGCCTCCACTCGAGAACCTGCTTACTCCACCGTCCTTCGGTTCCACGATAGATGTGCCCAGCCCACTGCCACTTCTGTTTGCTACACGTCCAGACAAAATTGGAAAAAACTCCTCTTGCTACCCATTCCCTCTATGCATCCGCTTACTCGCATTTTAAGACATCGGTAGAAATGTGGTAATGCTATTCCAACCAGGATTAAATTCGAACAGAAATTCCTAATGGACAAACTCAACTATGTAAATCTTACCGTGGTGACCTTTCCATTGCGCAGGTTCAAGTACTGTATGCTCGCAGTATGAATGTTCACCCAGTACAGCAAGTTGTTGGTGACATCCACTGTCATGCCTGCAATGTAAATAAATACATACAAATACACATATCACACCTATAATCCCTTGCGGGGTAGGCGAAGCCCAAACGGCCGCAAAAAACGGACATTCACGACACGTCTGACCAATATTTGAGGGTCATTCGGAAAATTGTGTATCCCCATAGCGACAGAATGTCAGCCCATCGCCTAAAATTGCAATACACACCCTCAAGTCCCTCAGTCGCCTCTTACGACTCCCACGGAGAAGAAATGGAGTGATGCTATTCTAAGCCGGCATCACACGGCACCGGCACGTTATTACAGTTTTTTGGCACGTACCTAATAGGTTTCTTACATAATACCAATCTAATGCTGTCTTGTTTCGTGAAAATAAATGTGCGAGCCACTTGAGTAGGCGTAATTTGATGGTATTGTCTCACAACATTTTCCGGCTATTGGCCAAATCATGGCATAATAGACCACAGGAGTGTCAGCTCTAAACTAAAAATACAACGCCATCTTTTGATTTGATTGAAATGCTTAATCTAGATGTCGAAAACAGCTCTAAAGATGTACAAGAAATGGCCATGGCTTAATGTAAACACCAAATCACTATTAAAGTTGAGTAAATAGAATTCGAGACTGTCATTTGGAGGCCCAAGACCGAGACTCGTGGCGTGAAAGAGGGGAGGCCTTTGCCTTGCAGTGGGACACAGACAAGCCTAATAAAAAAAGAATAAAAAAAAGGAATTACTCAGCAAAATCCGACAGAAATAACTCTCTGTATACAAGGTGTAGGGGAATACTGATAATGCATTCAGACCATGAAACTTAACAACTTTCCCCTAGAAAAATACGTCAGGAAACGACAAAAAAACGACTTCCCATACAAAATCACAATCAGCTGACTGCATTTACAAAGGGAAGTAAAAAAAATCCTCCTATGACCTAGACTAAAGTCAAGAGCAAACCCATCCAGGTGTTCCGTTTCATGGTCTGAATACACCCTATCAGTATTTGGAGGGCTGTCCCTTACACCTGTAGACTTAAGACGCTAAAAACACTAGTACTTACTAGTAACGCCAGCTAACATTCTGTCCTTGTGCGTATCAACTAACAGTTTTCGTCCGGTGCCGTCGCAGTTTGCAGTTTCGATCTTCTCGCCGCTGTGCGGTGTCGCTGACCAGTACAGTTTACCCCTACAACAATTTGTTTAAATTAAATTTCGATATCAATAGTGTAATAGCACGTTCACCGGCTCCTGTTCCTGCCGCTGTCGCGAATATTGCTCGAAATACTTCCGCGGAAGTATCAACGCGAGAGAGTGTTCACATACACACACACATATCACGCCTATAATCCCTTGCGGGGTAGGCAGAGCATAAATGGCCGCATAAAACGGACATTTACGCCACGTCTGACAAACATTTGAGGGTCATCCGGAAAATTGTGTATCGCCATAGTGACAGGTTGTCAGCCCATCGCCTAAAACTGCAATACACACCCTCAAGTCCCTTAGTCGCCTCTTACGACTCCCACGGGCAAGAAATGGGGTGATGCTATTCTCAGTCGGCATCACACGGCCGTTCACACACTGCCGTTATACTCTTCTCGCACCAATATGAGTGAGAAAGATAGCAATACATTTCACAGCGTTCGTGCTGCCGTTCATTTGACATTCAAAGGAGCACGGGAAGTGGCAGCGGCATGACGAGTAGCAGCGCGAGTTACCTGATTACATGCTCGCGCTGCCCACTTCCCTTACTATTTCCCTGCATAACATAAATCGAATTTTGTACCATACCATGGAAACCCATTCAAAAGAAAGGAAATTTAATAATTACTTTTTTTTAGTTCTTCGTTTAACCTGCTTTAAAAATGATTTCGTGGGGAAAATCGTTAAGTTACATAGACTGGTCCATTTATAGGAATATATTAGGCATTTAATACAGCGCATACGATTTACTGTGTCTAAAAACAGATTTGTATTTCCCATATCTTTACTAATTCTTACCTCAAAGGATCGACAGCGAGCGAGGTGAGGTTGGTGGTGTCTGTTGCCAACAGCGCAGTATACTCCCCAGCTAGATTGCTGACAGCTAGCGATGAGCCAGTAGAGTAGTACAACAGTCCGGCTGCCCAGTCTAATGCTAGTATCTCATTACCTCAAAGGATCGACAGCGAGCGAGGTGAGGTTGGTGGTGTCTGTTGCCAACAGCGCAGTATACTCCCCAGCTAGATTGCTGACAGCTAGCGATGAGCCAGTAGAGTAGTACAACAGTCCGGCTGCCCAGTCTAATGCTAGTATCTCATTACCTCAAAGGATCGACAGCGAGCGAGGTGAGGTTGGTCGTGTCTGTTGCCAACAGCGCAGTATACTCCCCAGCTAGATTGCTGACAGCTAGCGACGAGCCAGTAGAGTAGTACAACAGTCCGGCTGCCCAGTCCAGCGCGAATCCTCGCGGAGTGTCGACGCCGCTGTCAGCGAGCACGCGCACGGGACCGCCGGTTAGGCCGATGCGTTTTATCTCGTTAGTCTGAAAACATATGAGAAATTGAAGTTTTTGACAATTCCTTAAACTATAATTTCACTCAGAAGTTGTGGTGGTTTCTTATGTTGACTGAATTATTTATTTCACTAGATTTCCGCCCAGCGGTTTCACCCGCTGCCACTCATTTTCCCGTGGTAATAGTTGTTTTCCCGCAGTAAAAAGTGGCTTATGTGTTATTCCGGGTCATACTCCACCTGTGTTCCAAATTTCATTCAAATCGGTTAAACCGTTTGAGCGTGAAAAGGTAACAAAACAAACATACATACATACGTTCTTTTGCCGCGCGCATAAGACTTACATATGCGGTTCGAGTGTCTTACCGGAGGTGAGCTTAACTGTACCATGTGTATAATATGTATGACCCACCTGTACCTACCTATTCTGTTGCTCTGTTTGTATGGCAAATGAATGGTTTAAATGTTTTTTTTTTTTTAGAAGCTATTCTTGGAACATGACAGAAAATACAGCTTTCATTATTGCATTCTTCTTCTGTCGTGTGGGACACCGAGTCGACGAACGACCCGATGAACTTTGGTGTCAGAGTTTCCTAATATTGCCTTGAGTACCGAGAACCATAGACTATGCTCTGTAACATACGCTTCAGTTTACGAATTAAACTCCATTTTGGCAAACATACGAATTAGTGAATGAAATGTCTCGAAATATTGAGGTGATGATATTTTCGGGCTCTTTTCTTTTGGCAATCCAAAGTGACAAAAATATGTATTTATAAAAAAATATATAAGTAATTATATCAGCTATTTAGTTCCCATAGTACAATCTGTGCTTAGTTTGCTCCTAGATAGCACTGTGTGAAATGTCCAGGATATTTATTCGAATGTAAGGCAAAAAAAAAACACAAGACCATTGAAAACCGTAGAGGGAAGATGGTTGGTCACTTGTTACGGCACGACAACTTTATTAAGAGAATCATTGAAGGAAAGGTCGAAGGAAAGAGAGGAAGAGGAAGACCGAGATAGACGCACATTCTTCACTCAGGTAAACAAGATCACTCAACTCATATCAAGAGGTCAAGTCGCTGGCAGAAGATAGAAAAAAATGGTAATTACTCCACCGACAAGAGCCAAGCTCTTAAATTTGAATTAATGAAGTCAATAAACAAAATTGTTACCTCAGTATCGGCCCAGAACAAGGAACTTTCCTTAGCATATATCTGTATAACAGCCGGCGAGGTGAGGTGCGGCCCGGACACGGTCGGTATTATGTGAATGTTGGGTTCATCGAGGTCCACGCCGCGGATCTCGCCCGGACGACCGTACAGTAGGACTTTCTCGTGAGCTGGAAATAATACACCTTTGTTAAACAAATTTACGCTAAGATTGTTTTTCTGCCGTGTGATGCCGGCTTAGAATAGCATCACCCCATTTCTTGCCCATGGGAGTCGTAAGAGGCGACTAAGGGACTTGAGGGTGTGTATTGCAGTTTTAGGCGATGGGCTGACAACCTGTCACTATGGCGATACACAATTTTCCGGATGACACTCAAATGTTTGTCAGACGTGGCGTAAATGTCCATATTTTATGGCCGTTTACACTCTGCCTACCCCGCAAGGGATATAGGCGTGATGTATGTATGTATGTAAGAATAGTTTGTTTAATCACTGAACACTCAAATAAAAAAGAAAACCTAAATTATAACCAATTCACATCCGCCATTTCGGGATAGCAACAAAGAAATCCCTTTGCACATTAACTTATTGTCTGTGAACCTTTTTATGAGTCCAAGGGCGCGTTCAATCGACCATCTTTCGTAGCTCTTTTATACTTTAACAGTTCGTATAACCACGTTATGGACCGCATGGTAGAAAATTTCTCCTGACTGGTGTGCTAAAACGCGGTTTTATGACCTGTCATCGGAGAAAATACCGACTAGGCGAAAGAGGTTTTTTTATTATTTTTTATTAAGGATGGGTTTGCTCTTTACTCTAGTCTAGGTCATAGGACAGAGACAGACTCAAAGATGTCTAAGATGGAGCGAGCTCACACAGAAGAAGCCTGTTCACTCTTGCTTTGAAGAGATTAGGGTTGTATGCGTTTGGAAACACAGACGCAGGTAGTGAGTTCCACTCTTTAGCAGTGCGCATTATAAATGATGACTGGAAGCGCTTAGTCCGAATTGGTGGAATGGCAACCGGGTACGGATGGTATCCGGCGGTGCGTCTGGATGTCCGATGGTAGAAGGGAGCTGGTGGAACAAGGTCGTGAAGCGCTTGAGCACACTCTCCGAAGTACAATATGTAAAAAACCGACATAATCGCATCAACGCGCTCCAATAGTAGCGACGTTTTATTACCTTCGCAAGTGATATTATCCGTCGCGAGCCTCATGACATGCGGACACGCGCACACGCGCTCCGCCGGGCCGTCGATGAGGCACAGGTGGGAACAGTTGCCGTTGTTGATGCCGCAAGGGTTCACCCTGGCTGCCGGCTGACGGCTCGGGTGGATCACCTGGGGGGGACATAGAATAGTAGTTCGTGCAACTGTCGTATAATGGGGGTCATTAGAGGTAGAATGCGAGTGTCTGTTTATCACACGAGGCGTAGCCGAGTGTAATAATAGTTTGACACGAGCATTTTAATGCCTAATTATAACAGTTGCATACACAATTTTTATCTACACTCTTAAAAAAACACTCAGTTTAACACTTTTCCAAACATCCGCACCAGCGATTGCAAGGCCCAATACCAGGTCAAATTCAATACGAGAACGTAATATGGCTTAATATGATTTTTTGAAAATTCTTTACTTTAGCAGATGTTCAAATGTGAAGTCTTAACAATAACTTACCTAAACTACTGAACCCCCATTATGTGACAGTTGCATAATACATGTTATGCTATTATGAGTCAAAACTTTTTGATAACTATTTTAACGCTTTTCTTTTCTGGTTCGCTGAAAATCTCGAACACATAACACCCCTGCTCGAGTCCAAACGACAAGCTGCGCTTACACATCGCCTTAATCCTTCCGAAAAGTCGCGTGTCGATTTAGCTAATGCAAAAGCTGCATTACAACGCACATCACGATACTTCGCTAATGCATACTGGACCGAGCTTTGCCAAATTATCCAATCGTGCGCTGATGTCGGAAATTTCGGTGGGGTGTATGCTGGCATTAAAAAGGCCCTTGGTCCTTTGCCTAAAAAAACAGCCCCCCTTAAAGAAGTGGGTGGCACTGTTATTACAGATGCCCAACGCCAACTCGAAATTTTCAAGCGTGGGCAGGAACTTTCACAACCCATCTTTTTATTTTATTGCAAGCTTTGGTTCCACGACCATCAGCTTAAAAATGAACTTAAAAGGTGGAACCGCACTTGCGCCACACAGCAGTCATTAGTTCAATAACTGGCCCGGAGCCGGACCAATAGGGACTTTTCTACTGACAGTTCTGGAGCTTTTTTTATAATTTCATATCAGATAGTGTCGAGATGAAATTTTTACATTTGAGTCATAAATACATTTCATTTATTTACTTACGTTTGTGTGCAAAGTTTTTTTTCTGTTTTGCTCAGGGCCATATAAGTACACCTGAAGATGGGCTAGAAAATTTCCCATTAAACCACTGTACGTTCCTTATAGCCTTACTTATAGAGATAGAGATCTTCCTTTGCAGCGATTGGTCGCACTTATCTGTTCCAAAGCTGTGTAATTGGTTACGTATGCCCCCACACCCCACCCCACTCCGACACGGCAGGGCGGGGCGAGTCGGCCCGCTTGGCTTCATTGGCGATTTTTCTTTCGCAGTGAGCGGTCGCGCTCAGAAAATAATTTTTTAAATTTCGATAAAGTTTTAAATTTTAAACTTTGAAAAATTATTTTCTTACAATTTTAACGGTTTTGCACCGTTCGTTTTTTTTAAATTAATAAATTTAGTGATTTAATTGTTCCTATTTAAATAAATTTTAAAATCAGTGTGTGTATAAACTGGGTAAGTCCTTTATATTTTATTATGCATGTGGCAAATCAAATTTCTGAAGGCGGTTTTCCGTCGGACACAACTTTGCAATTTCTTACAATTTTAATAAATTATTATTGAAATCTGTCAAGACCGTTTACGAATAAATAAATTGTTCCTGGCGATCCGAATTCTGTGAACAAAATAGTTAATAATTTATGGGAATTATTTGTCAAGAATAATGATCCCAAATAAATAAGCAAAGTGTGTTATAGAAATTTGGTTGCTATCGAAGTTTTAGTTACCCGGATTTAACAATAGTGAATTGTTTTTACGAAAAGTTTTTAATCCGGAAGTAATTATTTCGTTCGATTCTTTACGAACGATCAAATGAAAATCCAATAATCATAGTGCACTTCGCACAAGCTTTGAGTGGCATTATTTTAAGATTTTCAATATAAATGTTCATCCCTCGCAGGTTTTTAAACTAGTTACCTTGAACTGATAGGTAGGTATTCCTCGAGAGAAGTAATACCTTTTTTCTATTTTATAGGTTACTATCCCGTCGAACTAGTTTCTACATATCCCCCGTGCACGTTTTTCATTAATGTGCCTGATTGATTTATGGATTTTCATTTGTGAATGATTATTTTATTTTTACACGTGTTTTTGTAAATTGTTATTTGGACATAAATACATTTTTATGTCGTTTACTGGAGCAAGTAATGGTATACAGATGCTCCTTTCACGTAGCAACGTGTTATTCAAGTAACGCATCAAATACGTGATCTGAAGGTATTGTTCGGACACCTTCAAAGTTCTTTAAATAAATAAGTCGAACAGCGACAATTTTTATTTTAAAAGGGGGCCGCCATGACCCTGTGAAATGCTCTTAGTAATAAGAAAGTTTACGGAAGTCCAAGTCCGTAGAACGTCTTATAAAATAGAGTAATAAGAACTCCTCAAGGATCTTTTCGTTGTACCTAGAATAAATTGCAGAAAATATATATTCTAGTTGATTGCTATGATATGAAATGGCAGCACAAGCCAAGCTACATTTCGTCGGTTTTATAAGCTACCTCTGCGCAACGCAAGGTATACCCTATTTTATAACATCATCAGGAGTTCATTAGGCCGTCAGCGCATGACGTGTCCTTAGACTCCTACATCCCCGCGCAGGGGTTGTACCTTTTGATGTCATGCAGAATGCCCTCGCTTGCACTTGCAGGGCCTGAAATTCCGTCCTCGAGCCTTTCGTATACTTGACGAATTAATAAATCGACATGCGATACAAATTCCATGCATTATAGACGGTTTAGATGCAAATATTGCCAAAAATACTAACAAGTACTAAAAAGTATTTGTGTTGTGGGTTTCGGTACGATATGCAACTCAAAGAACTGGGTCCTCGTGGAGCCAAAGTTTCGAAATGTACCCACCAATATATTTTTAATACCTCGTGCAGAGTCGGCCAGCACCTTTGATAAAACGTTATTGCTTTAAGTACAGGTATTACTTTTGGTACCTACCTACCTTTTTATCAAACTTCCAAAAGTTTTGATGGCATCCGGCACATGCATGATTTGCTTTTGTCTGATCAAAGTAAAGCAGTCTTTCTTTACTTCTATGCTTATTTGTCTTCTAACGTGACAGTGAAATGCCCTCGTAAAATTTTGTCTTATCTGAAAGTACATCGTCCGGTCCACCGCCTGCGACGAGATAAAGCAATTGTAGCGAAGGGTAGTGTGTAGCACTAGTATTAATAGTGAAGCGCGCAGGTTCGAATCCTGCATGTGGTATAAAATTAGCCAAGTTTCCATAATTTTATACCTACCTAACACGGTTAAGGTTAAGTATTAAAATATAATTAATTAATTAATTTCTGCCGTGTGATGCCGGCTTAGAACTGCCGTGTGATGCCGGCTTAGAATAGCGTCACCCCATATCTTACCCATGGGTGTCTTAAGAGGCGACTAAGGGACTCGAGGGTGTGTATTGCAATTTTAGGCGACGGGCTGACAACCTGTCACTATAGTGATACACAGTTATCTGATTGACCCTCAAACTTTTGTCAGACGTGGTGTTAATATCCGTTGAACGGCCGTTAACACTCTGCCTACCCCGTAAGGGATATAGGCGTGATTTATGTATGTATGTATGTATGTATTAAAATATATTTAAGAAATAAAAGCTTCGAAAGGTGTGTTACAGACCTGAGTACAAGGAGTTTACTGTCTGACACATGTGTTACCTCGAGCGCATTAGAAAATACAACGCGAGGGGATTCCTAAGATGTTAATTTGAAAATATTTTTACCTTGCACGCGTTCATAAGGTCCTCCTCTTTTAGTTCCATGAGCTTACGCTTTCAAATAACGATAGCTAGATTCCACTGAGAATTTGCAAAATAGGCTATCTGTAGGCAAAATATACCTACTTAAATGTTTGAAAAAATGTTTCAAATATAACATCCTAGCCCGAAAAAGTCTTGGCTATTAGAAAGTACAGGGAACAATATTCCTACGTAAGTATGAACTTTATCTACTCGGAATAAAGTTCAAAGTTAGAGAGCTGTCTAACGTTTTACAATGATTCTTAAGCAGAAGACATATTTGTCGTAGATTCACCGCATTCAGTCCCATCCTAGTAACCGTTACTGCCGAGTCTAAATTCTCGCAGGTTAAGGAAAATTTATAGACGGTTTAAGTCTGTCTGAAACAGTTTTCCTTTATGATCATTTCAGTGGCCTACCGAGGCCACGCAGTAAGAAAATGAGAAACATGTTGATTTATTAGGTAACTGTGAAAACGACTGAATTTATAAATTTTTCCCTTGCTCACTGTCCTAAGTAGCAATAATTCACTTCTATTTCTATGCTATTACAGACCTCGTAGTGCTAACGCATTTCTGAGGGAGATCCCTCACGCTTGTCATTTTATTTACTTCTTTGAACTATGATCAAAAAGTGGCGTAAGAGTACCTACGTTAAATACTCGCTATGATTCTGGCATCAATCACGGAAGGGAATATGTACAATCTAAGCTCTCTAAGTGCAGAGTTGTCCTAAAATAGTCCTACGTTTTTCTTAGCAACATGGAAACAGACAAATGTGGGGAGAGAAAACGGCCTTTTTGTAATGGCCTCATCTCAAAATGGATAAGTAAATAATGAAGACCTACCCATTTAATAGATCTCACACCGAAACTATAATAATTTTTACTTTTTAATTCATCGTGCATTGTGTGTACGGAGTAAATTTCTTGAGGTGGAGATGTATGTAGGTAATTTACTTATTCCAGCATGTTGCAACTTGGGAGCTAGGTACACCCTATTGTTAATTCTGCTATATCAAGCTGTATAACATCAAAACTAGTGGAAGGTTGTCTAGCTGCTAAGGCTAGTGATGTAATATATACCTATTTGGTATATGCCAAATTTTGTGTTACCTACTCGAGTGCCTTGATCTTGAACATGATATTTTCTTCAGGTGCGTTTATATTGCCCGAAATATTATGAATGAAATGCATATTACGTAATTTGTATAACAACCTCCACTAGAGATAAAAAGTTCATGATATATTTTTCAGGTGCTTTCATATTACCTGAAATGTTATGAATGAAATGCATATGGCTTAATATGTATAACAACCTCCTCTAGAGATGAAAAGTTTTAGAGCGATAGTGGCGAATAGCAATAATGCGACACTGTCCCAGACGATATTAAGTTTTTATTTCCTCAAGTGTAGTCATGCTTACTACACCTACTTTTTCGATAATGAATGAAAGCTTTTGGGCAAGTAAACAACAAGTACCCACAGTCTATGTGGGTATTTTAAATAAATATACAAAAGGTTACAATCAGAGGGTACTTTTGCTAATTGATATTTGTGTAAGTGCCCTGTCTGCCTTGTTTGGGTTTGAAACACGAGTATCTACTCCTGTGTATAACATTGTTAGATGGTTGTTAGAAACGTACGATAGTGAACATAATTGCCTATCGTAAGACGTCAGCCTAAAATAATAATACCGTTGTTCCAATATATTTGCTCTGAATGTCAAGCACAAGACGTTGTTAAAAAATGCTTGAATTTACCTACGTACTAGGCAAATAGTTTGCCTATCAAGTAAAATATTTTCAGAATAGATACCTAGCGAGAATTATATTGGGAACTACCTACTACGTTCAATAGCTAGTATATTTTACCAACGGTGATCATAATGATATATAATATTTGTACGGTGACCCACGTAAGATCTAGGCTTCCACAATTAATTTGCAATGTTGCAATGTTTGTACTGTCTAATAGACAATAACGTCGTTTACCGACGTACCTTCGGATTAAATTTTCTCCGTAGGTAAGCTGTTAACAAAATGATAAAATTCTTATAATTTAAACTTTAGCTCATATTCTTTTATAGCTAGCTCGTTTTTGATTGTACATAAAATTAAAGCAAATTTGTGCCCTTTTCAAGTTTTAAACAGAGATCTGGGCTTTGCATGGGACGGTCAGAGGTAGTTATGGCAGAAAACAATTTCAATAATCGCCTCTTTTATTATATCAAGTTTAGGTAGATTTACCAAGATATTAATTAACTATATTATTATATACAATATAGTTTATTCAGAGGCCCGAGTGATGTTTTAAATAAAGCTTGACCGTTACTCCGACAAAGTAAACAAGGTTAGTTATTGATCATTATGTATTATAGCAAATATTATTAAGGCAAGCCCAAATGAGTCATATTTAAAAAATCATATGAAGGTATGATTTGATAACAAATTTATATGCCTTTTATTCTCCTGGGAAACTAGGTAGTCGTTTGGCCAGGTCTTTTGATTTACCTGCTTAAGCCCGTTTAGGTCAATGCATATCTTAAACAGTAGTGTTGACCTTATAGTAGGGAAATTTAACCTACTTATTACGTTACCTATAGCTTGAGTGATCAAGCACAATTACAATATGTAAGCTATGTTTTTCTGTGTAAAAGAGCTATTTATTTACTATGTAAGTAAATAGATATCTAAAAGGTTTTATAAAAACGACCTGCAATGCGTATTTACCTAAAGGTTCAATATTTTTATATTTTACTATTTTGGCTATTGAGTTTTTCAAATTATTTTTTTTGAAATTTTCTATTTACTGTTTGGAAACTTTCAGATGAATTTCCGCGTACTTTCTATCTTATCAAAACGTATTGAGACTTACATAATGAATAACTGTATTATGTGCATTTTTTATTAAACACGAGGTAAAGTTTTTCAAAGACATTATAAATGGCATGTTACAAATGCATCATTTTCATCATTCTATTATGCTTACCTAGAATGCCGTAATATAGTACAAGAGGTTTTGAATTACATTTTCATTATAATTTATTATATTTTATCGTCATTTATGGGTGAGTTTATGATATTACAGTATTTTTAAATAAATACAATATAAATAAATTTTCAGTATAGTGGATCAAAATCATTATTGTTGATAAAGAAATTCATTTTTCTTTTTTAAAGAATAATAATACCTGTTTCTTTTTATAGTTTTTCACATTGGCGATAGCTCCCACTCCTCCAGGCGATATCAAACATGTCTCTATAAGTAAGGCTATAAGGAACGTACAGTGGTTTAATGACAGCATTTTACCTACCAATAAAATGCTTATTAAACTACTTACCTTCCTTATAGCCTTAAATTTTTAATTCTGCCTGGTGTATTTTGTAGTAATAATATTCTAATTAGAATATTATTATGAGACGCAATGAAGCCCGCGCGGGCCGACTCGCCCCGCCCTGCCGTGTCGGAGTGGGGTGGGGTGTGGGGGCATACGTAACCAATCACACAGCTTTGGAACAGATAAGTGCGACCAATCGCTGCAAAGCAAGATCTCTATCTCTATAAGTAAGGCTATAAGGAAGGTAAGTAGTTTAATAAGCATTTTATTGGTAGGTAAAATGCTGTCATTAAAATTTCCCGTGTGATGCCCGCTTAGAACCCCGTGTGATGCCGGCTTAGAATAGCATCACCCCATTTCTTGCCCGTGGGTGTCGTAAGAAGCAACTAAGGGACTCGAGGGTGTGTATTGCAATTTTAGGCGATGGGCTGACAACCTGTCACTATAGGTTATCTGATTGACCCTCGAACTTTTGTCAGACGTGGCGTAAATTACCGTTTTTCACGGCCATTTATGCTCTGCCTACCCCGCAAGGGACTACAGGCGTGATATATGTATGTATGTAAAATTTCGCTAAGCGAAAAGAAAAATAGAGGTCGCCTCTGTGCCTCAGTATGCGAAATGCCATAGCAACCTATGTCCACGCCTATTCTCTTCCCGCACATAATCTAACAATTAATACATACATACATACATAAATCACGCCTCTTTCCCGGAGGGGTAAGCAGAGACTACTTCCTTCCACTTACTACGATCCTAGCATACTTCTTTCGCCTCCTCCACATTCATCAATCTCTTCATGCATGCTCATCGGTTTAGGGTACTCTTGACCTGACCTTTCTTTAGCACGGCCCCGGTTTGATCGAATTTGAACAATTAATACTTACCTAACCTAACCTAACATCGGCATCCTCTAACGCCGTGTGATGTCGGCTTAGAATAGCATCACCCCATTTCTTTCCCGTGGGATTCGTAAGAGGCGACAAAGGGACTCGAGGGTGTGTGTTGCAATTTTAGGCGATGGGCTGACAACCTGTCACTATGGCGATACACAATTTTCCGAATGACCCTCAAATATTTGTCAGATGTGGCGTAAATGTCCGTTTTGTGCGGCTGTTTACGCTCTGCCTACCCCGCAAGGGATTATAGGCGTGATATGTGTATGTATGTTTGTAGTAACAAACAAACAAACATACAAACTTTCGCATTTATAATATTACTAGATGTCCGCCCAGCGGTTTCACCCGCTGCCAATCTTTTTCCCGTGGTAATAGTTGTTTTTCCGCGGTAAAAAGTAGCTTATGTGTTATTCCAGGTTATACTCTACCTGTGTTCCAAATTTCATCCAAATCGGTCAAGCCGTTTGAGCGTGAAGAGGTAACAAACATACATACACAAACTCTCAGATTTATAATATTAGAACGGATAATAGTGCAATCTCAAGAAAATATTAAAACTTACTTTGATATCAAACGGCTGCGTCAAAGTCCTCTGTACAACTGCGACGTCGCTGCCGTTCCACTTGTTAGCCCGCACCACACTGTTCGACCGCCAGTCGGTCCAGTACACGTGGGATTCGAACACGGTAATGGCGAACGGATGGGACAGCGCCGCGTGCCCTTGAAGGACCTCGTGGTAGTCCGTGCCGTCGTAGCTTGTCGTGTGGATCGAGTCTGATCTGTATACAAAGGGATAAGAGTTCAAAGAGGCGAATAAGGGACGGTGTAGTGTCTGCCATAGTACACGAACACGGTAATGGCGAACGGATGGGACAGCACCGCGTGCCCTTGAAGGACCTCGTGGTAGTCCGTGCCGTCGTAGCTCGTCGTGTGGATCGAGTCCGATCTGTATACAAAGGAATAAGATTTCAAAGAGGCGAATAAGGGAAAATGTAGTGTCTGCTTTAGTACACGTGGGATTCGAACACGGTAATGGCGAACGGATGGGACAGGGCCGCGTGCCCTTGAAGGACCTCGTGGTAGTCCGTGCCGTCGTAGCTCGTCGTGTGGATCGAGTCCGATCTGTATACAAAGGGATGAGATTTCAAAGAGGCGAATAAGTGACGGTGTAGTGTCTGCCACAGTGCACGAACACGGTAATGGCGAACGGATGGGACAGGGCCGCGTGCCCTTGATGGACCTCGTGGTAGTCCGTGCCGTCGTAGCTCGTCGTGTGGATCGAGTCCGATCTGTATACAAAGGAATAAGATTTCAAAGAGGCGAATAAGGGAAAATGTAGTGTCTGCTTTAGTACACGTGGGATTCGAACACGGTAATGGCGAACGGATGGGACAGGGCCGCGTGCCCTTGAAGGACCTCGTGGTAGTCCGTGCCGTCGTAGCTCGTCGTGTGGATCGAGTCCGATCTGTACACAAAGGGATAAGATTTCACAGAGGCGAATAAGGGACGGTGTAGTGTCTGCCACAGTACACGTGGGATTCGAACACGGTAATGGCGAACGGATGGGACAGCGCCGCGTGCCCTTGAAGCACCTCGTGGTAGTCCGTGCCGTCGTAGCTCGTCGTGTGGATCGAGTCCGATCTGTATACAAAGGAATAAGATTTCAAGGAGGCGACTAAGTGACGGTGTAGTGTCTGCTATAGTACACGTGGGTTGTAAACACGGTAATGGCGAACGGATGGGACAGAGCCGCGTGCCCTTGAAAGACCTCGTGGTAGTCCGTGCCGTATCTGTATATATAATACGAAAGGATAAGATCTTAAAGCAATACATAAGAGCACATTAAATTTAAATGTTTTTTGATGGAAAATGACCATCAGGCACTTATTTTATACTAGCTGGTGCCCGGCGTCTTCGTACTCCCGGCGTAACTTCGATATTAAAATTTCCCTTGTGATTGATATATTTTCCTGCGTTAAAAAGTTGCCTATGACCTTTTTTAGGTTCCTGTCTATGCTTATGCCAAATTGTATCAAAATCGGTTCAGTGGTTTAGGCGTGAAAACGTAACAGACTGAGTTACTTTCCAATTTATTACATTAGTATAGATCATCTATTGGTAAGTGGTTCTACGACAAAGGTGTGTCCTAATCATGAGGTAGAACTATCTTTCATCAGCTTATGTCTATGAATAAGCAATTATGTAAAAGGACTCTCATTAACTGGCTGAAAGGTAAAACTTACATGGAGATAAAAAACCTTATGTTAATAGATGTTTTATTTTAGTTTTGATGAGCTTTTTATATATATTTTTTTATGTTTCAGAAGAATTATTATAAATTACTTGAGATACAAGTAAATATATTTTTCTCAAACATGCTGGGAAATGTGTTCATTTCTTTCAAAAAAAGAAACCGCGAAGTTTCACATTGTTTATCACGTCTCAGATCACGCCAGCAAAGTTGTATGGAAATCTTTTGCTGGTGTCCATTAAGATAAATTCGTTATACGCTAAACCCACATAATTTGATTTCAAAATTATCTCGATGACTCTCATAGAAACGAAACGTAATTTTGTATGAAACAGGTAACTAAAGACGAGGCTGTATGATGTGAAGACCCTTGCCTGTCCAGAATTAAAAAAGAAAAGAATGAACTAAACATTTAGTATGGCTGAATATTACATAATACTGTGCCTTACAGGCGAATTTATTTAAAAAAAATACAATTGGTGGGAAAATTGTAAATTTTTATTTGTTTCGTTGTGTTGTGGTCGCTGAAGTAACAAAATAAAATGAGTACAGACGAAAGTGATATAGAAATGGATTGCACGCCGCCAAATATAAGGGCTGACCCATCAACCGACACAGCAAACAAATATTAGCGTGCCTGGAAAAACAATAAATTTTAATTGCCCACATATGACTAATATTAAAAACAACTTTTATAAGAAGTACAATATTTCATTTCCTAGCCTTTTTTTGAGAAAAGCACTATGTAAGCCTCGGGGAAAATTACTTTGCTTGACTTGTATAATTGAAATCCTCGCCTGCGGCTCGGACTTCAAACTATACTCGTCCAGCAAAGTCTTATTTTCCATACCTCGACAACAATGTACTATTGTAATTACTTAGCTTAGGTATAGTTAATAAATGTACGCCACATTTTAATTTTATATCTGTAAACTTACTATTTGTATGCACAGTTTTATTTTTAAACTAGATTTCCGCCCTGCGGTTTACCTGCTGCCATTCGTTTTCCCGTGGCAATAGTTGTTCTCCCGCAGTAAAAAGTGGCCTATATGTTATTGCAGGTTATACTCTACCTGTGTTCCAAATTTCATCCAAATCGGTCAAGCCGTTTGAGCGTGAAGAGGTAACAAAGATACACACAAACTATCAAATTTATAAGTAGGGATTCACCCTACCTGGCATCGATCCAATACAATCTCTTCGCCAGATGGTCTAGGGCGATGCCGTTCGGCCACGCGCCGTCGGTTAGTGCGTCCACTCGCACCACGGCCGTACGCCGCCGCCCGGACAGGGAACAACGTTCGATTCTCGGCCACGACTGCTCCCAGTCACTCCAGAATAGGTATCCTGAGGAACAAAACCATACGGAATCACGCCAGCGCACTTTGTGTGGTAGGCAGAGCGTCAACAATCATAAAACAGGTCCACTTTGTCATGGCCTGACAAATATTATACGTATAACTAGATTTTCGCCCAGCGGTTTCATCCGCTGCCACTCATTTTCCCGTGATAATAGTTGTTTCCCCGCGGTAAAAAGTGGCCTGTGTGTTATTCCGGGTTATACTCTACCTGTGTTCCAAATTTCATTCAATTCGATCAAGCCGTTTGAGCGTGAAGAGGTAACAAACATACACACACTCAAACTCTCAGATTTATAATATTTTATTATTAGTACGGGTAAAACCTTCGTGTGGCCTCTGACGACACCCACGGAAAAAGCACAACGTGATACTTCAAAAACCAATATACCGCGTGTTACAGAATAACAAGTAAAGCCGAAAGTGTGTGAAAAGAGTCTTTTGACAATTAATGGAAGCCATAGTGTCGATTTTGATTACTTGCGTGCCAGATTCTGGTAAAATGTGTGATACAAATATACTTCCTGTAATATCTTTATAGCACCATATTTTTAGCAAATAAACATACATACATACATATATCACGCCTTTATCCCTTGCGGGGTAGGCAGAGCGTAAAAGCCGCAAAACACGGTCATTTACGCCACGTCTGACAAACAATCGGGGGCCATTCGGAAAACTGTGTATCGCCATAGTGACAGGTTGTCAGCCCATCGCCTAAAATTGAAATACACACCCTCGTGTCCCTTTGTCGCCTCTCACGACTCCCTCGGGAAAGAAATGGGGTGATGCTATTCTAAGCCGGCATCACACGATAAATAAAGCAAATAAAGAATGTCTAATTTCTAATTTAAAAATTGTTTTTTTTTTATCTAGTTACACAAAAAAATCTCGTTGCATCGTAACACTATTTTAACAATTTAAAGTTCAACTGAAGTTGCCAATGCGGCGCAAGGATATTCGGTATACATTGCTTGTTATATCATGGGTTATCATTTCAATACACTTAAGATAACTAGGAATGTATGTCAATTTAAAATCCTTTGGAAGGGAAGTGTTCTACTTACTGACCTAGACTAGTGATGTGATTATCTTATCGACTGATATTGATAAAGGTTATTATTACTCTTGGGTTCTTTTCTAACAGTTAAATTTAGAGTTAATTTTTTCCTGATCCATACATACTTACATACATAAATCACGCCTATATCCCTTACGGGGTAGGCAGAGCGTTAACGACCGAAAAACGGATATTAACACCAGGTCTGACAAAAGTTTGAGGGTCAATCAGATAACTGGTTTTTAACTGTAAGCCATATGTGTCTTATTTAATAAATAATAAAGTAATAATAAATAATAATAATAATAACTGTGTATCACTATAGTGACAGGTTGTCAGCCCATCGCCTAAAATTGCAATACACATCTAACCCTCGAGTCCCTTAGTCGCCTCTTACGACACCCATGGGTAAGAAATGGGGTGATGCTATTCTAAGCCGGCAACACACGGCTAATTTCCTGATCCACTTACCAACATTAGGATCGACAGCTATAGCCCGAGGGCTGTCCATATCTCCAGCTATCAAAGTACGCCTGTATTGTCCATCTAACCTGGCAACCTGGAAAAATATATCCAGTTAATAACTGTTAAACTAAAACACCTAAACAATACCTAGTAGAAAAAGAAATGTGGCGGAATGGACATTGTGGGAATTAGAAATTGTGGGCATTGGACAGTTTTGGAGCGTTGGATATTTTGGGAATTGGAAATTATGCACCTAAATGGTGAAAAATAGCGTTGCAATTACAGAAATGTCTGTCCTTATTTTTCAACTCTTTTAGACAGAATGTGACTTGACTTTATTTTTTTAGATAGCGTTTTGAGACGGTTCTGTGCAACGACCGCAGAGCCGTGTTAGATGCCTAATGTGTCAAATCCTCCGAGCATACAATTCTGCCAACTGCGTGTCGGGGGCGGGGTAATGCGTGCAAGCTGATTGGCCAGTCGTCGCGTCATCTACACCCGCTGTCTAATGATTAATTGATATACTCACTAGCGGCCCGCTCGGCGGTTTCACCCGCATCTAACCGTCTTTTCTAACCTTTTCCTGGCATGAATAATACATAAAACCTTCCTCTTGAATCATTCTATCTACTAAAGAAAATCACGTTGCGTGCTTTTAAAGATCTAAAGGGTCATAGTGAGGCGACTGAGGCGGGAAGCAACTTCGTTTTATAATATTTAGTGATAGTGAAGTCATGAAACCAAACTGCAATATTTTTGCATTCCCTATCTTATCTGTTACTATCTCATAAATCACCACTAACAAAACCAATGCCCGCGATTTTACATAAGGAATATAAGACTGATGTGTAGCCAAAAAGTATTCGCCCTTAGATTGCCTTTTATGAGGGCTTTGTGGCCGTGGATTCTGTGAAATGGGATCTATTGCGCTTGTCTTCAAAACTATATAGATGAACACTTTACATAAGAAATACAGCAGCGATCTCTTTCATTCCAGGCGACCTTGATGATCTAAAGAAGAGGTTACTTACTTCAATCTGGTGTAAACTGCTTTCTACCCAGTACAGGTTGCCGGCGACCCAGTCCACCGCTAGCCCCTCAGCTGTAGACAATCCTTGTTGCACGACCACTTCAATACCGCTCAGCGCTGCGAAATAAACATTTGTTTCGTTACTTTGTTTCTTACTTTAAATATAAAACTACGAACGACCAAATGGATGGTCAAAGTAATTCAGATGTTATTAAATGTCATCTACATTGTATTGCCGTGTGATGCCGGCTTAAAATAGCATCACGCCATTTCTTTCCCGTGGGAGTTGTAAGAGGAGAATATATTTGATTCTGTGTGCCTAGAAAAGAAACTCGTTAAATCACACTAGTACAATGTACATACATACACATATCACGCATTTATTCCTTACGAGGTAGACTGAGCGTTAACGGCCGTAAAACGGATATTAACACCACGGCTGACAAAAGTTTGAGGGTCAATCAGATAACTGTGTATCACTATAGTCACAGGTTGTCAGCCCTTCGTCTAAAATTGCAGTACACATCTAACCCTCGAGTCCCTTAGTCGCTTTTTACGACAGCCATGGGTAAGAAATGGGATGATGCCATTCTAAGCGTATTCTAATTATTTAAAGTAAGTATAAAACTGGACAGAGAGAAAGACGATCGAGGAAGTGCTAAATCTAGTAAAGGAGAAGAGAACTATACTGGAACGTTAAAGAGAACAGAAAAGGAAACATGCTGGGACACTTGTTACGACATGACGACCTACTAAAAACTATAATGGAAGGAAAGATCGAGGGAAGAAGAGGGAGAGGGCGACCTAGACAAGCGTATATGGATCAAATCAAAGAAAAAATAAGTGTCATGTCGTATAAGGAAGGAAAACTAAAATTTAGTTTCGTCTTCGACACGCAAAGAAGAAGAAGGAAGTCAAAGAGAAGGCTCAAAATAAAGCAGATTGGATATTACTCCACCGACAAGAGTGAGGCTCTTAAATCTTCTTCTTTTCGTATGGGACACCGAGTCATCCAACGACCCGATGAACCCTGGTGTCAGTGTTTTTCAACCGCCTATTACTAGTAGCAGGCCTCTGACATGGTTGTGTAACGACCGCCATAGACAGCGACCGGGACCGACGGCTTAGCGTGCCCTCCTAAGCACGGAACCATCTTTCTTTTCGGACAATCAGGTGGTTCAGCCTATAATATGTATTTAATAAATATATATTTATTAATAAAATATATTTGTATTTATTTAGCTGTATTATTTTGGTATATTTCGATTTTTATTATTATTTTTGCATCTGCCTGTACTTTCCACATGCCCTAAGGTAGACTGGTAGATAATGCCACTGGCATTAAGTCCGCCCATGTACACTTTTGTGCATAAAGTTCAATAAATAAATAAATAAAATAAAATAAAAACAATGCCCTAACCAGACTGGGAACAAATTCACATAGTGATAAATATATTTTTGCACCGAGAATCGAACCATTATCACTGCGCCAAATCGGTTCTTAAATAAATGATGATGAAGTATAAAACACAAATGAAGTGGTACTCACCATTGCCCACAATAGTGCCTTTGTAGATGTTATCATCGACGACATCGGTCCAGTAGAGGTCGACACTGCCGGTGGCGGGGTCCCTGCGCCAGTCCAGCGCGATGGTGTTCTTCAGCGAGGATATGAGAGCCCGGGACGCGAGCGACGGCAGCTCCACGCCGCGGATCTCGTGACGGTTGCTGAACACTAGCAGAGGCACCGCTTTGTCTGTTCAAAGAAATAGTACATTACGTCACAGGCCGAGTATAAAGCAATTTCTGGTGGAGTGGCCTTCTAAAGTAAACGAGACCAGAAATTGTTATTTCGGCCGTGGATTGTACAATACTTTTCTCTCATTTACAAGGAAATAACAATAATAATACAGTAATTTTAGAAAAAAATTAATTTTCCATTGAATAAATTCTTCGTATGCCTTTTCATACCTCTGCCTCGACTTTGCTGGTAAAAGGTTCTCTGATAATAGTTTTGCTTCTTCAGCTATATCTGGCGACGTAGAGTAAAATTCATCTTCCGATGAACTCATTTTTCCTTGTTTACTTTTCACTCAATTACACAGAAGAAAAGCCAAAATTTTCGTGACTTAGCGCCAAACCAAATTGGCGCCAAAACAACCTCGCACCGTCGCACCGCGCATGCGCGCGCCCAAGCGCGTTCCATTTTGGTAGAATTTAAAAAATTTGAACGCGCGCGGTATAAGTGTTCCTGAACATGGTATTGTGTACCATAAAACACCTAAACACGAAAGTGTGAAGTTAAAGAACCTTTTTTTTCCGGCCTAGTCCGGAAATTTCTATTACAGTCCTCTGCGCCTTGACTACATAAATGAGCCCATTGACGTATTCTTTTTTTAAAGTAATGAAGCCATTTCCGAGCAAATTAGAGAAAAGGTTATTATTATTTATTTATTAAAACATTTACAAAGAAAAGAAAAACACCAATTACAAAACGACGCAACAAAAACCTGTCAAGGTTTGTCCGTGCGGTCTGATATCGCCACTACGGTGGTATACAATTATTGTACATGCATACAGAGTTGTTTGTACCAGTGTTGAGCTCGCAAGTACAACCACGAGCAGCGGCCGTACCGTGCTTATACAAACCGGTTACCGAGCGCGCGCATACAGCGCGCGTACAGGTATCATGTCATTAATTGTCTACACTAATATTATAAAGAGGAAAGATTTGATTTGTAGCGACCTCTGGGAGCTACGACAAGAAGCTCACTCAAAGTGGTTCACGAGCAAGCAAGACGCAACAGAAGTTCCAACATATCTGCAAGATGGCGCCACGTGACAGAACAAAGAGCCTGAAACGCGGTATCGAAGTGTTTCACCGCGCAACGCATACATACAACTTCCAATTCTATCTATTGGCATCACTCCTGTTCCTGTCACCCGCCATAGATTGTTTGAATTGAATAGGCTCCGAAACTACTGGACCGATTTGAAAAATCCTTTTACCATTACAATCCTACATTATCCCTTATGAATATGGGATATATTAAAACGTTCTATTCCCATGGGAAAACGGTTAGGGTGAAACCGCTGGGCAGGCCGCTAGTGTTTAAATAAACGAAAAAGAGTTACAGGGAATCTTTTGAAACTAGAAAAGAACTGGATATCTGGACTGGGACTCACTATAAAGCCCATACTTACATATATCACGCCTATAATCCCTTACGGGCTAGGCAGAGCGTAAAAGGCTGTTTACGGACATTTACGCCACGTCTGACAACCATTTGAGGGAAATTTGTAATATAAAGCCCATTTTTTGCCTTTATCCCTTAGTCGCCTTTTACAACAGCCACGGGTGGACATGGCGTGATGCTATTCTAATCCGGCACCACACGGCAAATATTAATGCATTTAACTTCTGGTAAAACAATAATCTTTCTTACCTGTACTCTTACAGGTAAATCCGTCATCGGCCAACTGGAATCCTTCATAGCAGGTGCACTTGTGTTTATTCTTCTGCGGTTTACAAGTCTATGGAAAGGAAAACAACTAATTATTTAACCGATCAGTTAAATAGTTATTTTGTTTAACATGCGATAAAAAATTATGTTATGATTTAGTGTATGATTCAAAGATTCAGAGATATTTATTTGCTTGCTTAAAACACGGTAGATGGTAGAAAAACATAATTTTTAAAATAGTTCATTCGTGTTTGCTAAACAAATATAGCATGCAAACAAAAAGTAATGTCATTATAATTCATTTACGTCGTAAAAAGTAATATATTTTCCTAAACATTCGTAAATATACATACATACATATATCACCTATTCCTTGCGGGGAAGGCAGAGCATAAATGGCCATGAAAAACGGTAATTTACGCCACATCTGACAAAAGTTCAAAGTCAATCAGATAACTGTATATCACTATAGTGTTGTCAGCCCATCGCCTAAAATTGCAAACACACCCTTGAGTCCCTAAGTCGCTTCTTACGACACCCACGGGCAAAAAAAAGGGTGATGCTATTCTAAGCCGGCATCACATCACATTCGTAAATATTGTCTTGTGTACTATAAATGTCGTGTCAGAGTTGAATCCAGTGTCAAAATAGACAAGTTGTTCACCTGACTGCAGACGCCCCACTCGGTGCACACATGCCGCTGGTTACACACGTGCCCGTCGCGCTGCAGGTGCAGGGAGGCGGGGCAGGAGCACACGGGCCCGCTGGGCGCCGGGTGGCAGATGTGGGAACACGGGGACACCAGGCACATCGGCTCGCCTGATAAAACAAACAAAATCAAATAATCTACTGAACTAAACTACATAAAGTTTAGCTATTCAACCGCTCAGGTACAAGAAGCTTATCGTAGAGGACGAAACTTACATACAAGTTGTCATAAAACACTCATGAGACCGATGCCTCGCAGTGCAGCACCAGTAGTCCATATAATGGTTTAGGTACAAATAAATGAACCGAAATAAATGTGTCTTCTTTATTTGTTACATTTAATCAATTTTAAAAGTTAGATTAAACATCACTTAGCTCACTTAGGAGCAATCGTTATTGCCTGTAAGGATTAACGCCATCTGGAATAACGTTGTTAAATCGCAAACACCATGCCGGCCTAGTGTTGAGTTTCAATAAACAGTGCTGTTTGAGTTAGTGTTGAGTCCCAATAAACAGTGTAAACAGTCCCAATAAACAATGCTGTTTGAGTGTGTTGTGCCCCAATAAACAGTGTAGACAGTCCCAAAAAAAGGGCTGTTTGAGTGTGTTGTGTCAGTGCTGTTTGAATTAGTGTTGAGTAAAACTAAACAGAGCCGTTTGAATGTGTTGTTTCAGTGCTGGTTGAGTTAGTGTTGAGTACAAATAAACAGTGATGTTTGAGTTTGTGATGTGCCCCAACAAACAGTGTAAACAGTACCAATAAACAGCGTAGGCAGTCCCAACAAATAGTGTAGACAGTCCCAATAAACAGGTTTAAGTGTGTAGTGTCTAGTGTCCCAATAGACAGTGTAGACAGTACCAATAAACAGTGTTGTTTAAGTGTGTTGAGTCCTAATGAACCCTGCTGTTTAAATGCGTTCAAAAGTTTTGCAGGATGAATTGTCGTGTGATCATGCAGATATTTACCGCAGCGGTCCGCTTCATCCGCGCCGTCAGAACAGTCCAAGTTGCCGTCACACAGCTGCAGCAACGGCACACATCTGGTGTTGTTGTCGCAGCGGACGGCGGGCTTGGCACACTCGTGCTCCGGTATGGTTGTGGTGGTGGCGACGGGAGTGGTGGAAGTGGGGACGGACTCGCAATCAGCCTCGTCGGACCCGTCGATGCAGTCCACGCGCGAATCGCACCGGAATTCCTGGGGAGACATAACCACAGAATCAATTTGATTCGGTACTAAGCCGTAGGTAAGTTGCGTAAAAAAATACGCAATCCGTCGCGTGAGGTCTTTGTAGACCCCAAAGTTTAGGTGTCGAGGTTTAGTGAATATTGATAAATTGTTATCTACGAATGCTAACCACATTGGTAAATCTGTTCAGCTGAACATGTTTGTTTTCCCAACATAGGCTCCATAGTGAAAGTTGTTTAGTTTCATAGTCTGATCATGCCTGCAAAGTTCTTAAGTACACCGTCTCTTACACCCTGCATAATCGATTAAAAGAAAGAGTAGCATATTTCTAATCAAAATGCTTTTATGTATGTATGCATGTATGTATGTATGTATATATGTATGATTGTAAATGTACTTAGTACATAAGTGTTGTTATTAAATTTAATAATTTGACTGATAATTTGCTTATGCAACTACTTGCAAATCTTTTAATTTTTGTCTCTATTTTAATGTAAAGGTTGCCTGGAAGAGATCGCTGCAAGCGATAAGGCCGCCTTTGCTTACTTTTAGTCTTAAGTTTTCTGTATTGTTTTGTTTTTGTTGTGTATGTTGTAAGCAATAAAGTGTTCATCTATCTATCTATCTATCTTTTAAAGACTCCTCTCGATCAATCTAACACAGGCACGCTAGTCGCAGTTACTCACCATGCGTATACACTCGGTGTCCGCGCACTGGTACTCGTGCGGCTCGCACAGGCGCGCGGCGTCGCGGTGCGGGTGCAGCGCGTTGGGGGGCCGGCGGGGGGGCGCCGGCGAGGGGGAGGGGGGCGCGGCCCGGCACGCGCGCTCGTCGCAGTAACTTACCATGCGTATACACTCGGTGTCCGCGCACTGGTACTCGTGCGGCTCGCACAGGCGCGCGGCGTCGCGGTGCGGGTGCAGCGCGTTGGGGGGCCGGCGGGGGGGCGCCGGCGAGGGGGAGGGGGGCGCGGCCCGGCACGCGCGCTCGTCGCTCGCGTCCGCGCAGTCCGCGTGCCCGTCGCAGTAGTACTCCCAGGGGAGGCACGCGCCGTTCGTGCAACGGAACATGCTGTCGCTGCATTCTAGGTTGCCTGTTAGACAAACGCTTTCTTTTTGTACTGGTTTTGTGCTTCTATTTACGCGTCAAAAGGCATTTAGAATGTGATTTTATAAGATGGTGATTATAAAAATAGCGGCGGATAAATTATGGTCATATGATCTCTTTCACATAGAAACCTTTAATAGGTTTCTGAAAGTCAAGGTTTACGTAAGTTAATTCATGATCAAAGACTAATAGGCTAGGGTCGTCTTTTTCACAGTGTCTAGCGCCGTCACAACGCCACGCAATAGGGATATATCGTCTAGACAACCACATGCTTTTTAGCGACATTTGCAGTATATTGTAGGTGCAGGGACCAGTGGGGATGAAATACGTTCGTTAAGAAAGGCTATGGTAGAGCGAACAGATCTGACCTTAAGTCTTGTCTCCCAATGGGGTGACGACAATCTGGTCTCATTCAATGCCACCAAAACACAGGCGTGTCTTTTCACTGCAAAAAGGAGTCCTTTCGACTGGACACCTACTTTTCGGGGTACATCTGTCCCAGTCACTGACAGGCTTGAGCTTCTAGGCATGGAGTTGACATCAAATCTAAACTTCAGCGCGACCATCGAGTACAAGGCTCAGACGGCGGCTAAAAAGCTGGGCGTCCTGAATAGAGTGAAGCGATACTTTACGCCTGGACAGCTTTTAACTCTTTACAAAGCACAAGTCCGATCCTGCATGGAGTATTGCAGTCACCTTTGGGATGGCTCAGCCAAATACCAACTTGCCGCTCTTGACTCGGTGGAACGCAGGGCCAAGAGGCTCATAGGCGACATAAAACTGGTGGACACCAAGCTACATAGCCTGGCACATCGCCGCAAGGTTGCCTGCTTGTCGGTATTTTATAGATTGTACTTCGGAGAGTGTGCTCAAGAGCTTCACGACCTTGTTCCACCAGCTCCCTTCTACCATCGGACATCCAGACGCACCGCCGGATACCATCCGTACCTGGTAGCCATTCCACCAATTCGGACTAAGCGCTTCCAGTCATCATTTATAATGCGCACTGCTAAAGAGTGGAACTCACTTCCTGCGTCTGTGTTTCCAAAAGCATACAACCCTAATCACTTCAAAGTAAGAGTGAACAGGCTTCTTCTGGGTGAGCTCGCTCCATCTTAGACTCTGTCTCTGTCCTATGACCTAGACTAGAGTCAAGAGCAAACCCATCATTATTAAAAAAAAATAAAAAAATATTGAACATTGTGTAAAGTAGTGGCCCCAGATTTCATCCCTAGTGAACACCTTAATTAACAGCAGGTCTATCAGATTTTATTGAATCCGATTGGCCATTTATAAGTCTTTTATTATTTGAATGAGCCCACGTCTTGTGATCACAGAAACCCCGATAAAAAGTCAGATTTTTCAAACAAAATTAATGATGAATATCATTGATCTACAACAACCCTAGATTACGCGCGTACGCTCAAAAGGTGGGCCGGTAAAGTAGTGCACAATTTGCAAGCGAGCACTCCTTTTTTCACAGTGCGTGGCTGGCCGCGAAACTGTTAACATGACCAAGTACGGGCTAACAAATAAGGCTGAATTCAATAGATTATGGTGAGGTTCGTTGTGATATTTTGAATCAGGCGGACGCAATGAATCTATAAATCGCTATGTATGACTGTATAGTTCAGTAGGTGACAAAATCTTAGCGTAATTTTGTATGAGGCGCTAAATCTAGGGTTGTTGTAGATCAATGATGAATATAGCCAAACGCTTTGCTTTAGTAGTTCATACTTACGACAGTCTCTTTCATCGCTAGGATCGTCTCTCCCACAATCTCTAGCGCCGTCACAACGCCACGCGATCGGGATACATCGTCTAGATAAAGCGCAGGCAAACTGGTCCGCACCACACGCTACTTTGGCACACGCGCCCGTTGATTCGTCAGCCCCGTCAGTGCAATCTGTAGAAAAGTCTCCTTTTTTACAACATCTTTCACAAATGTACTGTGGTTTATTATGCACTCACAGTGCTATATTATTTTCAAAGCTTCATCGCATGGTTTTTGACTCTAATTGTCGACTAACCATTTCTACTCTTATTGTCGACTAACCATTTTTTACAATAACTTATAGTACATGTCGCTTGTACGTCGCTTCGAGACGAGTACAAAGAGATTGAAAATTCGGAAGTAACAGCCGAGGCGCTGGTAGCTCAGTTGGCAGAGCAGAGGGACGGTACAACACGGTCTCGAGTTCAAGCCCCGGTAGGCGCTAACAATTTTTCAATTTCTTATTTTCATCTATCACAAATTTTGAAAGTAATCAAAACAATAAGAAGTAATGTCAAGAAACGGTCATAAAAGTTCTGAAGTATTCAGAATCTTACCTTTGAGTCCATCGCATACCCAGCTCTTAGGAATGCATCGATTTTTGTCGCACTGCATGTACTGATCTTCACTGCATGTCGCGTTTGCTGAAAATAAGTTTTTATTAGTACTTCGTCTTAGAAGATAAAAAATCTGGTTAAAACAATATTTGCAATAGGATGTTTTCTTTTTGAGAATAAAAAAGTTTAGTAAGTCAAGAACTCTGTAGATAGCGTTGAACTGACTACGTTGCTAGATGTCAAAGCCAAAAGGCATGAAAAAATTTAATTTTTCTTTCCGATCTCATTACACCCAAATTCGAAATAATATCGTTCCTTACGTTAACGTACCAAGTACAGCGCCACCTATATTGTATTGTATTGTATTGTATTGTCCCTTAGTCGCCCCTTACTACGCCCACGGGAAAGAAATGGGGTGCTATTATAAGCCGGCATCACACGGTACATTACTCAAACTCCCTATAAAATCGAAATTGATACCGGTTCATCTTTTGGCTCAGAGTGAGTGCTATTATAGAATGCAACTCACCGCAAGGTCCAGTCGGTGACGCATCCTCGTCGGAGCCATCAGGACAGTCCTCATCTCCATCGCATACGTATTGCGCGTCGATGCAACGTCTGGAAATGGAAATAGATGAGTCAGTGAAGAAGGCTTTATATAGGTCAATTAATTTGTTATAGGTGTAGTTAACAAATAAATTATCTCTATCTTTAGTTTTGGTTTCGTAGATTTCGTTAATGGTTACTAGGTTTTGTTGTTACGTTTAGTAGATGTAATCTATAAGTTTGGTAGATTTGGTCAGTATGTTTGCTAGATTCAGTGGAAAGGTCTGGTAGATTTGGTCGGCAAGTTTGGTAGATTCGGCTAAAAGGTCTGAAAAATTTGGTCGGTAAGTTAAGTTGATTCGGTTGAAAGGTTTGGTAGATTTGATTGAAAGGTTTGGTAGATTTGATTGAAAGGCTTGGATGATTTAGTAGATTAAGTTGGTATATTTGGTCGGTAAGTTTGGTAGATTTGGTCTGTAGGACTAGTAGTTTTGGTTGGTTGGTTGGTTGTTAGCTTAGATTTAATTAGATTAGATATTATTTAATAGTAAATACCATGAAGCCGACTTATATGTCTTATTAAGATGACAAAATTAAAAATGTAGGTATGTAGAGTTAGGATGTTTTTACGATGACTTTTATTATGTTATTTGATTATTTTCTTTTATGTTATATTTTCAGTGAATGTCAAACACAATGTATTTTGTTAATGATTAAATATAATATAATAATATTATAAAGAGGAAAGATTTGATTGTTTGTTTGTTTGTTTGTTTGCATCGAATAGGCTCCGAAACTACTGGCCCGATTTTAAAAATTCTTTTACCATTAGAAATAGAAAGCAAAGTGATGTACTACAGTTTTATAGAGGACATCAATATCTATAATAATGTCCCCGATACCATATGTCTAACTATTACAGTTATGCCACAATAACTACTTTTTCATTTAAAAATGTACAAACTACGCTACATTATTCGTACCAGTGTAATGATTACATTTAAGCATTACTGTATTAAAGGGTGTAAGGGATAGCCCTCCGAATACTGATAGGGTACATGCAGACCATGAAACTGAACAACTTTCCCCTACGAACATATTTCAGGAAACGTAAAAAAACTGACTTCCCATAGTGAATGCATAGTCAGCTGATTGTGATTTTGTATGGAAGGTCATTTTTTTGGCGTTTCCTGACATATGTTTCTAGGGGAAAGTTGTCCAGTTTTATGTTTCATGCACCCACCCTATCAGTGTTCGAAGGGCTGTCCCTTATTCGGTATAAAAAAAGACGACAATAAACATTAAATAATGCATTAAAAAATCTACACTAAAATAATACATACATACACATATCACGCCTTTTATCCCTTGCGGGGTAGGCAGAGCGTAAACGGACGCAAAACGGACATTTACGCCACGTCTGACATATGTTTGAGGGTCATTCGGAAAATTGTGTATCGCCATAGTGACAGGTTGTCAGCCCATCGCCTAAAATTGCAATACACACCCTCAAGTCCCTTAGTCGCCTCCTACGACTCCCACGGGAAAGAAATCGGGTGATGCTATTCTAAGCCGGCATCACACTAAAATAATAATAATATAGTCTACACTAATATTAGAAACAGGTTTTTTTTATTGTATGTTTGAATTGAATAGGCTCCGAAACTACTGGACCGATTTAAAAAATTCTTTTACCGTTAATTGAAATTTAAAATCTTTATTCAATGTAGGATAGTATTATCACTTATTGACGTCATGAACCGTCATTTTAATAAAAGAAATTTGTATCACACAATTTTCTTTTTTTATTACAATTTTGTTATGACCTAATAGAAAACCGGCTCGGGTGGGATAAAAAAAATTAATAAAGGCACTGCCATAGGGCTGGCCAGGTTAATCACACGGCATGTATCTTTACGCCACCACCATCTGAAAACGATATTTGTTTCAAATTGAAGTCAAGATTTTTAGAATCCTATATTATCCCTGATGAACATAGGCTATATTAAACTGTCTTATTCCCGGGGGTAATTGTTAGCGGCGGGTGAAACCGCTGGGCGGGCTGCTAGTGATTAAATAAATTTATAGTTGTAGTTGGTCACTTTGGCAGCTTAGTTGTTTTGATCGGTAAGTTTAGTCACTTATATTGGAACATTTTAGATTAGAGTATTTTGTTAGGTTTAAAGTATTTATAGTATTGCCTGGGTTCGGTTAGGTTTACCGACTTACCCTCTGCCACAGTGGAAACGCGAGTCGGGACAGACGGGCGGCGGGTCTCTACCGACGGCGCAGGTTTTGTTGTCAGCCGTCAGAGTACGCTCGTCTGCGCACCCACAGACTCTTGATCCGCCTGTTGCTAAGCACAGCTCTTCGCAGTCGCCGTTGTTAAATGAACACTTGTTCTTCCCTAAAAAGAAACATAGTTGATGTACAAATAAAAGTATGATTCTATTTAAGTTATACATGTTTGTATAGGATTTTTAAATTGACATTAATTTAAAATCTTTGTTAAAATAATTTGCGAAAAAAAATTAACAAACATACATTACGCATTTATTTGTAGGGTAGGCAGAGAGTTAACGCCACTTCTGACAAATTTAGGGTGAAATTTACTAGTGACCGAGAGCGAAATCTCAAGATGGCAATTTTGTGTGGGAGGTCCTATTTTTCGGATTTCGACCTATGTTCATGGGGAAAGTTGTTACTTATCACCAGTCCTTGTTGAGTTGTCGCTTTGAAATTAAAAAGAAAATAAAAATGGAAATGAAATTTACTTTATTCGTCGAGCTCTGGTGTCCGCAAACGTACCCTGCGTTCTAGAGCCTCCAGGCCTCTGTCGGACGGACGGAAAGCGTCCTGACGGCCTAACTCTCATCCCTTGGAATAAGGGACGAAGTCTGCTCTGGGACGCTACTTGCGTAAGTACGTTTGCAGCATCACACTTGTCGAAAACATTGCGAGAAGCGGGATCCGCTGCAGAATTCGCAGCTGGGCAAAAACACATCAAATATGCTGAACTCGAGCAAAATTACTTATTCATACCTTTTGCGGTCGAAACCGGGGGACCGTGGGGCAAAGAGGCCAAAAAGTTTATTAGGGAGATTGGCCGACGCTTGCGTGACCGCGGATGTGATCCCCGCACCGGAGCGTACTTAGTTGAGCACATCTCGCTCGCCATCCAGCGCGGTAACGCGGCGGGCGTGATGGCCACATTCGAGCCAGGTACGCTTCGGGGTGGCCTATTTGTTTAGTCGTTAAGGTTTTTATTTTAATGTTGTGTTTTAGTGTTTAAATTGTATAGATAGTAAATTAATATTTTGTACCCTAGTTATAAGTTCGATAAATAAAAAATTACTAATTTATTGCTACAACAGCTAGTCAAATAAGAGACAAACATACTTTATTCAATGTACGATAGTATTATCACTTATTGTCGTTATGATCCGTTTATGTAAAAAAAAGAAACTTGTTTAATTAAATTAATTATTTATTTGTACAATTTACTATATAACAATTTTGTATTGTCCTAACAGAAAACCGGCTCGGGAGGAAAAAATAAATATAGGCACTGCCTCGGGGCTGGCTTGGTTGTCGGTTACTACTAAAATTTTACCCTATACGTGAGGACACTTTTAAAAAATTACATCTCACTAAGTGGGAGAAGCATCATGGCATGAAATTATCTTCTATTTATAATGCAACAATGGATATACTCACCGATTCTTTGTGTGTTGGATATAAGCTTGAGGTCGTACAGTGGAGGCGGTAGCGTGTGTACGACGGTAATGTTGCCTTTTTGAAGCTTCTTGATCAGTCCTGTGGCGTGTTCGCTCCATATTACAGTACCTTAAGAGTTTATTATAAATTAGGTATAAATTAATAACTCATAATACTGAAACGGGGTTCCGCGATACTTGCAAAATAAAAGAATCTTGTTTCAGTATTTTGTGTTATTATGTGTGACCGCCAAAATTTAAAACACACACACATATCACGCCTATTATCACTTGCGGGGTAAGCAGAGCGTAAACGGCCGAAAAATTGACATTTACGCCACGTCTGACATATATTTGAGGGACATTTGGAAAATTGTGTATCGCCATAGTGACAGGTTGTCAGCCTATTGCCTAAAATTTCAATACACACCCTCGAGTCCCTCAGTCCCCTCTTACGACTCCCACGGGAAAGAAATGTGGTGGTGCTATTCTTAGCCGGCATCACACGGCATTTGTATAATTCACAGGTATAAAATGTTACTTGTAGCGAATCTTTTGATTTTCTTGTCTAACTTATTTGACAGTCGCTTTGAGTGCGATAACACGAAACAGATAGACATCACAAGGATAAAATATAAGAATAAAGAAAACTTGAAACTAAATTAAAGCAAAGGCAGCAATAAGTTGTACCAAGATACCATCCGTACCTGGTTGCCATTCCACCAATTCGGACTAAGCGCTTCCAGTCATCATTTATAATGCGCACTGCTAAAGAGTGGAACTCACTTCCTGCGTCTGTGTTTCCAAACGCATACATCCCTAATCTCTTCAAAGTAAGAGTGAACAGGCTTCTTCTGGGTGAGCTCGCTCCATCTTAGACTCTGTCTCTGTTCTATGACCTAGACTAGAGTCAAGAGCAAACCCATCATTAATAAAAAAAATAAATAAAAAAAAGTAGTATATTTACCTTCGTAGAGCGCTAGGCCGTATGGTTTCATGAGTGGATGTTGGTCTGAGTGCTGCGCTACCAACTCCCGCTTTCCGCTCGGGAGAGACATCCGTTCTATCTTATTCAAGTATGTGTCACACCTGTATACATAGAAAAAGAGGAGTTTAAAATCATCATCAGGCCACATCGACTGATTGCAAGGCATAGGCCTCTTCTCTATTGCGCCAATCTTCACGTTGTGCTAAACTCATCCATAGAGATCCCGTCGACTTGGTGATATCATCGGACCACCGGGCTGATGGTCTGCCCGCTGACCATGTTTGTTTTGGTTGTGGGCTTACGAGTTGTTCTGGGAAGAGCGGATTGCACTGAATCTACTCGATACGTGCCGGTAGTTCCCAAAATGGGGAACAAATGAGGGACCTCCGCGCCCCGGTTGCTTGAGGAGCTTGTGGAGTGAGATCTACTCGCAATGGCTGCAGCAGTGGTTACTGTGATTTCTATCTAATTCAATACTGTGATGTCGTCATCCTCTTCCAAAAGGACGTGTCTCGGACGGTGATGCACGTTCACACAATGCCAATATAGGCAGGGAAATACTAAGGGAAGTGGGCAGCGTGAGTATGTAAACAGGTTACTCGCGCTGCTACTCGTCATGCCGCTGCCACTTCCCGTGCTCCCTCGAATGTCGGCTTTTCGTGAACGAGTCTAAGTTACGGCAGCACGAGCGCGTGCGGAATGTATTGCTATCTCGCTCACTCATGTTGGTGCGAGAAGAGTATGACAGCAGTGTGTAAACACTCACTCACGATTATACTTCCGCGGAAGTATATCGAGCAATATTCGCGACAGCGGCAGGAGCATGTGCATGGTGTGAACATGCTATTAGATACTAAAAGCAATGTTTCATAATGACTTAATTTTCGTATAACTAACAGTAGCAAAGTATGCCCCTTTAAGCACAGTATAATTAAAAGTACTAGCGGACAGTATGGTCGCTCCCTGCCTCCCCCTACAAGCGCCGCCCACCCGCGCTCGGAGGACGCTCAGACACCGGCTAGCAAGGACGCGACGACGAAGGTCATTTCATACTGCCGCACATTGCATTCCCGATTCGCGAACGCAAAATGGCGGCAACCCTGACATGTTGTCTCACACACACAAGCATGGTCCGCGTTCACCTACGCGAGCTTAGACTGTGTGCGTAGCAACGCGTTTGATTCATACATTTGAGCGCCAGTGTCCGAGGTGTGCTTTAAGTTAGGTTTCTTACCAATACAAAACGTTTTCTTCATAATTGATGGCCAATCCATTGGGCCAGTGCAAGTCCGTATCAAGTAACGTGTGTCGTGCGCTGGCGTCCATGCGCGCCGCTTCGATCCTCCCCTTGGCGGCCACAGCGCTTGCCCACACTGACCAGTACATCATACTGTAACAGATACATCGAACTTATAATATACAAAACTTCAAAAGAAATTTGCCGTGTGATGCCGGCTTAGAATAGCATCACCCCATTTCTTACCCATGGGTGTCGTAGGAGGCGACTAAGGGAGGGTTAGACGTGTATTGCAATTTTAGGCGATGGGTTGACAATCTGTCACTATAGTGATACACAGTTATCTGATTGACCCTCAAACTTTTGTCAGACGTGGTGTTAATAGCCGTTTTACGGCCGTTAACGCTCAGCCTACCCCGTAAGGGAAATAGGCGTGATTTATGTATGTATGTATGTATGTCAAAAGAACATTATATATGAAAAATATTGAAAGTAATTAAATAATGAAACACACACACATATTACGCCTATAATCCCTTGCGGGGTAGGCAAAACGTAAACGGCCGCCAAAAACGGACATTTACGCCACGTCTGACAAACATTTTAGGGTCATTCGGAAAATTGTGAATCGCTTTAGTGACAAGTTGTCAGCCTATCGCCTAGTATTGCAACACACACCCGTGATTCCTTAAGTCGCCTCTTATGACTCCCAGGGGTCAGAAATGGGGAATGCTATTCTTAGCCGGCATCACACGGCAACTATAATAAACGACTACTAAATCGTTTTTATAAAAAAACTTCACAAGAACTTTTTGTCCGAAAAATAATAAGAAAATCATAAGATATTGAAGGTAATTATAATATTTTTTCAAGGGATACGATTAGTAGCAATTGGTTTTTATTTATCGGATATTGATTTTCAGTTAGAGTTAAGTGAGTGAGTGGGTTCTTGCTACTGATATAGTATTTAGTCAGGGAGAAATAAAACTCACTCATAACATAAATGACTATTGAGTATTTTTTTTACTTTTTTAGGGTTGCGTACCCAAAGGGTAATAATGAAAACCCTACTAATAAGACTCGACTGTCCGTCTGTCTGTCCGTCAGTCCGTCAGTCCGTCAGTCCGTCAGTCCGTCCGTCCTACAGTTACGTTACGAGGCTGTATCTCCTGAACCGTTATACCTACATAGTTGAAAATTTCACAGATGATGTACCTATTTCTGTTGCCGCTATAACAAATACAATAAAAATGGGGGCTGCCATACAAAACACGTGTTTTTTTTTTTGCACGTTTTCATAGATAATTACGGAACCCTTCGTGCGCGAGTCTGACTCGCACTTGGCCGGTTTTTGTGGTAGTGTAATTTATTATTATTATTTTTATGTATTTTTAGAATAAAGTTAACGATTATGCCATATTCCGGCTTTTGGACAAATTCCTAAGAATTCGGCCGAAATCAAATCCTGCCCGCGCTTGAAAATTTTGCAAGTTTTCAAAAATTGTATACCTAACACGGGAAGTGTTTTAAAATTTGGTATTCAATTTATCGCGGGTTTTCATCGCTTAGACTACATTCAATCTAATCTGTAAAAATAGAATTAGTCGCCGGTTATTAGTTGCAAAACTAACCTGGCAGATAGAGCCATGCCAAGCGTTACTGGCATTAAAATACGCTTGCAAAATTGCTGGGCTAGGAATGAGCTGCGGTAGCCCAGATGGAAGAGGCGTCGCCACTAGTAATGCGAAAGTCGCAGGTTCATATCCTGCCCGCGCTTGAAGATTTTGCAAGTTTTCAAAAATTTTATACCTAACACGGGAAGTGTTTTAAAATTTGGTATTCAATTCGGCCGAATTCATAATACTGGCATATTAATGCGACATATTATATAACTTTGAATTGGATGTATTTATTTTCATCATATAGATAACTCTTACCCGTTGGCAGGGTCGATGGCTATGGAGCGCGGGTTGAAGTTAGCGGCCTGTATGAGCGCGCGTCTCACACTCGGCTTGTCCAGCCGCGCCACACTCACGGTGCCCAGAGCGTCGTCGGTCCAGTATAGATTTCCACCTGAAATAATAATATTGCATCAGTTTCAATAAATATTTCAAATGCCGTGTGATGCCGGCTTAGAATAGCATGACCCCATTTCTTGCCCGTGGGAGTCGTAAGAAGCTCTAAGGGACTCGAAGGTGTGTATTGCAATTTAAGGCGATGGGCTGACAACCTGTCACTATGGCGATACACACCCCGCAAGGGATTATAGGCGTGATATGTGTATGTGTGTGATTTGGCCAAATTCTTTTCTAATATAATACTTCGTTTTGAAATATGGAACCACATGCGCATCTCATATCACTATGCCAGTGCCATATAGGGTGAAATTTTACTAGTGACCAATAACGAAAGCTCAAGACGGGGCTGGTGATAAGAAACCACTTTCCCCAAGTAACAAATATTTTGAGATTCCATAGTAACCCAAATCAGCTGATCGTCATCAGAGGCCGGGCTGGTGCTTATAACCAGTCTACTGATGTTTTCAGTATCGGTCACTAGTAAAATTTCACCCTATACACATACACATATCACGCATATAATCCCTTGCGGGGTAGGCAGAGCATAAATAGCCGCATAAAACGGACATTTACGCCACGTCTGACAAATATTTGAGGGTCACCTGGAATATTGTGTATCGCCATAGTGACAGGTTGTCAGCCCATCACCTAAAACTGCAATACACACCCTCGAGTCCCTTAGTCGCCTCTTACGACTCCCACGGGCAAGAAATGGGGTGATGCTATTCTAAGCCGGTATCCCTATATAGATCAGCATATACTTACATAAATTCATATTTAAGTTTTCCAGTGCCTTGGCAAATTAGGTATTTAGTAAATTAATGCTTCCTTCTTGGAGGGCACATCACTAACACAGCAAAAAATCAGCAAATTTCATGCAAAGGAGTAAAAATGGGTAATTTTCTTACCCATCCAATCTACAGCAACACCTTCGCAGTTGTCAACCTGATGATCAGCAAACACCTCGCGTCCGGTGCCGTCCAGCTTTTGCCGGAAAATATTATACCTGAATAAGGAAAACATAAAATTTTGAGTGTATTTAAATTAGGAAATCCTTGCAAGATCAGTTATACAAGAAATAATGAGGGTCACAGAATGCCTAGATATTGGTGAGTTCTTGTTTTTATAATCATACCACCGTATTTTCCATTAGATCAGTAAATCTAAATGTATTAATACTGGTCTGTGGACATCGCAGTATTACAAAAATCACCCAGCTAGATACACATTGAACATTATAAAGGGGAGGAATAATACTGGCCCTAGAGTGCTTCCTTGGGTGACGCCACCTAATATTTCTCTTGATAACTATTGGGAAGTGTGAAATGCGTACCTGTGAACGTCACAGTAGTACAAATATTCCCCGGCTAGATCCACATCGGCGGCAGTAGGTCTTGCAGTGTCGGTAGCAGGGGCGATAGCCTCCCAAGTTGAATGAGATCCCTTGTCAATTCCCAAAGCCTGGACCAAAGGAGGTGACCCGCGAGCTACAATCAGGTAGCTGTCTAATTGTGCACCTATGGAAGAGAATATGTTTCGAGGTTTACAACGTTAAATAAGGGAGAAATAGATGGGCGGAAGAAAAAAGTGGTCTGTGATTTTATAATAGGCAAAAAAGGTGTCATCGTAAATGAGCTAACAATTTCATCGAGTGGCTGAAACACACGTCAGCTCAGTTTACTAGATCTTCTTCTTATATTCATGAGATTCTGACTTTTCTTTGACTTCTGCCGGTATGACCTTAATCCCCTTAATCACTTAATATAATAGGTCCTTCTTAATCTTCTTTCTTTCCTTTGATCTTGCCCAATCAATGGTCTAGATCAATAACATTGCGTTAGATGTACTTAAATTTCTTCTCTTCTATTTTCTATTGTATTGAGCAACGGTTTCGCCATAGCATTGCATTAAACCGCAGGTTTGTGTTGGATGAATGAACGAATGCATTTATTTTATTAATCAGTAGTACAAAATTCCCATCGGGTTCACTATCTTATCATGCCCATACTTACGCACGCAGTCCTTAAGCCCAGCCAGGCGGTACCCGTGCCGGCAGATGCAGTGCGCGCGTGGCTTGCCTCCGTCGTACGCCGTGACGCAGATGTGTGCGCACCCGCCCTTGTTCACAGCGCATGGGTGGTTCACTAAAGAAAACAAAATATCGTTTGAATTTGTGTCCATTATCTTATTACTAGCGGTTAACCGTTTTCTCGGCGGGATAAGACCTTTTCCCGGCATGTATTATACATAAAAATATTCCTCTTGATTCACTCCATCTATTTAAACAAAAATGCATCAGAATCCGTTCCGCAGATACATAAATACAAACATATATCACGCCTATATCCCTTGCGTAAACAGCCGAAAAAACGGTCACTTACGCCACGTCTGACAAACAGGGTGAGGGTCATTCAGATAATTATGTATCATTATATATTTGTTGGTGGTAGTGGTTGTCAGGTTGTCAGCCCAATCGCTTAAAATTGCAACACATGTAACCCTCGAGTCCCTTAGTCGCCACATACGACACCCACGAGAAAATATGGGGTGATGCTATTCTAAGCCGGCATCACACGGCATTTGATTTGAAGATCTAAGCATACAACGGAACACCAACTTAAATATTTCAATTTCAATTGGTTTTACTACACCCACAGGTATATGTAGGGTGATTCTATTTACAGTCGGCCCCACACAACAATATACTCACCCAAAGGCTGTGCCTGCTTGTGATACACAAGCACACTTGACGGTCTGGAATCCAACTCTAGCTCTGTCGGCGACATGTTCATAGTGAGCTGTTCCTTGCGGCGGCTGAAGCGAGGCACCATTGATATACTGCCGTTGTTGACGTTGCCCCATTTCGGCAGGTACAGAGTTGTTTCGAAGATGGATATGTGGTGGAGGTGTTGCGTCTGAAGTATACAAGACGTTAAAGATCGTAGAGTTCAGAAATAGCAGTGTCTCTTTTGATTGTTTTTAATCCAATCTGCTTTTTGTAGAGAAAAATAAATTACAAGTAAAACACGTGTTTTTAATACTGAGTGTAAGGGACAGCCCTCCAAATAACTGAACAATTTTTCTCTAGCAGCATATGTCAAGAAATGTCAAAAACACGGCCTCACCTACAAAAATTCTATTAGCTGACTGCCGTTACTATAGCTGGGACGACCATTTTTTTGACGTTTCCTGACCTATGTTCCAGGTGTAAAAAGTTGTTCACTTTCATGGTCTAAATGCACCCTATTATCTGTATTTGGAGAGCTGTCCCTTACACCCCGTATAATAATATGCTGTTTGTATTTCTTGCATACATAAATCAATAGCACAAAAAGCAACCCTTTTGTATGGGATTTGGGATTAAGAACATGTTGTTTTCACATTACACAAAACAAAATAAAATACTCACGATATAATTCCTTCTGATAGTCAGTCTTTTATTCCCATCATAATCAGCTCTCTCAATACATTCCAAATACGTATCAGCCCAATATACCATCTTGTTAGCCAAATCAAGGGTTAAAGCCGAGGGGTATACTAGTTTGAGTGAGGCTAGGGATTTTAGGTTCTCTCCGGCTAAATCTGCGCGGTTGACGGCGGGTGGAACTGCGCCCCACACCGTCCAGAACATGTATCTGGAATAGGACACGATATGTTAGTACGTTGGCCACCCTCCGGCCAGATGGACCGATGACTTAAGAGTCCTACTTCGCCGGAAGGAACGAAATTCAAATGAAAGTCGGAAGTCATGTCAAAGAGTATATTATAGAGGTGTCACCATTTCATATAATGTTAGTCTAACTGGTACTGATACAATACTTGACGACCAATGGTAGTGCGACTGCCTGCGGCGCAAAGGTTCCGGGTTCGATTCTCGGTGGACTACTCACAAAGTTGATATAATAACTTGGAAGGAATATTAACCTACATTATATTATAAGGACCATATTTTGAAATAAGCTGAACTTAGCTGAACGCATAGTATCCATATTAATTATGAACTCTATAAACTGTACTGTCTGTTTGTTTGTTATTCTTACACTTTCAGTACATGAAAAGAATTCATGTAAAAATAAGGGCTTAATCAGTTCACAAAACACTTATCTTCATAACATCTCAAATCATATTTACAACTTTTTAGTTTAACGTTATTACAGAAGAAGCAAAGTCATTAAACTAAATAAAGCCAACTTATTAGTTCAGGTTTAAAAATGCAAGTGGCCAGTATCATGTTACGCACTTTGCGCGAACATATTTTTGTTTCGTTTTTGTCCATCCTGGTATTGTACATTTTTTTGCGAACTTCGACATTAAGAAACTTTTTTTGGATATTTCTTTATCATTTTCGTCATTGCGTGCACCTTAAGCGCAACTAATACTGTTAAATTTGAATTTCAATTTTAAACGTTTATTGCATAAATCAGTATACATAGATGTAAGTTCAAAATATAAATAGCAAAAACCAATTAGCGACGGCCATTATATATTCGAGTATGATATTATGATATGATAATATATAGCGGTCGCATTCTCGCACCGTTCATTAGGTTTTGAACAATATTTGTTGACCATCAGACATACACAGAGCCGCATGCCTTAAAAATTTCAAACCTTCGAACACCTTTTACAATCTTTTTCCTTTAATCACCGACACCAGTTGAATTGCTTCATAGTTAAAAATTATCATACATTTTGGTGATATCTATTAAAGTAACTAAGAAAATTTTAAAATCGAAGGTGCTTCTATTTGTATTTTTGACTAAGGTTTTTAATCCATTCCTATCTGGATAATCCTGTAATTTTTGGTCTTGAAATTGGTATTTTTAGAAAAGGGATTTATAGCCCTATACAATGTTTGGTATATTTCGGTGTTACCAACGAACCAGGGTGACCACAACCTTTAATATAATGATACTCTCGACCTTCCCGAAATTTTAACATTAGTATTGGCATTTTGTTCTGTGACACTCTAGGACTTTCCAGCTAGGTATAAGTCTAGAACCTTTCAACCCAGTGTTACCCTAGCATGAACATCTTGACCCAGTGCCACTCTAGAACCCTTCTACCCCATAACACTAAAAACCTTCCGAATCAATCGATCCCACTCTTGAACTGAAATCTGACAAAAATCTTTTACAACATAAATAATACTTTTGTATACTAGGTACGCAAGTTGCAAGAGATATGGGCGTGATATGTGTATGTATGTATGTACGTAAGTACATGTACATAATTATTATCCTTGCTTTCTTATAATTTATCCTAAAACTGTGGTTGGTGGTGACCGTATGCGCAGCGCTCCATATTTACAATTAGAAATTTCCGCCGCGGTTAAAAAACTGCTTTTGTGCCGCCGTGCCGCCGTCTAGTGTTGCATATAAATCAAACCTTACTACTTCATACTAATCTGCACTAACAACCACGTCATCCTATTATTTGATCGTAATTTTTTTTTAATACCTACGTCTAATCGGTTCATTATTTTGCGTTTCGTTCGATGTATCAATCAACGTAGTATTGACATTGGCAAAATTATCCATAGCGGATAGAATGCCGATGTTGTAGATAGTTGATATATTTTACGGCAAAATTCTAGCTACAATAATTTTTCACGGTCAAAATATCGAACAAATGTAGTGTGTGTCGCGTCTGCATCATATTCCGTTTATCTATGATCAATTCCACGTCAGTTTTGACAGCAGAGGAAACACATCAAAACAAAAACCTTTTATTCCCAAGGAAATCAGCCGGAAACAGTAAGTGTTTTGCTAAATTTCATAATAACTAAGACGTTTTGTCAAAAAATAGCCGCCCGGGCGGGTTCAACGTGAAATTGCCATTAATAATCATACTAAGATCAATACAGTTCGATTAGCACTGGCGGAAGAAATCTCTTACGCCACGCTTCATCACTGAAAAATAGAGGTAACTTCAAATTTTAATTTCTCCGTAATTAAATATAAAATGAGATTTTGCGCTGCCCTGGCGTATTTCTCATATCTTGAAGATTAAAAAACAAAATTTTGTTGACAGTGATGTGCCTTAGATTATGCATAAAATGCATTCTCGTAGCTCGTTTTCACCTCACTTCATGGAAGTAGGCCCGTTAAAGAGGGTGGCTGGTAGTGACTGGATGAAGAAACCGGGAGATCGTGCGTTATGGTTATGGTGTACCCTGGGGGAGGCCTTCGTTCAGCAGGGGGCTGCTGTAGGCTGATATAATGTGTGATGATTAGTACAAATGCAGGCTTGCAGTCACATTTCCCCACAATTGTATACCGTACGACTGAGGTGTGGAAGGTATCGTATATCTATACCTTAGATATAGGTAGGTTACTATGTAGACTGTATGTGCAATAGGTTTAGTGTGCAATAAACGGGCATCAAGAGACAACGCTTGTTTCCTTTATTTATTAATTATATCCTCTATCACACTCACTCTCACGGCCCTAAGGCCTCGCCACTTCACGACAAAAGGAATTGTAAATGTGCGAAATATGTGTTTGATATAGTAGATACCATGAAATGAATATAAAATCTTCCTTACTCCCTTCTTTCTTTTATCTTTAGAATATAAAATAGAACCTTACGACTTATCTTTATTCTTTCTAATAGAGTTTATCATCAATCGACAAAACCAAATTGGTAGAAGCCTTGAAAATTCACTAGTAAATCAGTTTGTTTAAAATGAAATCTACTCACCATTGCTTCGGATCTAGGGCGAATCCATACGCCTTGTCGATTTTGGAGTCGATCAACAACCGACAACTTTGCAGGGAATGTTCCGTATTTTGTCCATCACATACCAGTTTATAAATGGGTGATGCTATTTAAATTGGCATTTGTCGAAATATACAAATTGTATTATAAAAGATTTATTTACCCTTGCGTCGGATCTAGAGCGAATCCATACGCCTTGTCGATTTTGGAGTCGATCAACAACCGACAACTTTGCAGGGAGTGTTCACACACGTAGATAGACTCCCGTACTTCGTCCACCAAATACCAGTTGAGGGAGATCCAGTCGATCGCCAGGTGAGTCACCGCTGTTAAAAATAAATTATAAAGTTAAAAAACCTGTAAAAGTTGTATGTTTTGCTCCAATGATACAACTAGACGATTGCCAAACGTGATTAGATTTGCATGGAATGCGATTCAAGATATTTGGTGTCTTTGCGATATTATATTATGAGAAAAATCTTTGAATACCAATTTTAAAACAATTCCCGTGTTAGGTAAACTATTTTAGGAAACTTGCAATTTTTTTATCGCGGGCAGGATTTGAACCTGCCCTAGTGGCGACGCCTCTTCCATCTGTGCTGCCGCAGCTCATCCATTTTCCGCGAATTTTGCAAGTGGCACGGCTTCATCTACGGGGTTAGTTTTGCAACTAATACCACATGTATGTAACTTACAGTCGACGTCGGGAAACAGTGCAGGCGTAGGCAATGTGCGGCGTTGCGTCATATTGTCCACGTCCGCGCACATTATACCGCTTTTTGATACGTTGTGATGCACATAGCAGACCGTACTGTGGACAAAATAATGCGTTACACATTTTATTTATTATTTATATCTAAAAATACAATAGCTTATTTTGAAATAAGAAATTGAAAAGTGTTAGCGGCGGCCGGGGCTTGAACCCAGGACCGTGGGTGCCGTTACACTGCTCTACCAACTGAGCTACCGGGGGAACGACAGCCACTGCAAAATTTTCAATCTTCTGATACTCGTCTCGAAGCGACGTACAAGCGACATCTTGTTGAATTTACTTTTACTAATAGTATGGTTAGTCCACATTAGATTTGTTATTTTATTGAAAGGTTGTAATGTAACATAATAACATGGAGATTGTTCATGAAATAGTTATAAAGAAGTGATTCGTTGATTGTAATGCCTTTTACACACAACTGGCAATAGCCAGACAGTTTTCATTTATTTCGTTACTTTTTTAAACAATCTATATTTTATTACACAAATAAACATTTGTCGAAAAATTGTGGTAAACTTCTGTGTTTAAATGGTTCTCACAGCAACCGTTGCGTTGGGCGCCCTCCGGCCAGATGGACCGATGGCTGATTAAAGAAGGCGGCTGGTAGCGACTGGAAGATCGTGTCCTATGAAGGAGGCAGCAGTCCTGAAGTGGACTGCTATAGGCTGGTGTATGTAGTTCTCACAAAATTCTGGTTACTCACTTGTTAGAGTATAGATAGTGTACCGTCTGATAATAGTGAAACATTACATGTAATAGATCTCATAGAAACCTGGTTACTCACTTGTTAGAGTATAGATAGTGTACTGTCTGATAATAGTGAAACATTAGATGTAATAGATCTCATAGAAACCTGGTTACTCACTTGTTAGAGTATAGATAGTGTACCGTCTGATAATAGTGAAACATTAGATGTAATAGATCTAATAGAAACCTGGTTACTCACTTGTTAGAGTATAGATAGTGTACCGTCTGATAATAGTGAAACATTAGATGTAGTAGATCTCATAGAAACCTGGTTACTCACTTGTTAGAGTATAGATAGTGTACCGTCTGATAATAGTGAAACATTAGATGTAGTAGATCTCATAGAAACCTGGTTACTCACTTGTTAGAGTATAGATAGTGTACCATCTGATAAAAGTGAAACATGAGATGTAATAGATCTCATAGAAACCTGGTTACTCACTTGTTAGAGTATAGATAGTGTACTGTCTGATAATAGTGAAACCTTAGATGTAATAGATCTTATAGAAACCTGGTTACTCACTTGTTAGAGTATAGATAGTGTACTGTCTGATAATAGTGAAACCTTAGATGTAATAGATCTTATAGAAACCTGGTTACTCACTTGTTAGAGTATAGATAGTGTACTGTCTGATAATAGTGAAACCTTAGATGTAATAGATCTTACAGAAACCTGGTTACTCACTTGTTAGAGTATAGATAGTGTACCATCTGATAAAAGTGAAACATGAGATGTAATAGATCTCATAGAAACCTGGTTACTCACTTGTTAGAGTATAGATAGTGTACTGTCTGATAATAGTGAAACCTTAGATGTAATAGATCTTATAGAAACCTGGTTACTCACTTGTTAGAGTATAGATAGTGTACTGTCTGATAATAGTGAAACCTTAGATGTAATAGATCTCACAGAAACCTGCTTACTCACTTGTTAGAGTATAGATAGTGTACCGTCTGATAATAGTGAAACATTAGATGTAATAGATCTCATAGAAACCTGGTTACTCACTTGTTAGAGTATAGATAGTGTACCGTCTGATAAAAGTGAAACATTAAATGTAATAGATCTCACAGAAACCTGGTTACTCACTTGTTAGAGTATAGATAGTGTACCGTCTGATAATAGTGAAACATTTGATGTAATATATCTAATAGAGACCTGGTTACTCACTTGTTAGAGTATAGATAGTGTACCGTCTGATAATAGTGAAACATTTGATGTAATATATCTAATAGAGACCTGGTTACTCACTTGTTAGAGTATAGATAGTGTACCGTCTGATAATAGTGAAACATGAGATGTAATAGATCTCACAGAAACCTGCTTACTCACTTGTTAGAGTATAGATAGTGTACCGTCTGATAATAGTGAAACATTAGATGTAATAGATCTCATAGAAACCTGGTTACTCACTTGTTAGAGTATAGATAGTGTACCGTCTGATAAAAGTGAAACATTAAATGTAATAGATCTCACAGAAACCTGGTTACTCACTTGTTAGAGTATAGATAGTGTACCGTCTGATAATAGTGAAACATTTGATGTAATATATCTAATAGAGACCTGGTTACTCACTTGTTAGAGTATAGATAGTGTACCGTCTGATAATAGTGAAACATTTGATGTAATATATCTAATAGAGACCTGGTTACTCACTTGTTAGAGTATAGATAGTGTACCGTCTGATAATAGTGAAACATTTGATGTAATATATCTAATAGAGACCTGGTTACTCACTTGTTAGAGTATAGATAGTGTATCGCTCGCACGCCGAGCGCCTGCAGCCGTTTGTTCTTGTCCTGTTTGTTGTTGTCGACGAGTGTATCCTGAGTGGAGTCGACCTGTAGGTGCCGCACTTGCGATTGAGTCACTAGGAGCAACTCTACTGGCTTGAGTGGGGGCGGTTGTAGCGGCTTCTTTGGTGTGTCTGAAAAGAAAATGGTTTTAAGGTAGATTGTTATGTAGCCAGTAGGCTCAATGCTGCGTGATGGTAGGACGTGGATTTTGTATTTATGCTAAGTCTTCGACGAACTTCGTAACCGCGTTTTCGGTCTTGACTTCTGATTGACTAATCTTCTATGACGAGTTTGACGTATCGTGTTTACATTGTGCAGGCAGCGTTGTCGTCGTCGATCTGCGCCGCTACATGGTATTTGAAATTTTTAAATTCTGAAATATGTGTCACTTTTATTTGAACAGGCCAATAAATAAAATAAAAATCGATATGCCATTTTTATTTTATTTTAGGAAGAAAGCGCTAATCCTCTCTTTCTAGCCGGTGTGCCACTTAATGGAAAATGCAAATTATGTCAAAGTCTTCCGTACAAATTGGCTCGAGCTGATGATCATTTTGTGTATAAAATCTCACAAGAGTATTTGTTTTGAAAACTTGCAAAATGTATATTGAACTATCTTTCTAACTGCTTATAGTCCGCAACACAACTCCAAAGCCATATTTATACTAACCTATGCCGTGTGATGCCGGCTTAGAATAGCATCACCCCATTACTTTTCCGTGGGTGTCGTAAGAAGCGACTAAGGGACTAGAGGGTGTGTATTGCAAAATTTAGGCGATCGGCTGACAACCTGTCACTATGGTGATACACAATATTCCAAATGACCCTCAAATGTTTGTCAGACGTGGCGTAGATGTCCGTTTTTTACGGCCGTTTACGCTCTGCCTACCCCGTAAGGGATTATAGGCGTGATATATGTATGTATGTATACTAACCTATTTCCTATCTGTTTGCCATGCGCTTTATCTTGATCACATGGCGTAGGTAATTTTGGAGTAGGCTTGTGGACTATTGTATCAAAGTGTTGTACTTAACATCGGCAATCTACTTTTGAAAAGACTTTATAGATACATACCATAAGCTCTACAAGTCCATTTGTCAGCCATGAGGTAGTACCCGTCCACACAGCCGCATTTGAATGATCCGACCGTGTTTTGACAAGTTTGTGTGCAAGCGTCCTCGCGTTGGCATTCATCGGAATCTAGAAGAAAACAAGTAATTTCGTAACGGGGTTTATTAAATGCTATTATAAATATGCTAGCTAGTCAAATTAATAGCTTTTGTACACAATAATGTATCGAGTAACGGCCAGAGTGGCTTAGGTAGAGACCGCGTTATATGCATTTGCATATTTTAACCCTTTTCATCGCAAATTGCATAGTTTCTGTAAAACCTTGATAAGATTCATATTATTGACATCTTTTATTCCTTCCCCCTACCGACTTGTAGACACACTTTGCTAAAATTGTTCTTATTGTTGGCGAGTGCGCTCATTGATCCATCAATTTCGACACTGTCAAGTTACGACTGGTAAACTTTAAAGGTCCATATTTTGCCATTGACTCGACAAGAAATACAAAAAAGTTGGTGAGTAAAATGTTAGTTCTTTTGTTATACTTGGCATTTGATCATGCATCTTTCCATTCTATACATATAACAGCATTGCATATAATCCGGTCCGTAGTAATCATGTCCCATCAGTGTTCAAATCTGCGTTCAAACAACATCAACATCATCATCACCCACCTCGCTTCCATGGATAACCCTAAGTTGCCTTTAACGACAACCTTGTGTAAAAATGGGTTGGCATCATTCTTATCCGGCACCACAGACTGGCCTTTATACTTAAGAATTATTACTGTTATAATAGTATTATTTACTCGTGGGTGTCAAAAAGCAATCAGCAGCAGTCAGCAGTCAGCTTTTTGTGTGAAAAAGCAACTAAGGGATAATCATCCAGGGAATGTAGCGCGGCGTTCCCTGTGAATGCAAGATCTTGCACTGCGCTCGCCAATCCGCTTGCCAAGCGTGGTGAGTATAGCCATACCTCCCAATAGGTGGAGGCTCATGTCCAGAAGTGGACTGTTGTGGTTGTTTATGTTATGTGTATTACTCACCAACGCAAGTTCCGTTCAACGGTTCATAGCCAGTCCTGCAGTAACACGATAGGCCCTCATTGGTCGGCCTGCATCCCTCTTTGCAGCCGAGAGAAGAGCATTGTGCTGATGTAACTGTTGAATAAAAGAAAACTGATTTGAAATCTTTCGTCATGCGAACATAATGTCCACCAACAACACCAGAAACCTTGGTGTGAGAGTTTTGAAATGAAATAGTAGTAAGCAAGCGGTAAAATCATCAAATCATCATCCTTTCAACCCTCAGTTTCATCCCAATTCTAAACGAACCACAATCCCTTGACATAGTTGACATTGGAGAGATAAAACATTATTCAAGTTAGTAAGTTAAATTTACACAGAATCAAACCCCTGTTTGGCTCATAATAGCATTAGCAACCTGTTTCTTTCCCGTGGGTGTCGTAAGAGGCGACTAAGGGACTCGAGGGTTTGATGTGTATTGCAAGTTTAAGGCTGATAACTTATAAATTTTTCTAGAAACGGCCCTCAAATATTTGTCAGACGCGTCACAGTATAATCAATAGTGGACGCGTCGACCGTATTTTACGGTCGTTAACGCTCTGCAAGGAGAAAAGGCGTGATATGTGTATGTATATGTTTGAACAGTATAGTCATGACCTTCGGGATCAGGTTGAAAGGTTAAAATCTCTTATGTATCCTTTTGTGTTCTGCCAAAATTTAACGTGGCCACCAAAGCGTGACAAAAACCGCAATATACCAAAGGGCAGTAGTAACGCACGGTTTGCGCACTCACACATGCACACGCCCGACCTACTTATACGTACACGACTACTACATAGAATTTCGTGCCGCTCGTGTCACAGTGAACAGCACTGCCGCGCGTTTTTGTTTGAGTATCGGGAAATCGATAAAAATTAATACCTAGAAACCTCATTAAATAATAATGTCAGTTATTGTTTTCTTACCGTGGTTTTCTTACCGTAATTTTGCATTATGGTACCAAAGTGTGACGTCACTTAAATTCGGGTTCACAAATTGAATTTGTTGACGTCTCTGCTACTGTAGGTCGCAATTATGATACTGATTCATTTTGAAATTTAATATATTTGGTTTCAGTCGTTGTAGAATTATGTCGTACCGTTATAAGACATTTTGGGGATAATCCGTAATGCACCGGAGGGTTTTCAAGCAGAAAGTTGCTCGAGTAAACTACTGCTTCTTAGTATATTGTGGAAATACTTACAATTATCACAGAAGTCCCACTCGTCACTCTTGTCAATGCAGTCTCGTTTCCCGTCGCAGAATTTCTCAATCGGGACGCAGCTAAAATACCCTCTTATTGGAGTGGCGCAGCGCGCTTCGTTGCCGGGGCATTTGAAGTTCTTTTCACCTGCAATAAAACTTTCAGTATAGTAAAATTTGTATATTATTATTATAGAGGTAATTAGCCTTTTAGAACCCACTGCTGGGCAAACATGTAAAATTAAATTAATTTTACATGAAGTTGAATTGAATGACATACGGTACACCGTTATGGGGTCATGATGCGGATGCAAATTTAGACCTACCTATTATTATAATAGCGACTGGATGGCGAAAACCAGAGATCGTGCTCCATGGCGTACTCTGGGCTAGTACTATTAATTATACTGTGCTCTGGGGGAGGCCTACGTCCAGCAGTGGACTGCAATAGGCTGATGTATGTATGTATTATTATAATTATCTTGGTGGAGTTGATTATTATATTATACTATATCTTGGTTTACTATAAATTTAAAAGTTTAAAGTTATTAAGTCACGACTTATTCTTGAAAGAAGGCCACAAACATTGCGGGCACCCCTCAAAATGTGCATTTTAATAAAACTGTTAAATCTAATAATTACTTACACATAAAAGGGTCTTCATCTGAAGTATCCTGCGGTCCGCAATCAGGATCTCCATCGCATCGCCAACTCTCCGCTATACAAATGCCGGAGCGCGAGCATTTAAACTGCCCCGGACTGCATGTGACGTTCTTTCCCGGGAGCACTGTAATCAAAAACAGAATTCCTTAAGTTTCGTGGAAAAACTTGGGAGTTATTTAGTTCGGAGAGTCTTAGTTATCTGAGCAATAGTACTATTATATAACGCATGCGATGAGGTGGAGAAAGATTTGCGTTTATCACGCGGGCAGGATTTGAACATGCAACTTTCACCATCACATCATGCGCTACCGCGGCTCAATAACGCGTGGCATGGCTCCATCTACCGGGCTAATTTTTGCAACTAATACTCAGCGACTAATTCATTCTTTAGAGATTGAATGTAGCCTAAGTGACGAAAACCAAACACACAGCAAAAAAAACACTTCCCGTGTTGCAAATATTTGCAAGTTTCCTAAAATTTTAAACTTAACAAGGGATGTGTTTAAAAACATTGGTATTATTCGTTTCTTCTTCTTCATACTTCACAACATGACCTGAAAGGTTCGTGCTACTCACTGAAGCAGTGCAGCACGTCGGAGGAGCCGTGCAGTCCGGCCGGCCGTCGCAGCGCCACGCAGCGGGACCTGTCCTCACACTGCCATTCGTCAACACCACAGCCTGCTAGTATGCTGGAATAAGCATTTGCTACTCACTGAAGCAGTGCTGCTCGTCGGAGCCGTCCGTGCAGTGCGGCCGGCCGTCGCAGCGCCACGCAGCGGGACCTGTCCTCACACTGCCATTCGTCAACACCACAGCCTGCTAGTATGCTGGAATAAGCATTTGCTACTCACTGAAGCAGTGCAGCTCGTCGGAGCCGTCCGTGCAGTGCGGCCGGCCGTCGCAGCGCCACGCAGCGGGCACGCAGCAGGCACGCAGCGGGACCTGTCCTCACACTGCCATTCGTCAACACCACAGCCTGCTAGTGTGCTGGAACAAGCCTTTGCTACTCACTGAAGCAGTGCAGCTCGTCGGAGCCGTCCGTGCAGTGCGGCCGGCCGTCGCAGCGCCACGCAGCGGGATCTGTCCTCACACTGCCATTCGTCAACACCACAGCCTGCTAGTGTGCTGGAAGAAGCCTTGGCTACTCACTGAAGCAGTGCAGCTCGTCGGAGCCGTCCGTGCAGTGCGGCCGGCCGTCGCAGCGCCACGCAGCGGGCACGCAGCGGGACCTGTCCTCACACTGCCATTCGTCGAGACCGCAACCTGGCCCTTCTGTGCTAGCTGGCGCGTCATTTTGTGCTAGAAAGAAGATAGAGTAGGGTTAGGAAACTTACACGAAATTAACTTTTGGCATAGCATAGAAGTTTAAGACGATAAAATATTCGTAGTGTACCTTTTTCTAAATGAGAGTACAATGCCGTGTGATGCCGGCTTAGCATAGTATCACCCCATTTCTTTCCAGTGGGAGTCATAAGAGGCGACTTAGGGACTCGAGGGCGTGTTATGCAATTTACTACGGCGATAGACAATTTTCCGAACTACCAAATCCATTTTGCGGCCGTTTACGCTCTGCCTACCCCTCAAGAGACAAGGCGTGATATATATATGTTTGTGTGAGTACACAGCGGTCTATAACACCTACAGTTTAAATGTTTTGATATTATATACCCAGAATAAGTAATAGCAAAACTGAGATACAGTCGCAACATGTGCTAAGTAAAACTAAGTGCACTTGCTTTCTCTGCTCATACGAAATCATATTACGAGTCATATTTGGAGCTCTGCCATCTCCTAGGACTCTTGCCCCGAATGCGAAGTTGTTTTGTAAATGTGATCTTAAGAAAGGGCGCAGAAGATATATTACATAAGGATCCTTCTAAATTCATTGGTAACGCAGAGGTCCTACAAAATATTCCGCCTAATGAAATCACTGAGTAATATAACGTTAAAAAAGTTGTAAGCGTTTACATTTGTACCTTTAAAAAAAATGACTAAAGGTGGGCTTAAAATCAGCACTGCGCTGTGCCCATACCTTTTTTCCATGCTGTACTTACTTTTGTGTATCTAGGTTTAATAGGAATGTTGTGCTCATATTTTTATTTCTGTATGTATTTTGTGTTGAAAAAAAATATTGGTATTTGTACCTAAATTAGGTAGAAACATACATACATACGTATATCACGTCGATATCCCTTACGGGGTATGCAGAGCAGTCATAAAAAACGGCACGTCTGACAAACATGTGAGGGTCATTCAGAAAACTGTATCCCCCTTATGACCTTATGATGAAAATTTGTAAGACCCATGTAACTTTTTAGCCCCTTTGTCGCCTCTTACGACACACATAAAACAGAAGTGGGATAGCAAATCATAAAAAAATATAGCAGGCCTACAAAGAAAAAGCAGTCTATAATCCGACAACAAAGCAAGTAAAATAAGTGCGTTTATTACAGTTGTCCAGTATAATATGAATATTAATTCAAATAGATACTTGACGCCTGCGCAAGCGCCGCGTAAGGAAACGGCTGCGTCGGCTGCTAAGTGTCGACCACAAAGTGTTTTGCATGTGCGTGTATAATAATAATAATGTTACTGAACAATATGCCTGATTTTATTCATCTAGGTATATGTACTGAAGCATCTGAAGAAAGATTCTAACGCAACCCTAAAAACATCCTTAAAGTAAAACAATCACTTATGTCGAAAAAACTTATATGAGGAGCTGGCGGCCCACCCGGCAGTTTTACCCGCAGCTACCCGTTTTCCCGTGTAAAACTGTCCCATGAAACTGAACAACTTTTCCTGAGGAACATAGGTCGAAATATAGAAAAAGTTCTTTTCTATTTAAAATGTTTTAGGGTCAATTTGTATGGGAGGTCCAATTTTGTTTTCATATGTTCCATGGGGAAAGTTGTTTAGTTTAATGGGTTTGTTCACCCCTTGAAATATTTGCAGTAAAAAATACTCCTTTTAATATGAATATGTATTGTACATGTATAGCATTATGCATTTGTAGAGTTTCGATAACTGACACGGCTCACACTAAATGTTATGTATGTACTAGCGGCCTGACCAGCGGTTCCACCCGCTGCTAACCGTTTTCCCGCGAAAAAAAAAGACCTATTCCCAGCATGAATCACTCTATCTACTGAAGAATTCCTCAACAAAATCCGTTGCGTACTTTTGAAGATCTAAGCATACATAGGGACACGGAAAGCGACTTTATTTTATACTATTTCGTGATTCTTCTTTATTCCTAGGCAAGGCAGCGTATGTACACTCAATAGCCCCTTTTGACCTCAATGTGACTTACGACTTCACCCTATCCGATGCAGTGTATCATTGCAAGCACTGCTAAACTATGCATGGCGTTGGCTAGCGGCCTTGGTGCATGTGCATGGCCCGCTGCAGGCCTGCGTCAATACTGCAATACCAACATTATTATTCCAACAGGCTACATGCAAGTACCTTTAATAATAAGTAGTAGTATTAGGAAAGTAAGCTTTTTCATCATCAGCCGGCGTAAGTAATCTAAAACACTTACTTTTCAAAACACAAATACATAATAGGAAAAATTCGCAAAGGCGATATATACAAATCTCTTGCGGGGTTGGGAGACCGTATACTGCAGTAAAATCGGATATTTTCGCCACGTCTGACAATCATTTGAGAGTCATTCGGAAATAGTGTTTCGCCATAGTGGCAAGTTGTCTGCCCATCGCCTACACTTGCAATACACATGTAACCCTCGAGTCCCTTAGTCGCCTCTTACGACACGCACGGGAAAGAAATTGGGTGATGCTATTCCAAGCAGATATCACACGGTAGATACGATCGTAGTTTTTAGATCTTAGTTTGTAGAGTCGTTAGTCCCGGGCGGGTCTTGTATGCTTAGATCTTTTAAACTGTGCAACGGATTTTAATGCGGTTTGCTTTAATAGATAGAGTAATTCAAGCGTCAGGTTTTATGTATAATTTATGCCGGGAAAATTTTACATTCCCTCGGTAAAACGGCAAGCAGCGGGTGTAGCCGGTAGGCGGGTTGCTAGTAAAATACTAAACTAATTATAAGTACCTACTCAGGAGTTATTCATCAGCGAATTTTTCTAGGAAGCCGTATTCAAAGTACAACCTAGAAATTCTCAAAGGCTGAAGATTCACGATTTCTGTTTGATCTTTAAAGCTAGGCTAGGGAATCCTTCTTAACCTAAACTTTAGAGCTAACTAGCACATTGAATTTGAGTTTACATATGAGTTTACATAAGAACTTCAAATTCAGCATAAATCTACATTTAGCACGGAAGTAAACAACCTCACCGCAGTATAAATACTAAGCGCGATTGCCACGCTCTCAGAGAAGAGAAATGTTTAAGAGACAAAGTGAAACGATGAAATCCCATAGATTCATTACTCATTTAATGAGGAAGAAAATGACACAAAATAAAATATGAAATTGTGGATAACAATCAAATTGTTCAAATTATTACTCTCAAAAAGGGCCTAAAACGCAAAATTAGAGCTATCTTAGCGATTTTTTTCTATCGAGGTAATTTCAATAAATCGTGTTTTCAGCCTCATAGTTTTGTAGCATATAATTTAAAGTACATAGGGTCGTTGGACGACTCGGTGTCCCACACGAAAAGAAAGAGAGAGAGATTAAAAGTATTACTAAGAAAAATATTGTATTATCTTTTGGAGATTTCAAGAAATGGCATACAAAATTCGGAACACTGTCCAACCTTGCACGGGTGATTTCTAAGCCTATTTCACCTAATACTAATTTAGTCAAGTTTAGTCAAGAAAAAAAAATATTTTTATGTCAATAAAATACAGGGTGTAAGGGACGGTCCACTGAAAACTTTGCAAGCATGAACGTGGAACTGGACAACTGGTGTGAAAAAAAATGGTGTAAGGGGCGGTGGCCCCTAACACATTTTTTTTGTATTGTTGTGTTTGAGCACGCACCAAACCAAGTCTGATTGCGACGAGTTTTTCATAGCTTCACTCTGGTTGTTTGTATCCTGTTCCTATTAAAATCTTGCTCTTGCTTTAAGACCATTCTACACCTACTTAGTTGCAGTGTACGATAAACTACTTGATTGACCGCAGCAGGAAATCGTCTCAAGTGGCTTGCGTCCGCTCATTCCTTGACCAACTTATACGAGGGAATATACAAGGAGTAACAAAAAGGGAATAACAATCCGAAAGGAAGTCAACTTAACAACTTTCCCCGAGGAACTTAGGTCAATATATTAAAAAAATATCAGATCATTCATAGTAAATCAACCAGCAGGTGCCTATGTTATGAAACTACAGGCTACAAATCTACAGGTGAAATTTTAGTACATTGCGTAGCCGGTTCATAATCCTGGTATCGTAATAGCTAACTGACTACGCAATGAACATCGAATTTCACCTGTAAAATTGTAGCCTGTAGTTTGATAAAATCAGGTACAGATCGGCAGTTTTGTATGGGAGATTCAAATAATAATAAAGCAATCAGTGCTTGGTATGTACCAAAGTACAGTGACGTCCCCTCTTTAGAGGTCCTCGACCGTGACTTCTTTTATGATTACCTACAGAAGTACCAACATATCTATTTACAAATTTCGATTTTTCATACCTATCAAAATTATCTATTAAGCAAGAGTTAGTATAATACATAGTAGGTACCTACACTTACAGGGAGAAACAAAAAGGGTATAACCTCCAAATGTAAAAAGGAGGTCAAGGTACTCATGAAACTGAACAACTTTCCCAATGGAACATAGGTCGAAATATGTATAAAATAGGACTAAAGTAAATTAGCCAGGTGATCACCAATTTTGTATGGGAAGTCCAATTGTTTTCAAAATATTTCGACCCATGTTCCATGGAAAGAGTTGTATAGTTTCACTAGCAGCCCGCCCAGCGGTTTCACCCGCCGCTAACAATTTCCCCCCGGGAATAAGACGGTTTAATATAGCCTATGTCCATCAGGGATAATGTAGGATTCTAAAAATCTTGACTTCAATTTGAAACAAATATCGCTTTCAGATGGTGGTGGCGTAAAGTTACATGCCGTGTGATTAACCTGGCCAGCCCCATGGCAGTGCCTTTATTTTTATTTTTTTTATCCCGCCCGATCCTGTTTTCTATTAGTTCATAACAAAATTGTAATAAAAAAAGAAAATTGTGTGATACAAATTTCTTTTTTTAGAATGACGTTTCATGACGTCAATAAGTGATAATACTATCCTACATTGAATAAAGAATTTCAATTTCAATTAACGGTAAAAGAATTTTTTAAATCGGTCTAGTAGTTTCGGAGCCTATTCAATTCAAACAACAATAAAAAAAACCTGTTTCTAATATTAGTGTAGATTATATTATTATTATTTAAGTGTGATGCCGGCTTAGAATAGCATCACCCGATTTCTCTCCCGTGGGAGTCGTAGGAGGCGACTAAGGGATTTGAGGGTGTTTATTGCAATTTTAGGCGATGGGCTGACAACCTGTCGCCATCTGTCACTATGGCGATACACAATTTTCCAAATGACCCTCAAACATATGTCAGACGTGGCGTAAATGTCCTTTTTTGCGGCCGTTTACGCTCTGCCTACCCCGCAAGGGATAATAGGCGTGATATGTGTATGTATGTATTATTTTAGTGTAGATTTTTTAATGTATTATTTAATGTTTTTTGTCGTCTTTTTTTATACCGAGTAAGGGACAGCCCTTCGAATACTGATAGGGTGCATGAAAAATAAAACTGGACAACTTTTCCCTAGAAACATATGTCAGGAAACGCCAAAAAAATTACCTTCCATACAAAATCACAATCAGCTGACTGCATTCACTATGGGAAGTCAGTTTTTTTACGTTTCCTGAAATATGTTCCTAGGGGAAAGTTGTTCAGTTTCATGGTCTGCATGTACCCTATCAGTATTCGGAGGGCTATCCGTTACACTCTTTAATACAGTAATGATTAAATGTAATCATTACACTGTTACGAATAACGTGGCGTAGTTTGTACATTTTTTAATGAAAAAGTAGTTATTGTGGCATAACTGTAATAGTTAGATAAATGTTATCGCGGACATTATTATAGATATTGATGTCCTCTATAAAACTGTAGTACATCACTTTGCTCTATTGTCAATAATTTCCGCAGCGCACGCGATATAAGATATTTTTTTGGTACATTTTTCACACGTTGGGTTACATTATCTTAATTTTCACGCGGATCCCTATTTTTTTCTCGTATAAAATATAGCCTATGTTCATCAGGAATAATGTAGGATTCTAATGGTAAAAGAATTTTCAAAATCGGGCCAGTAGTTTCGGAGCCTATTCGATGCAAACAAACAAACAATCAAATCTTTCCTCTTTATAATATTATTATAGTGTAGATAGTGTAGATGAGTACCATGATCTCCTTTCGGCTTCGAGCAACACGGTCTTCCGTCTCGTTCCGACCCGGAAAGGCCGTCGTTGCTCGAAGCCTTTCGGCTTGTTATACAGTTTTTTTCAAACGTAAAGTGTATGTGGTTTGAATACCAAATTTTAAAACACTTCCCGTGTTGGGTGTACAATTATTGAAAACTGGCAAAATTTTCAAGCGCGGGTTTTCATCGCTTAGACTACATTCAATCTGTAAAGATAGAATAAGTCGCCGAGTATAAGTTGCAAAACTAACCCGGTAGATGGAGCCTTGCCACGCGTTACTGGCATTAAAATACACTTGCAAAAATTTGCGGGCAACGAATGAGCTATGTGGTTTAAAAGTAATCCTGGAATGAATTTAGCCTTGTAAGATCAAGTTTAATTAAAGATGTAATTCTAAGACATGTAATCAGTGGCAGTGATCAAAGATCCAGGTACCGTAAAACGGCTATTACACTAGTCTGAATATCGTGCACAGGGGCATACATTGCTGGTTATTGAATAGGTGTCACTACAATAAACTCAAGATAATCAGCAATGTATGCCGAACCGTGCACAGTATTCAGACAAGTGTAATAGCCGTTTTTATGCTTCAATGTCAACGTATACCGGGTGGCCCAAATAGTGATGACGGAAGACAAAACTTAAACGCCTTTACACTGAGAGGTTTACAAATCACCCCATGTATGTTCCGTGATTTTTGTACATTCCGAGTCATTCAACTTTTAAAGTTGTATGGGGAAAAAATCTACTGGGAAGCTATTTACAAGAAAGAATCATTATCAATCAGAAGATTATGCAACAGAAACAACCCCTTGAAAAGCTTTATTACGGAAATAATAACAAGCACAATAAATTTAAAAATTTAAGAACACGACTGCTTCTGAGGTAAAGTTAATAGCCTATGACACTCGGGATAATGTAAGGATTCTTCCGATACAATTCCCATTCGAATCTGTTCAGTGGTTAACGAGTTTCAGTTTAAGAATGGCACATATACATACGAGTACATGAACTCTAAAACTTTTTTGGTTGTGCAGTCGTGTGAAAAGAAGAAAAATAGTCGATATTTTTTCATACTCAACTCTGAAAAGTCAACTCGAAAACTACAAAAATAATTGCGGCACATACATGCTGATACGGATAGCCTTTAGTATACGATACTTATTAAAACTTTGTCTTTGGACGTTACTATACGGGCCACCCTGTATAAAAGTACTTCCTACAATTACTAAGAAAAACAATAAAGACTTGACCTCATAAATGGGTAACCCCAGGTGATGTGATGTTTTTCACTGCATGCTGTCGTGCTGTATATAAAAACAACATTTCAATAGGTCTCAGAGCCCCCTCGGTTCAAAGTAACACCGACCGTGACCCCCGTTGATGCATATCGTTGTTTACAAATACGCAACTTGGGTACACTTTATTATCTAAGAGTAAAGAGTAAGAAAAGATTATGATTCGACATTTGTGAGAAAGTAAATATGTAATACCGATATATTGAAATTGCCGTGTGATGCCGGATTAGAATAGCATCACCCCATTTCTTACCCGTGGGAGTCGTAAGAGACGACTAAGGGACTCGAGGGTGTGTATTGCAATTTTAGGCGATGGGCTGACAACCTGTCACTATGGCGATAAACAATTTTCAGAATGTCCCTTAAATATTTGTCAGACGTGGCGTAATTGTTCGTTTTTGCGGCCATTTACGCTCTGCCTACCCCGCAAGGGATTATAGGCGTGATATATGTATTTATGTATGTATATATTGAAATAAGGAATAGAAGCAGGGCTATTAATGTTTAGGCAGTGCGATACCCTTACGGGCGCGCCGTGAAAAATATGGGTTATTTTTAGATGCATGCAATTTCGTTGGTCAATACGAAAAACACCTCATTTTTACATATAGTAATGATTTTTCATTATATTAACTAGATTCTTGTCGCAGCAAAACACGATTAAAGAAAGTTTGCTTGATAGATTTATTTTTAAAAGTTTGGTTTATTTTTACACTATTTTGCGTAGTGTACAGAATAGATACTCGTAGATACATATAACTGCACATTGATTCAATGCCTAGCCTATAAAATAAACACCTACGCGAAAATCGCTAACATTCTTGAAATCTAGTATTGTATAGAAACGCATGTAGATAGAAGTATACATGGTGTAAAAAAATTCGCTAACAATATTTTAAGGGGTGAACCAGTACGTGAAACTGAACAACTTTCCCCAAGGAACATAGGTCGAAATATGAAAAAAAAATTGGCCCTCCCATATAAATTATCCCGGCCGGGTAACACACTAAGTATGGGAGGGTCAATATTTTTTTTCATATTTCGACCTATGTTCCTTGGGGAAAGTTGTTCAGTTTCACGTACTGGTTCACCCCTTAAAATATTCTCAGCAATTTTTTTTACACCTTATATATCTAACCTCTACCTTGCATATCTAGACGACATGACATCTTGTATACGACGTACTCTTAAACCAGGGCTCATCGGGTTGTTCATCAACTCACTGTCCTACACAACAAACAATCAATCCCCTAGGACTTGTCAAGGAATATTCCCTAAGTATTATCGAAGAAACTTGAGCTATAGCAGTTTTAAAAGTAAATCGGCTACAGCATGCCTTGGAAAGCAACTCCACCTTTTTTTTCTGACCAATTGCGAAAGCAATGAGCAGTTTGTTTTTTAAGGAGTTTATTTCTGACACACGTTTTACAGTACTGTTTATAGTAATGAGGTTCTTATTGTCTTTTGCAATAAAATAAGCTTTCAAAGACACGATTGGTTTATTCAAACAATAAACCAATCGTGCCGGCCGGCCGCTGAACACTGCACGTAAAATGCGACCGTAGTAGCCTGCTAAAGCTCAAGTTTCCTTGATAGTACATTTCGCCTAACAACTATCACTGCGTGACGAGTGAGTTCTCCTTACCTCTGAACCCAGATAACCATATCTAGACGACATGACATCTCTTTGTACACAACCCATATACGCTCAAAGAGACTATTGTATTCCTTATCTTTAGGTGTATGTAGAGTTCTTTAAGCATCTCCTTTGGGTATGAAATTGAAACAGAAATGAAAATAATATTAATTTTGATCGTATTAAATAATAACTACTTCTGTTTTTGTATGTTGTGTCAGGGAGAAATTAGTACTGTTTATTTAATTCATTTATTCAGGAACAATACAATTATTGTGTTTGAAATGACTATGCTAAAACTAGTTAACATACATACATATATCACGCCTATAGTCCCTTGCGGGGTAGGCAGAGCATAAATGGCCGTGAAAAACAGCAATTTACGCCACGTCTGACAAAAGTTCGAGGGTCAATCAGATAACTGTGTATCACTATAGTGACAGGTTGTCAGCCCATCGCCTAGAATTGCAATACACACCCTCGAGTCCCTTAGTCGCTTCTTACGACACCCACGGGCAAGAAATGGAGTTATGCAATTCTAAGCCGGCATCACACGGCGAAACTAGTTAATATGTCACAAATTACGCACTCAATACTTATCAACTAAAATATATTAAAAAAATATATATTAAAAATATATAAAACTCTAAAGTGCGTAGAAACTTGGATAATAAAACACCTGCTTTGGTTTTCTTACAAAAAGGTTAGTACCTAACATTACATAGTCTGTCGTGCCAATTTGATATTAATCAAGTAGTATAAAATGAAGTCGCTTCCCGTGTGCCTAGATATGCTTAGATCTTTAAAAGTACGAAACGGATTTTGAACGGCTTTTTCTAGTAGATAGAGTGATTCAATGTTTTTATGTATAATACATGCCAGGAAAAGGTACTTTCCCGCGGGAAAACGGTTAGCAACGAGTGAAACCAATGGGCGGGCCACTAGTTAATAACATAAAATTCGCTTCCATTGATGTTAGAGATCAAACGTGCTTTCGCAAACAGATTGCGAACCATTGATATAATTAATAATTATAATTTATCGAGTAATGTCATGTTTATGAACTGGTTATTTTGACGCTATAATGCGGTTCAATTTCTTTTTTGATATGATTCGTATAGGTAGGTACTGTTATAAAAAGTCACCAGTAATATAAATACCCAATGTATGTAAAGACTCCCAAATTTTAGTCAATTACGTCCGTTTTTACGGCCTTCGATCCCCGCAAGGGATTAAGGCGTGATTTTGTGTTTGTATCCGTAGTAATAAAGAAACTTATCACACCAATAGAAAGATGAACTTCCGACTCCGACTTCATGATATAAATTTGAAAATATAATGTTGAATGAACTCATTAAAGTCACATTAAGATTAGATTTATCACTCATATTTATACCTTACATATTATTTTTATAATATATTTTTATAATATTGTTTTGTTTGTTTTCTAGTATACAATTTTAGTATTAATAACAATTATTAGATTATTTTGTTCATTATAAGTGTTGTTTATATTTTGGTATCGTATTAAGTGAGGGGTATAAAAGCAAAGGCGAATTAGTCCACTTATTAACTTTTTCGAGTTAGGTATGGAAATGTACTCAATTTAGTCTAAGTCTAAGGAAACAATTTTCAATGAGTTTCAGAAGCTAAAACTTTTACTTTTACTGAAAATCGTGATTCAAAATTGGGCTTGGAAGCAAAAGCGAAAAGGTCCACGACTGTTTAGAAGCAAAACCAAATTAGTCCATATTAGCCAATCACAGCCCTGCGTTTCGGTGAATCAATATGGCGATTTCGTTAAATTCAAGGCAGATCGTATTCGTGTTTACCAGTGATTTTCAAATACTTACTTGAAGACAATGGAAGAAAACATCCAACCAAACACTTCTAACGATTCTAGGAAGCCTGGGAGACACCCGAAAAACTGGCAAAGAGCCAAAGAAAAGGCAGAAAGTTGAGTCAAAGTTTTTGTGTTTTCCTAACTTTATTGGGGTAAAAGTTCCCAATACTGGCCAACAAGAAAAAGCTCTGTTAAATTAGAATTATATTTACGTAACAATTTAAGCAATTTTCAATACGTTCCTTTGTTTATATTTGTACCTACTTCAGTAGATGTCATTAATTGTGTTTAAGGTACTAAGGCGGAGGCCTACGTCTAGCAGTGGACTGCAATAGGCTGATGATGATGATGATGATGAAGGCACTAATACCCTAATGTCAATTATGTCTAATGGCCGACTTGTAAGTTCCAAAAGTGAACAAGTCCAGGTAACTTGGTAGCAAAAGCGAATTAGTCCATCGGTCAGAAGCAAACTCACCCAAGTCCATATTTTAAAATTAAATGAAATACACATTGAAACATTCTTTTGCTTGATTAGGTGTAAATAGGCTATTATGGACAAGCTGACTAGTATTAATTCTGAAATAAACACAGCTCCGAGAGAATGCTATAAACTTTTGCCGTTTCCCAACATTTCAACTTCTTGGACTTATTCGCCTTTGCTTTTATACCCCTCAAGTATGTTGTGTGTCAAAGCTTCATTCAATAAGGACGATGAACCCTATAACTCATGCACAACTATCTCTATACTTTGTCTAAATAAGTATTATAAAAAATGTAAACAGCGTTACATTGGGTGAGTGACAGCTGATATTTTGTCCTTTTCTGTTGCATGGCATAATGTTGTCCTCCTTTGTCTAGTTGGTTTATATTCTCTTAAATACCAACATAGACAAAGTATAGACTTTAAACATTAATGAATGGCAGTGTCTTTTTCATGGTCAGCTGTCTTATTTCAAAGTACGATCGTGATTGAAAATTAAATTACCTTATTGAATGTATCACTTATTGACGTCATGATCCGTCATTGTAAAAAAAAAGAAATTAGTTTAACATAATTTTGTATTGTCCTAATAGAAAACCGGAAAAATAAAAATAAAGGCACGCCTCGGGGCTGGCTAGGGTAACCACACGGCATGTATCTTTACGCTACCACCATCTGTAAACGACATTTATTATTATTATTCCATGTTGTCCCAGGGCAAACGACTCACTCCCGTTCTTCTACATTTTGAGCTTCCTCTTTCCATCCAATCTCGGTCATGGAGGTCGTCCTTCCATCTCGTTCGAGGTCTACCGTGCGCCCGCTTTGTATTAGAAGGGACCTAAACTGTGCATGTTTTTGCCCAAAGTTCATCTGGAATTTTGGCAATGTGACCAGCCTAATCCGCCTAATCAGCCTAATAGCCCAGCCGTCTGTCTACCTATCTCTTCCACTATAACAAAAAACAATAAAAAGACTGACTTCACAATGTCCTCGATATTTAAAGCAGCTCTCTGTAAGCTGCACTGTAGTGGGAATTTTAATCAAATATCTTCTGAATGAGATAAAATTAATCCAATTCGAATGATGGGGGTCTAGTACTGAATCAACGTCGGATGCGTCTGGCTTTTAATGCACTACTGCAGTACAGACATTCACACATAACGCCTTTATTTGATGCGGGGTAGGCAAAGTCCTACTGTTATTTATAGATTTACTAGCTTTTACCCGCGACTTCGTCCGCGTTAGATAGTTTTTTTTTAGGCAGAAGTTCTAAAGTAGGTATGTGTATACATAGTAAGTGTGACAGTGATATTAGAACAGTTCTTATCTCTACTGTTTAAAGATGACTTGCTTGCTTCTGTTGTTAAAGGGACAATTCAAAATTTGCTATCCGGCCTGAGAGATCAATATTTATAACCAATGAATACAAAAGTCAGTAGATAACAGAGTACTTACTCCAGAGGTGCCGATTTGAGCACACTAAAATGGTTAGCATAAGTAGATTAGACAGATCAAAAGGTAATATAAGTTACTGTTATACATTTTTATACCTCTATATACCACATTTTTTGTTTTTCTGTCCTCGGTAAAGAAGGCAATGTCCTTTCTCAACTTATTCCCATCATACTGAACAACTTTTGTTCTGAAACCATTTCTGTATCTCCAATAAGGTGGGCTCCTGATGGTAGACCTGATGGTCTACATACGGTACTCCAGATCCTCAATGTCCTTGTGAAAAGAAGCGGCCCATCATCATGAACAACTTTTGTTTCGGAACCATTTCTGTATCTCTAATAGTTTACGTGGTCTCCTGATGGTACACCTGGTGACATAAGGTACTCCAGATCCTCAATATCCTTGTGAAAAGAAGCGGCCCATCATACTGAACAACTTTTTTTTTGGAACCATTTCTGTATCTCTAATAGTTTACGTGGGTTCCTGGTGGTACACCTGGTGGTCTACATAAGGTACTCCAGATCCTCAATGTCCTTGTGAAACGAAGCGGCCCATCATACTGAACCACTTTTGTTTTGGAACCATTTCTGTATCTCTAATAGTTCACGTGGGTTCCTGATGGTACACCTGGTGGTCTACATTATGTACTGCAGATCCTTAATGTCCTGGTGAAAAGAGGCGGCCCATCATACTGAACAACTTTTGTTTTGGAACCATGCCTGTATCTCTAATAGTTTAGCTGGGCTCCTGATGGTACACCTGGTGGTCTACATAAGGTACTTCAGATCCTCAATGTCCTTGTGAAAAGAAGCGGCCCATCATACTGAACAACTTCTGTTTTGGAACCATACCTGTATCTCTAATAGTTTATCTGGGCTCCTGATGGTACACCTGGTGGTCTACATAAGGTACTCCAGATCCTCAATGTCCTTGTGAAAAGAAGCGGCCCATCATACCGAACAACTTTTGTTTTGGAACCATGCCTGTATCTCTAATAGTTTAGCTGGCCTCCTGATGGTACACCTGGTGGTCAACATAAGGTACTCCAGATCCTCAACGTCCGTGTGAAAAGAAGCGGCCCATCATACTGAAAAACTTCTGTTTTGGAACCATACCTGTAGCTCTAATAGTTTACGTGGTCCCTGATGGTACACCTGGTGACATAAGGTACTCCAGGTCCTCAATGTCCTTGTAAAAAAAAGCGGCCCATCATCCAACACATTCATACCAACACGTGTGTTAAGTATACGGCGCGGAGTATAGTTGACTGCACTACTGCTAGTTGGTTCTCAAGGTCTTAGCTATGTGATACAATGCGCTCAATTCGAGAAACGAACTTAAAGCTGTCACTTTCCGTCAAATTGAAAAAGAAAAGGCTAGGAGATATTATGTACTGTCATGTTTGGAAATAACAAAGGGTTTTCCACAATTTCTAGTAAATTTTCATCGTCGGCCTATTTTGACAGGTAACGCGTAAATTGCCTCAAATTATAAGATGACATGTCTTTGATATCCTTTTCTAAACCTATTTGACGGAAAGTGACAGCGCCAATTTAAGGTAAGTTACGAGAATTTATCTCCTGAATTGAGGCCAATACGAGTGGAGTGTAGTTAGCTTTGTCTTTTAACTATTACTATGTGAAATAAAGGTACAGATTACCAGGATACCAGCCGCCCTATTGAGGTCAACAGTCCATCTGGCCGGAGGGCGTCCAACGCTACGCTTGCTGAGGCGTTAGGCTTGGCCTCCAATCGAGATCTTACTTATTACACTTATAGTTCAACGGACGGTGGAGTAAGCAGGTTCTCGGGTGGAGGCCACGCCTCGGCAAGCGTAGCTTTGGACGACCTTCGCCTAGATGGACCGATGACTTAAAAAAGGTGGCTGGTAGTGACTGGATGGCGAAAACGAGAGATCGTGCCCTATGGCGTACCATGGGGGAGGCCTACGGCCAGCAGTGATCATAAGCTGATGTATATATAGTTCAAACGCTACGTTCAAAGAACGATCGTGATTCTTGTTAGACAATTTGCACATCACAGAGGGGGCGATTAGTTGAGGCGATTTGCGAATCAAACAATTGGCAGTGACTGATGCACAAATCACAGTGAATAGGCTAAGAGGGAGTCGTTATCTTAATGCCACGTTCACACTATGTGGGCATGGAAATGGTAAGGGAAGTGGGCAGCGCGAGCATGTATACAGGTTACTCCCGCTGTTACTCGTCATGTCACTTTTCGTACTGCCGCTATTCTCTGTAAATTATAGAAAGATTCCCTTGACAGCAGGTACCTAGATAGGAAACGAACTGAGAAAGAAAAGGACAAAAAAAGTTGTATGAATCTGACATCTGTCACAGAGCTCAAGCTTTATTTTATGAACTACTAGCAGCCCGCCCAGCGGTTTCACCCGCCGCTAACAGTTTCCCCCCGGGAATAAGACAGTTTAATATAGCCTATGTTCATCAGGGATAATGTAGGATTCTAAAAATCTTGACTTCAATTTGAAACAAATATCATTTGCAGATGGTGGTGGCGTAAAGTTACATGCCAGTGATTAACCTGGCCAGTCCCATGGCAGTGCCTATATTTTTATTCTTTTTATCCCGCGCGAGCCGGTTTTCTATTAGGTCATAACAAAATTGTAATAAAAAAAAAGAAAATTGTGTAACACAAATTTCTTTTTTTAGAATGACGGTTCATGACGTCAATAAGTGATAATACTATCCTACATTGAATTAAGAATTTCAATTTCAATTGACGGTAACAGATTTTTTAATATCGGTCCAGTAGTTTCGGAGCCTATTCAATTCAAACAAACAATAAATAAAATCCTGTTTCTAATATAAGTGTAGATTATTATAATTATTATTTTAGTGTGATGCTGGCTTAGAATAGAATCACCCGATTTCTTTCCCGTGGGAGTCGTAGGAGGCGACTAAGGGACTTGAGGGTGTGTATTGAACTTTTAGGCGATGGGCTGACAACCTGTCACTATGGCGATACACAATTTTCCGAATGACCCTCAAACATATGTCAGACGTGGCGTAAATGTCCGTTTTTGCGCCGTTTACGCTCTGCCTACCCCGTAAGGGATAATAGGCGTGCTAGTGTATGTATGTATTATTTTAGAGTAGATTTTTTTACCGTGTGATGCCGGCTTAGAATAGCATTACCCCATTTCTTACCCATGGGGTGTCGTAAGAGCCGACTAAGGGACTCGAGGGATGTGTATTGCAATTTAAGGCGATGGGCTGACAACCTGTCACTATAGTGATACACAGTTATCTGATTGACCCTCAAGCTTTTGTCAGACGTGGAGTTAATATCCGTTGAACAGACGTTAACGCTCTGCCTACCCCGTGAGGGATATAGGCGTGATTTATGTATGTAGATGTTTTTAATGCATTATTTAATGTTTTTTGTCGTCTTTTTATACCGAGTAGGTAAGGGACAGTCCTTCGAATACTGATAAATGAAACATAAAAATTCTGAGGGCTATCCCTGACACCCTTTAATACAGTAATGATTAAATGTAATCATTACACTGGTACGAATAATGTGGCGTAGTTGGTACATTTTAAATGAAAAAGTAGTTATTGTGGCATAACTGTAATAGTTAGACATATGGTATCGCGGACATTAGTATAGATATTGATGTCCTCTATAAAACTGTAGTACATCACTTTGCTCTATTGTCAATAATTTCCACAGCGTACGCGATATAAGATATTTTTTTGGTACATTTTTCACACGTTGGGTTACATTATCGAAATTTTCACGCGGATCCCTATTTTTTTCTCGTATAAAATATAGCCTATGTTCATCAGGAATAATGTAGGATACTAATGGTGAAAGAATTTTTAAAATCGGGCCAGTAGTTTCGGAGCCTATTCGATGCAAACAAACAAACAAACAAACAAACAAACAAACAATCAAATCTTTCCTCTTTATAATATTAGTGTAGATAGTGTCGGCTTGCGAGTCAAAGGAACGACAGCACGAGCGCTAGTGGAATGTATTGCTTTCTCGCTCACTCGTATTGCTGCGAGAGGCGTATGACGGCAGTGTGTGTACACTCACTCGCGTTGATACTTCGCGGAAGTATAACAAGCAATTTTCGTGGCAGCGGCAGCAGCAGAAACGTAGTATAATATTGCCAGGTGATTGGTAGAGTGTTGCTTCATGGCGAAGAAGAGTTTTTGACCTTGGCAGAATATCTGCTGACTATGGTTAACCATTATTACATTGGCTATCTGTCAAAGTCAAAAATCCTTTATTGCGACTAAGTGTACATATCTGTTACCCAAGATTGCAATTGTCATTCTTATATTAGGAAACAGAAGCCTCATTATTATTTTGTATCACTGTACAGGTGCCGTGTGATGCCGGCTTAGAATAGCATCCTTTTCTTCCTGTGGGTGTCTTAAGTGGCGACTAAGGCACTCGAGGGTTACATGAGTATTACAATTTTAGGCCACAGGCTGATAGCCTGTCACTATGGTGACGAATGATTTTTCTAAAACGGCCCTCTAATGTTTGTCAGACGTGGCGATAGCAACCGTACACATTACGTGCTAAAATCTTAAACGATTTAATAATTATACATCATTTCATATTTGTTTTGTCTCCTCTTCTTTCTCATTTAATGTGTAATAAATATGTGGGCTCAGTTTTTAAAATATTTGTTTATACATTTTAATAATTTAACAAATGTTCGGTTTTCCGGAACTGAAAAGGAAAGAAACTTTACTATTCGGGACTGGTGCCGCCAAGTTTGTAAAGAATACAAGTCGCTGCTTTTTTAACGCTGTCAGACTAGCATAGGAATAGCTATAGCATTTATGTTAGCTATAATAACAACACCAGATGTTTGTACCGCGTTGAGTGTTGATGTTGACAAATCACGTAGCCAAGTCGTAAATAGGTCGTTTACATCATATCAATTGGTCGATTGTCTCCAATGCTAGGATGTTACTATAATTGTTTACAACTTATTTTAGACTATAGCACCCGCTCAAGGTTTCACCCCATAGATATCAGAAAGGAGTATTTCCAAAGTGCATACCTAAGGGACTAAGGGACTCGAGGGTGTGTGTTGCTATTTTAGGCGATGGGCTGACAACCTGTCACTATGGCGATACACAATTTTCCAAATAATCCTCAAATATTTGTCAGACGTGGCGTAATGACCGTTTTTTGCGGCCATGTACGCTCTGCCTACCCCGCAAGGGATTAAAGGCGTGATATGTGTATGTATGTATGTATACCTTTAGAGAATACCTTTCTTTATCTCTGTGGTTTCACCCCCGCTACCTGTTTTCTCGTGGGAGTAAGTTGTTTTCTCTATATTATATCTATATAATATTGATTTTTCTTATTATTATTGTATGCCCATGTTGGGTGGATTGTGAGAGCCTATGTAAATAAATCAAGTCATCTTGTATTACCACATTCTTACAATAAAAGCTTTTGAGTTTGCCTTATAGAGAATATCCGGCGGTGTGGCAACAGCCGATAATTCGGCGGCCGAATATTTGGTATCTGGCCCTAAACACCGCGGAATACTTAGGTGATGCCAAGCGTAGTTTGTGTGCGTATTTATTACAAACGCACAGGGCAAGTACACCGACGCAATTAGCGCGCGGGGGAGCCCGGAATTTTTTAATTTATTTTACGCGATAATTGCCTCTTATTAATTTTGATCAGGTATTCAGTATTCAGGATCAAAATATGGCCGAACATATCCTGAATATTCGGTGCATCTCTAGTTTCTCATTAAGGCTCTAAGTAGGGTGAAGCGATTGCATGTCCCTTTCATTGCCGCTGCGTCAGAGAGAAACCCCCGTCAGGTTTTTCGCAGATTCCACGCGTACGTGTAATAATGCGAGTTAAGAATAAAACTCTCAACACTATATATAATTGTTAATATATTTTATTGTGTGTAAATACGAACTAACTATTTAAAGCCGTATTGAAGGACATTTGTCATGGAGGACTGAAATTAGGTTCACAACGCGATTTTCTTTCATGATGAAAAAAAAAAAACCATTCAACCACTTGAAAATCTATCCAAAACACTATAATTTATCTTTACTGATTCAATTCACAGGAAACGCTGCTGCCCATTCCCTGGATGATTACCCCTTTTTCGTTTTTACGACACCCACGAATTGTATTGGAATGATGCTATTTTAAGCCAGCATCACACGGCACAGTTCAGTTTATTTTTACTAAGTTATGACTTATTTGTTTACCATGTAGCCAGCTCTAGTACCTACCCATACAAGGAGCGTATGTAAGTATAGTTGCTCTGAATGCCAGCTTTGATCGCGCACGTGTTCAATATCAACAACGAATGGATCTCATTGTAGCGATACACACAACTCAAAGTAAGTAGTTTGTATATGTACCAGCCAGGGATTTTATGTAGCTGGTAGCCGTGTGATGCTGGCTTAGAATAGCATCACCCCATTTCTTTCCCGTGGGAGTCGTAAGAGGCGACTATGGGACTCGAGGGTGTGTGTGTATTGCAATTTTAGGCGATGGGCTGACAACCTGTCACTATGGCGATACACAATTTTCAGAATAACCCTCAAATATTTGTCAGACGTGGTGTAAATGGCCGTTTTTTGCGGCCGTTTACGCTCTGCCTACCCCGCAAGGGATAATAGGCGTGATATGTATGTGTGTGTGAGTGTGTGTGGTAACCGAAACTTTGGGGTATCCGATATAAATACGTATTAGGTAACCGTAACCGATACAATTATAAGATAAAATTTTACTAGCGATCGATAGCGAAATCTCAAGATAGGCTGATTATGATTATAAAGAACAATATTTCCCAAGGAACATAGATCGAAATAAGACAAAAATATTTTGAGCTTCCATAGTAAATTAAATCAGCTTGTTCGGCAATTTTATATGGGAGGTCTATGTTTCTTTGGGGAATGTTGTTTTTATCACATTTTCTTGAGTTTTAGCTATCGGCCACAATTAAAATTTCACCGTATATGAGTTTTGAATAATTTCGGATAGAGGCGGAACCGCTTGAGCCACTTTATAACTACATGGGCCGAAACACAAGCGCAACAAATCCAATATATTTTTTATTTTCTTCTTTTGTTTAGTCATTATTAGTTCATATTTACGAACGTTATACTATTAATTTATTGTTAGAAAAGTGTAGTACGTAGGTAATATCCGTAACCAGAACTATCTGAATCTTTCGGATACTTCGAAATATTGTCATATCCGCATCCGAATCCTTTTCATTACACATTTTCCTATATCCGTATATTCATAACCTCTCTAGTACCAAGACCAATACATTGCACATTTTTGGAACCGTTTCGTATGGAATTAACTTTGGAGTCACGACAAATTTCATCAAAATCGGTGCAGTAGTTTTACAGTCTGTTTAAGCTCTCTGATCTGAATCATTTTCTTCCTCTGACATTTAAGACAGATTCCAATATCGCACACAAGTGCAAAATACGTTCGTTTTATGAACATCGATTTGCTGAATCTTCGTATTACGGTTATAAACTAATAGCTTCTTAGATAGCTCCTATCTATTTACGAGTGAGTGGATTTCAAACGTCTGTGCTTTATTCCAAGTGCATTTAATATCAAAAGTATTGAAAGAAAGGCACAGTTGAATTCAGGTCCGGGTAAATACTCGGTGCGCCACTGTTTTCTTATGCGTAGGGAATATATTATAATGGTCTAAACCCTTTTTTTTAACCGAAGCTGAGGTCTTCCGTCAGAAATTTTGGGTAAGTTCAGTGACTCTAAAATCAGGGTTAAGATCAAACATACATATCATAACAAAAATTAGAGACTTCGTGTTAATTTTGTTGAAACAAAAACCTTTTTTTATGAGATCCAAAAGCCCTTAGAGCTGGCGGGCAGCATTCGACGCGTTCAGTTTTTAGTAGCAAATAGAAAATAAATCTATTGTATTTGGAATAAAGTTCAAATAGGCAGAAATGAGCAAACAACTTCAGCGTAGGTACATCATCCGCCACAATAGTTCCCTGCTCGACATGGGCCCTCCCCCTATTGGAGGGTATTGCCATACTCACCCACCACGCTATGCTAGCGGATTGGTTGGACAGAAAACGGTGCTGCCCATTCCCTAAATGAATTTATCTTTAAGTCGCTTTTTACTACACCCTGGGGTAGAACTGTGATGTTATCTTAAGCCAGCATCACACGGCTGTACTCTAGCGCACGCCCAGCCTAAAATATCCGTTGTTTCAATCTGAAGTTCCTTTTCTATTTGCTTATGAAAACGGCTTGTTTTGCGCAGACGGTTTCTGGTTGGTACGGTTAGACACTCGAACCGCCAATGTAAGTCTTATGCGCGCGGCATAAGAACTGTCAAGTCCAAACTGTCTAACCCAGTCTGAGCTTGACTGTACCATTATTTGCGGTCATCATAATACACGTGCTAAGAGGATATTCTCTGTCATACACATGATACGCTCCGCGAAGGGTGACGACCTTGAAACTCCAAGGTGACGGGACTGACGGGTTGAGGAAACTTTTGTACTATGATTTTATTATGCACTCACAGTGCTATATTATTTTCATAAATGAAAATAAGAAATTGAAAATATGACAGCGCCCACCGGGACTTGAACCCGGGAGCTTGGGGTACCGTCCCCGGTCCCACTGCTCTGCCAACTGAGCTACCGGCGCCCCGACTGACCCTTGCCAATTCTTCAATCTCTTAGTACTCGTCTCGAAGCGACGTACAAGCGACATCTAGTATAAGTTATTGCTTTATACTCTTCAAGGATTGTTGATCTCGGGCTTTAGTAGTTCATCAAAATTATTCTGGACAATTCACACAGCGCCGCCTAGCCCCAAAACTAAGCAAAGTTTGTACTATATTAATTCTTATATACTTACATACATACACATATCACTGTTCCATGGGAAAAGTAGTTCCTTATCACCAGCCTGTATTGAGGTTTCGCTATCAGTCAGAAGTAAAATTTCACCCTATATAGGGTGCCATCAATGAGGTGTGTCCCTAGGTGCCATCAATGAGGTTGTCCGCGTAGCTACACGCTAGTCTAGGCATATTTGAACTTTTGTCATCGACAGGAAAGAAGAAGAAGAAGGGTGTCGTGCGTGGGTGACGTAAATTCATCCAAATAATGGGCAGTGTCCCTGTGAATGCAACATCTTGCGCTTGCTAACCTGCTCCCAAGCGTTGCCCATGTAGCTGTAGACTGTTAAGCGGATGGGGATGCAGGTTATTTTTACCGCGGGAAAACGCATCATTTTCTAGGCAGACTGCGGGAAGTAGCTGTAAAAACCAGTGAGCGGGCCATATCACTAACAACTAAATAGTATAAAAATGAAGTCGCACTCCGTGTCCCTATGTTTGCTTAGATCTTTCAAAGTAAGCAACGGATTTTGTTGCGGTTTTCATTAATAGATACGAGTGATTCATGAGAAAGGTTTTTATGCATAGTTTATGCCGGGATAAGGTCTTTTTCCGCGGGAAAACTGTTAGCATCGACACCGCTGCGCTGGGCGGGCTGCTAGTTTTTTTATAAGTTAATCATTCAAGTGTATCGTCGAGAGGTTATCGCAAGCGCATCCACCTATAGTACCTATACTATCTGTTTTGCTCGTAAATAATGATGATACACTTGGAATGTACATTTAATAAGCTTTCCTTCATAGAATTCTTGAGTTTATCGCAATAACACTTTACGTATGTACATAAATATACGCCCACCCAGTTAAAGTAGTCCTATTTAATAATAAGCTTATTGACATGTTTACATTTTGTTTTCAATGTTGGTCACTAGAAAAATTTCAGCCTATAAATGTACCACAAAAAACTCGTAAAACTTTTATTAGTTGGTACTCCGGACAGGTAGTCGAGTTATTGTGGTTGCTTCCGTATCAACAAACTCTGTGAGGTCAATAGCTTAGGTTTTTTACTCACATTAGATAGGAATCGGAAAGGAGTCGAAGTAAGGAGTTATTTTATTTTATTTGACTTCACACAAACAGACAACGGACTTTTGAAATCAAAATAAAAGTATATAGACCACTATTCAAAAGAGTGTACACAGTATGACATAATTATTGCAAATATTTCGGCTTAATTCTACCGAAAGAGTTACGTTGTAGGCACTTAAAGCAAAACAAATGTCAGTCATTAATAATTTATTTATTAAACCGTTTATTGTACACAATATAACACAATTACATATAGAACAATACACAACAGGTCAGCTTATTACCAAAAATAAATCTCTTACAGCAGACCAAGGGTGGCAGAAGGCATTTATTTTTATACTTTATTGCACATCGAACAAAAGGCGGGCCTAATGCAACGCGGCATTCTCTACCGGTCAACCAGAGGGTAAACAGAGAGAAAAAGAAGCGGGTGTACTACAAAGTGAGGCATAAAGTGAATAATAATAATAAAAAAATTAGAATAAAATTAGAATTTGCCGTGTGATGCCGGCTTAGAATAGCATCACCCCATATCTTTCCCGTGGGAGTCGTAAGAGGCGACTAAGGGACTCGAGGGTGTGTATTGCAATTTTAGGCGATGGGCTGACAACCTGTCACTATAGCGATACACAATATTCCGAATAACCCTCAAACATTTTGTCAGACGTGGTGTAAATGGCCGTTTTTTGCGGCTGTTTACGCTCTGCCTACCCCGCAAGGGATTATAGGCGTGATATGTGTATGTGTACGTATGTAAAAAATTAGAGATGAAAAAATGTGCGCAGACATCTCTTATATTGCTAAGCTTAATCAGCAGCACACTTTTTTGCTCAAATGTGACGGTTCCAGCTGAAAATCAGCGCTGCAGCTTTAAGCTACAGCATATGCTGAGCTGGACTCCATTTCTGTTTCAGTCATAAGTGTTTTTTGTGTATGCTATTGTACTCCCTGTATGTATTTGATTGTAACTGAATAAATATTTTTTCTTAATCTCATATTATACGCGGCACATTTAAAAAATAGGGTTGTAGACGGAGGTGTTGATTTTTGCAGACTTCAAGCCTTAAATTCGAGGAAGTTAGTCATAATAGTATTATTATATTGTTATAATTTGGTTGATGTAGATATTTAGGATAGGTAAGTAACAGTATTGCGTAGTCTATATCGTTAGAGTTCAAAGACCGATGTTCCGCCCATATAAAGTTTGTAAACCAATGCCTAAGATTGCGTTGCACTAAGCTTATTTTTACTAAGTTATGACTTATTTGTTTACCATGTAGCCAGCTCTAGTACCTACCCATACAAGGAGCGTATGTAAGTATAGTTGCTCTGAATGCCAGCTTTGATCGCGCACGTGTTCAATATCAACAACGAATGGATCTCATTGTAGCGATACACACAACTCAAAGTAAGTAGTTTGTATATGTACCAGCCAGGGATTTTATGTAGCTGGTAGCCGTGTGATGCTGGCTTAGAATAGCATCACCCCATTTCTTTCCCGTGGGAGTCGTAAGAGGCGACTATGGGACTCGAGGGTGTGTGTGTATTGCAATTTTAGGCGATGGGCTGACAACCTGTCACTATGGCGATACACAATTTTCAGAATAACCCTCAAATATTTGTCAGACGTGGTGTAAATGGCCGTTTTTTGCGGCCGTTTACGCTCTGCCTACCCCGCAAGGGATAATAGGCGTGATATGTATGTGTGTGTGAGTGTGTGTGGTAACCGAAACTTTGGGGTATCCGATATAAATACGTATTAGGTAACCGTAACCGATACAATTATAAGATAAAATTTTACTAGCGATCGATAGCGAAATCTCAAGATAGGCTGATTATGATTATAAAGAACAATATTTCCCAAGGAACATAGATCGAAATAAGACAAAAATATTTTGAGCTTCCATAGTAAATTAAATCAGCTTGTTCGGCAATTTTATATGGGAGGTCTATGTTTCTTTGGGGAATGTTGTTTTTATCACATTTTCTTGAGTTTTAGCTATCGGCCACAATTAAAATTTCACCGTATATGAGTTTTGAATAATTTCGGATAGAGGCGGAACCGCTTGAGCCACTTTATAACTACATGGGCCGAAACACAAGCGCAACAAATCCAATATATTTTTTATTTTCTTCTTTTGTTTAGTCATTATTAGTTCATATTTACGAACGTTATACTATTAATTTATTGTTAGAAAAGTGTAGTACGTAGGTAATATCCGTAACCAGAACTATCTGAATCTTTCGGATACTTCGAAATATTGTCATATCCGCATCCGAATCCTTTTCATTACACATTTTCCTATATCCGTATATTCATAACCTCTCTAGTACCAAGACCAATACATTGCACATTTTTGGAACCGTTTCGTATGGAATTAACTTTGGAGTCACGACAAATTTCATCAAAATCGGTGCAGTAGTTTTACAGTCTGTTTAAGCTCTCTGATCTGAATCATTTTCTTCCTCTGACATTTAAGACAGATTCCAATATCGCACACAAGTGCAAAATACGTTCGTTTTATGAACATCGATTTGCTGAATCTTCGTATTACGGTTATAAACTAATAGCTTCTTAGATAGCTCCTATCTATTTACGAGTGAGTGGATTTCAAACGTCTGTGCTTTATTCCAAGTGCATTTAATATCAAAAGTATTGAAAGAAAGGCACAGTTGAATTCAGGTCCGGGTAAATACTCGGTGCGCCACTGTTTTCTTATGCGTAGGGAATATATTATAATGGTCTAAACCCTTTTTTTTAACCGAAGCTGAGGTCTTCCGTCAGAAATTTTGGGTAAGTTCAGTGACTCTAAAATCAGGGTTAAGATCAAACATACATATCATAACAAAAATTAGAGACTTCGTGTTAATTTTGTTGAAACAAAAACCTTTTTTTATGAGATCCAAAAGCCCTTAGAGCTGGCGGGCAGCATTCGACGCGTTCAGTTTTTAGTAGCAAATAGAAAATAAATCTATTGTATTTGGAATAAAGTTCAAATAGGCAGAAATGAGCAAACAACTTCAGCGTAGGTACATCATCCGCCACAATAGTTCCCTGCTCGACATGGGCCCTCCCCCTATTGGAGGGTATTGCCATACTCACCACGCTATGCTAGCGGATTGGTTGGACAGAAAACGGTGCTGCCCATTCCCTAAATGAATTTATCTTTAAGTCGCTTTTTACTACACCCTGGGGTAGAACTGTGATGTTATCTTAAGCCAGCATCACACGGCTGTACTCTAGCGCACGCCCAGCCTAAAATATCCGTTGTTTCAATCTGAAGTTCCTTTTCTATTTGCTTATGAAAACGGCTTGTTTTGCGCAGACGGTTTCTGGTTGGTACGGTTAGACACTCGAACCGCCAATGTAAGTCTTATGCGCGCGGCATAAGAACTGTCAAGTCCAAACTGTCTAACCCAGTCTGAGCTTGACTGTACCATTATTTGCGGTCATCATAATACACGTGCTAAGAGGATATTCTCTGTCATACACATGATACGCTCCGCGAAGGGTGACGACCTTGAAACTCCAAGGTGACGGGACTGACGGGTTGAGGAAACTTTTGTACTATGATTTTATTATGCACTCACAGTGCTATATTATTTTCATAAATGAAAATAAGAAATTGAAAATATGACAGCGCCCACCGGGACTTGAACCCGGGAGCTTGGGGTACCGTCCCCGGTCCCACTGCTCTGCCAACTGAGCTACCGGCGCCCCGACTGACCCTTGCCAATTCTTCAATCTCTTAGTACTCGTCTCGAAGCGACGTACAAGCGACATCTAGTATAAGTTATTGCTTTATACTCTTCAAGGATTGTTGATCTCGGGCTTTAGTAGTTCATCAAAATTATTCTGGACAATTCACACAGCGCCGCCTAGCCCCAAAACTAAGCAAAGTTTGTACTATATTAATTCTTATATACTTACATACATACACATATCACTGTTCCATGGGAAAAGTAGTTCCTTATCACCAGCCTGTATTGAGGTTTCGCTATCAGTCAGAAGTAAAATTTCACCCTATATAGGGTGCCATCAATGAGGTGTGTCCCTAGGTGCCATCAATGAGGTTGTCCGCGTAGCTACACGCTAGTCTAGGCATATTTGAACTTTTGTCATCGACAGGAAAGAAGAAGAAGAAGGGTGTCGTGCGTGGGTGACGTAAATTCATCCAAATAATGGGCAGTGTCCCTGTGAATGCAACATCTTGCGCTTGCTAACCTGCTCCCAAGCGTTGCCCATGTAGCTGTAGACTGTTAAGCGGATGGGGATGCAGGTTATTTTTACCGCGGGAAAACGCATCATTTTCTAGGCAGACTGCGGGAAGTAGCTGTAAAAACCAGTGAGCGGGCCATATCACTAACAACTAAATAGTATAAAAATGAAGTCGCACTCCGTGTCCCTATGTTTGCTTAGATCTTTCAAAGTAAGCAACGGATTTTGTTGCGGTTTTCATTAATAGATACGAGTGATTCATGAGAAAGGTTTTTATGCATAGTTTATGCCGGGATAAGGTCTTTTTCCGCGGGAAAACTGTTAGCATCGACACCGCTGCGCTGGGCGGGCTGCTAGTTTTTTTATAAGTTAATCATTCAAGTGTATCGTCGAGAGGTTATCGCAAGCGCATCCACCTATAGTACCTATACTATCTGTTTTGCTCGTAAATAATGATGATACACTTGGAATGTACATTTAATAAGCTTTCCTTCATAGAATTCTTGAGTTTATCGCAATAACACTTTACGTATGTACATAAATATACGCCCACCCAGTTAAAGTAGTCCTATTTAATAATAAGCTTATTGACATGTTTACATTTTGTTTTCAATGTTGGTCACTAGAAAAATTTCAGCCTATAAATGTACCACAAAAAACTCGTAAAACTTTTATTAGTTGGTACTCCGGACAGGTAGTCGAGTTATTGTGGTTGCTTCCGTATCAACAAACTCTGTGAGGTCAATAGCTTAGGTTTTTTACTCACATTAGATAGGAATCGGAAAGGAGTCGAAGTAAGGAGTTATTTTATTTTATTTGACTTCACACAAACAGACAACGGACTTTTGAAATCAAAATAAAAGTATATAGACCACTATTCAAAAGAGTGTACACAGTATGACATAATTATTGCAAATATTTCGGCTTAATTCTACCGAAAGAGTTACGTTGTAGGCACTTAAAGCAAAACAAATGTCAGTCATTAATAATTTATTTATTAAACCGTTTATTGTACACAATATAACACAATTACATATAGAACAATACACAACAGGTCAGCTTATTACCAAAAATAAATCTCTTACAGCAGACCAAGGGTGGCAGAAGGCATTTATTTTTATACTTTATTGCACATCGAACAAAAGGCGGGCCTAATGCAACGCGGCATTCTCTACCGGTCAACCAGAGGGTAAACAGAGAGAAAAAGAAGCGGGTGTACTACAAAGTGAGGCATAAAGTGAATAATAATAATAAAAAAATTAGAATAAAATTAGAATTTGCCGTGTGATGCCGGCTTAGAATAGCATCACCCCATATCTTTCCCGTGGGAGTCGTAAGAGGCGACTAAGGGACTCGAGGGTGTGTATTGCAATTTTAGGCGATGGGCTGACAACCTGTCACTATAGCGATACACAATATTCCGAATAACCCTCAAACATTTTGTCAGACGTGGTGTAAATGGCCGTTTTTTGCGGCTGTTTACGCTCTGCCTACCCCGCAAGGGATTATAGGCGTGATATGTGTATGTGTACGTATGTAAAAAATTAGAGATGAAAAAATGTGCGCAGACATCTCTTATATTGCTAAGCTTAATCAGCAGCACACTTTTTTGCTCAAATGTGACGGTTCCAGCTGAAAATCAGCGCTGCAGCTTTAAGCTACAGCATATGCTGAGCTGGACTCCATTTCTGTTTCAGTCATAAGTGTTTTTTGTGTATGCTATTGTACTCCCTGTATGTATTTGATTGTAACTGAATAAATATTTTTTCTTAATCTCATATTATACGCGGCACATTTAAAAAATAGGGTTGTAGACGGAGGTGTTGATTTTTGCAGACTTCAAGCCTTAAATTCGAGGAAGTTAGTCATAATAGTATTATTATATTGTTATAATTTGGTTGATGTAGATATTTAGGATAGGTAAGTAACAGTATTGCGTAGTCTATATCGTTAGAGTTCAAAGACCGATGTTCCGCCCATATAAAGTTTGTAAACCAATGCCTAAGATTGCGTTGCACTAAGCTTTTTCAATTTAACCCAAACTAAAACTGTTAGCTAAGGGCTCTCTGTTTTCGTGAGGATCCGATAAACCCTGGTTTCAGAGTACCTAACCGCCTAATAGGTTATCAGGCCTCTGATGTGGTTGTGTAATGACCACCAGCTATGTAATCCACCTCTCAGAAATTAAAAGCTCCATGCTCCTAAAGAGCTTGCCAATGAGTACATATGAAAACTATTGTAGCTCTACCACGGAATCTACGTAAAATAAACAAGACATAGACCACGGCACACTAAGGGCGAATACTTGAATAGTTTCTGGCATCAGTACTATATTCCTTATGTAAAATTGGTTAGTTCGTCTTCGTGGTCATTTATGCGGTGACGGCCGATGTGGCGCAGTGGGAGTGCGATCGCCTGCGACGCAAAGAGAATAAAGGGATAAAGGAATCACAAACTTGATATTAGCACTTTGTGAATGTGTTTCCAGTCTGGTTAGGACATTGCATGCTGAACCACCTGATTGTCTGACGGAAATATGGATCCGTGCTTCGGTGCTACTTTAAGACGTCTGTCCCGGTTGCTTTATATGATTACTTAGACGGCGGTCGTAACACAACTATGTCACAGGCCTACTAGTAGTAGTAGGCGGTAGAGAAACTCTTGACACCAGGGTTCATCGGGTCGTTTGTCGACTCGGTGTTCCACACGAAAAAGAATAAGATAATGAGATGATGACGCAACCACTGACCAATCAGCATGTACGCATTACCCCGCCCCCGACCCGCGCACCTCAGCTAGTTGCCAGATTTTATTTGCTTGAAGAAATTGACATATTTCGCGTCTATCAGGGTTTTGTGGCCGTTGACCAGACCAGTCTCGTCTTGAAAGGCCTGAATTATCACGAAACCATCGCTAGTACTAAGACGTGAGGCCCGGGATTATAGTTATCCTAGCTCTCTCTCGAATTTCGTGTGGGACACCGAGTCGTCCAGCAATCCGATGAACCCTGGTGTCAGAGTTTTTCAACCGCCTACTACCACTAGCCTCTGACATGGTTGTGTTACGACCGCCGTCTAATTAATCATAGACAGCAACCGGGTCCGACAGCTTAACGTGCCCTCCGAAGCACGGAACCATATATTTTCGGATAATCAGTTGGTTCACCCTGCAATGTCCTAACCAGACCAGGAACAAATTCACAAAATGATAAATATCAACTTTATGAGTGTCCCACTGAGAATAGAACCCGGAACCTTTACGTCGCAGGCAGTCGCACTACCACTGCGCCACATCGGTCGTCAGTGGCAAATGAAACTACAGGCTACAAGTCTACAGGGAAAATTCTTAGTACATTGCGAAGCCGGTTAATATTCCTGGTATCATAATGGGTAACCGACTACGCAATGAACATCGATATTCAGCTGTAAAATTGTAGCCTGTAGTTTGATAATATCGGGACTGGTAATTAGCGAACAAAAACACTGCGAGCCGGTCAGTACAACTTGATAATCGAGTTTTCTTGTACGCGACTGGTTTACTATACACTGACTCCGTACTTGTAAAAAAATGATTACAAGTCATTATTATAAGCAAACTAGCGGCATCCGCCCAGCGGTTTCACCCGCTGCTAACCGATTTTTCCTAAAACCTTCCTACTTACTTAAGGCGAGGATATAGCGCGAACATGATTTTTAAACTAGATTTATTTAGACAATTACAGCCATATAATTCTAAATAAAATTATGTAAAAAAAACTTTTAAAACAAGCTTTTATTTAAGTGCTCTGAAAAGATGAAAATAAAATTTTGAATGACATTAACCACATTCATTTATGACTTTACAGAAATGAAAATATAATAAAAGCTTGTCGCGATGCCTAGAAGAAACTACCTAATTACAGTTAGGTGCGTACCTTATTACAAAATTTCAATCACAAATTGAAAGTTTCGCGACAAGCTTTTATTATATTTTCATTTCTGTAAAGTCATAAATGAATGCGGTTAATGTCATTCAAAATTTTATTTTCATCTTTTCAGAGCACTTAAATAAAAGCTTGTTTTAAAAGTTTTTTTTACATAATTTTATTTTATATTTTTTAGTTTATGTTACGATAGTTATTGATCAATACGAAAGTCTTTCTATAAAACGGAGAGACCTTCAATAGAAAAACTTAAGGCACGGGGAAAACTAACATTAGGATAAAGTATAATTATCTCTTTTATATTCTATGAAGTAGGTTGGTACCTACTCCTCCGGCATCCCTAATAGAAGAATTAGCTTGTAGTATGTCTTAGTCTTTTCATTTTATTGATGGCGTCATTATTACATGGCCGAGTCCCAGTTAATTTCGAACAGTCTAATTCTTCTATCAGGAGGCCTTCTATTGACGTGAACCTAATTCATGGTGGGCCTACCAACTGCCTATCATGAACGAATTCGTATACAAAATTGCAAGTCCCAGCAGTTGAATATTGAGGAGTTCCATAGTTCGAAGACAACCCTGGATGTGGCGTCTAATTCATGGTAGGCCTACCAACTGCCTATAATAAACAAATTCGTATACAAAATTGCAAGTCCCAGCAGTTGAATATTGAGGAGTTCCATAGTTCGAAGACAACCCTGGATGTAGCGTCTAATTCATGGTGGGCCTACCAACTGCCTATAATGAACGAATTCGTATACAAAATTGCAAGTCCCAGCAGTTAAATATTGAGGAGTTCCATAGTTCGAAGACAACCCTGGATGTAGCGTCTAATTCATGGTAGGCCTACCAACTGCCTATAATAAACGAATTCGTATACAAAATTGCAAGTCCCAGCAGTTGAATATTGAGGAGTTCCATAGTTCGAAGACAACCCTGGATGTAGCGTCTAATTCATGGTGGGCCTACCAACTGCCTATAATAAACGAATTCGTATACAAAATTGCAAGTCCCAGCAGTTGAATATTGAGGAGTTCCATAGTTCGAAGACAACCCTGGATGTAGCGTCTAATTCATGGTGGGCCTACCAACCGCCTATAATAAACGAATTCGTATACAAAATTTTGTGTCCCAGCTATACACCACTGAGGAGATCTCTCGTACGGAGCCGATCCTGGCAGCAGCATCAGGTCAAATTTATGATAAACATGCATTGTCATCGGTTCTGGACCAACATGAAAAATTTCAACTCAATCGGATACCGAGAAGTGGTTCAAATTAAACTTGCAAGATTTGCACCGAACAAACATTGTTACTTACATACACTGCAAGTTAAATAAAAGCTTTTAAAATAAAATTATTTAAAAAAAACTTTTAAAACAAGCTTTTATTTAAGTGCTCTGAAAAGATGAAAATAAAATTTTGAATGACATTAACCACATTCATTTATGACTTTACAGAAATGAAAATATAATAAAAGCTTGTCGCGATGCCTAGAAGAAACTACCTAATTACAGTTAGGTGCGTACCTTATTACGAAATTTCAATCACAAATTGAAAGTTTCGCGACAAGCTTTTATTATATGTATTTTCATTTCTGTAAAGTCATAAATGAATGTGGTTAATGTCATTCAAAATTTTATTTTCATCTTTTCAGAGCACTTAAATAAAAGCTTGTTTTAAAAGTTTTTTTTTAATAATTTTATTTTATATTTTTTAGTTTATGTTACGATAGTTATTGATCAATACGAAAGTCTTTCTATAAAACGGAGAAACCTTCAATAGAAAAACTTAAGGCACGGGGAAAATTAACATTAGGATAAAGTATAATTATCTCTTTTATATTCTATAGAAGTAGGTTGGTACCTACTCCTCCGGCATTCATAATAGAAGAATTAGCTTGTAATATGTCTTAGTCTTTTCGTTTCATTGATGGCGTCATTATTACATGGCCGAGTCCCAGTTAATTTCGAACAGTCTAATTCTTCTATCAGGAGGCCTTCTATTGACGTGACCCTAATTCATGGTGGGCCTACCAACTGCCTATCATGAACGAATTCGTATACAAAATTGCAAGTCCCAGCAGTTGAATATTGAGGAGTTCTATAGTTCGAAGACAACCCTGGATGTAGCGTCTAATTCATGGTGGGCCTACCAACTGCCTATAATAAACGAATTCGTATACAAAATTGCAAGTCTCAGCAGTTGAATATTGAGGAGTTCCATAGTTCGAAGACAACCCTGGATGTAGCGTCTAATTCATGGTAGGCCTACCAACTGCCTATAATAAACGAATTCGTATACAAAATTGCAAGTCCCAGCAGTTGAATATTGAGGAGTTCCATAGTTCGAAGACAACCCTGGATGTAGCGTCTAATTCATGGTGGGCCTACCAACCGCCTATAATAAACGAATTCGTATACAAAATTTTGTGTCCCAGCTATAAACCGCTGAGGAGATCTCTCGTACGGAGCCGATCCTGTCAGCAGCATCAGGTCAAATTTATGATTAACATGCATTGTCATCGATTCTGGACCAACATACAAAATTTCAACTCAATCGGATACCGAGAAGTGGTTCAAATTAAACTTGCAAGATTTGCACCGAACAAACATTGTTACTTACTTACATACACTGCAAGTTAAATAAAAGCTTTTAAAATGATATATGTTGTTGTCGAGGATCTAACAGATAACACATACTTAACAGTTACACAATTTGACAAACTTTACTAAATAGAAAAAAAAAAACTAACCTCTATTTAAAACATCTTTTCAATATTATGTCTACAGTTTTAAAGTTATCACAAACAAAAATGCTATAATTTGGATACATATCGTTTCTAGTACGAATACCGAAATTAGCAGTCTAACGGTATTTCACTGGTTTCTGTGTAAGAAAAACCGTATAATGTCGCGAAAATGTATGCACAAAGTGAGTTTTTCTCTGGCGCAGCACAAATTAAAGGGACAAACTTTTCATGTGAATCAGGGCCTTTATAAAAATCCGTTGCGTACTTTTAAAGATCTAAGCAATTAAGCATACTAGGGATTAGGGACATGGGAAGCGGCTTCATTTTATACTATTTAGTGATCATCATTGACCTCACACGTCTGTGACAGACGATTTAATCAGTGTCTGAGGCAAGACTTTTCATGGCTGTATAAGCCGATACGGGAACGGCATAGTTTTCCGCACGCTCTACAAGTGAAGGTGGAATTTGAGACTGGCACATACATGTTTAGATGACGTTTTTGCCTTTTGTTAGCGAGACCAGAAAACCAGGCATTATCATTAACATTGACCATCAAAACGTGTGTTTTACGCCCATCAAACACACGCTTACGCCATTCGTCCCTATTCTCAGCAAGCTTCTCCCAGCTTTGATGGTCAATGTTAAACGCAGCCATGTCCCGCTTGGCGCAATCTTTGAAACGCAGCATAGGTCTGTATTTAGTGATAATCACATAATTAAGAAACAGTCTTATAAACTTGACCTATAGAGTCTTCCGCACCGAACATCAATAGTCAATACAGGCCAAGTTATCCTGGTATGTGCATTCATTTTGTACGATGACCGGTCCAACCCTGAACTTTATTTTCAAAACTTGCAATCTCTCGCAAACGCGACAATGTTTTATTCTTTCAAATGGACTTTACGACTTTTGTGTGCCGATTTTACGCTCCATGTCGAATCCCTTTTGTCGGGATAATGGGTTTGCCAGACGAAACGCTCAGGTAGGCGACCGATTTATTATATTTAAAATGTTTTTTGCTTAGGTTTTTTTTGTTCCTACAGATTATTATAAGGTCGGTTTTTGAACAGCACTTTTTAGTAGTTTACGAGTGCACGAGTGCCCATAAGCCTGTTATGTTTTCGTGTACCAAGATTTGTATCTTTGCATAAGTGCAAATATGAACTAAGTATAGCAGCGGCAGTAGATGCTAATGTGGGACTCAGGAGTCAGTGCTCGAAGTAAGCCCAGAAGTATTATACAAGGTGGCCAGAATAGAGACGTCCAAAGACAAAAATTGAATGCCTCATACTAGGGTTTTTCCGAATCACCCCCATGTATTTTCCACTATTTTCTTCACATAGAATATTTACAATTACTTAAAAGCTTAAACAGACAATCATAGCCAATCTACCGATACCCATGTCCACTGAAATTAGTAAATCAATACCTATTTCTTGAAATTAAGTGTGCCTTAAATAAAACACACACATTTGTCCCATTTGTTAATGCCGTAAAAATATGGTCGCTATCGTCTGACAAATATTAAAGGGCCTTGATACAGGTTGTCAACCTCTCGCTTAAAATTGTAACACACATGAAACTCCCGCGTCCCTTAGTCACCTTGTCTTCTTCTTCATCGTGTCAATGGATCATAAAGTCATATTTTTGACTGCCAGTATTTGTCGACCGCAATGGCATCCTCAGTCGCCAACTTCAGATCGTCTTTGCTGCAAGAGACTGGCAAAAGAGGGCAAAAAAAAAATGTATGTATGTGTGTATTAACTTTATTGTACAACAAAACAAATTTACATGATCAGTAAAGGATGGAATAAAACAAGAGGTACAAAGGCGGACTCATCCCACAAAGGGATCTCTTCCAGTCAACCTTTGAGAGACTCAGAAGATATGTAATTTGCAGATAAACTACGGTACTTTAGAAAGGTATAAAAATAAATGATAAAAAGAAAGCTTACTCTTTAACTAATATACATAACATATCAACACAGAAGATCAATGAACACCAAACTTCTGTCGTCACACATTACTCGAAGTCTGTTTTTGTGCACCGTCTCTCGCGCAGGATAGCGGACCGGTTGTGAGCACTTCGCGCGCATACCTACCGTGTTACTCTGGGTCCTCTGGGATCAGGTATGGTGGATACTGTACTTCAGCCCAAAGTCATTTGAACACGCTGCGGCATTTGGAGCAGGGGAATAAAAGTGATCTTGAGGCTCACGAATTATTGACTGACTGTCTACACTACCCTCAATTTATTACACGACTGCCCAACCAACCGAAAAAGGAGTGTAATGTTTTTAGTGTGCATCACAGAACAAAAAACTCGGCGAGCGCCCTTAACAGCACATGACGCTTCGGTGTGTGAAGTTCAATAGTTTTTTTTATTTATTATGCTTGTTTCCTCAGACTTGTACGGTGCAGTACAAGTTCTGGGCTACACTATACTACATCAGCTTACTGCAGTCTACTGCTAGACGTAAGCCACCCCCAGGGCACACCTCGGACACTGGCGCTCAAATGTATGAATCAAACGCGTTGCTACGCACACAGTCTAAGCTCGCGTAGGTGAACGCGTACCATGCTTGTGTGTGTGAGACAACATGTCAGGGTTGCCGCCATTTTGCGTTCGCGAATCGGGAATGCAATGTGCGGCAGTATAAAATGACCTTCGTCGTCGCGTCCTGGCTAGCCGGTGTCTGAGCGTCCTCCGACCGCGGGTGGGCGGCGCTTGTAGGAGGAGGCAGGGAGTGACCATACTGTACGCTAGTACTATTAATTATACTGTGCCCAGGGTAAGCCATAGGGCACGTCCCGTTTTCACCATCCAGTCGCTACCAGCCGCCTTATTTCAGTCATCGGTCCATCTGGCCGGAAGTCGTCTAACGCTACGCTTGCCGAAGCGTGGCCTCCACTCGAGAGCCCGCTTACTCCACCTTTTTTTTAAATTAATGATGGGTTTGCTCTTGACTCTAGTCTAGGTCATAGGACAGAGACAGAGTCTAAGATGGAGCGAGCTCACCCAGAAAAAGCCTGTTCACTCTTACTTTGAAGAGATTAGGGTTGTATGCGTTTGGAAACACAGACGCAAGTAGTGAGTTCCACTCTTTAGCAGTGCGCATTATAAATGATGACTGGAAGCGCTTCCGCCACCTTCCGTCGGTTCTACAACAGATGTGCCCAGCCCACTGCCACTTCAGTTCTGGGCACATCCTTATTATATCCTGAAGGCGTCTTAAGACGTAAGACATAACATCTAGTACTGCGCTCACCATTCAAACAGAATTCGACGTATGGGGCCCCCATCCTGCCTGCACCCAACATTAAGTGGCTGTTGTACCTACTACCGTGTCGTGTGATGCCGGCTTAGAATAGCATCACCCCATTTCTTTTCCTTGCGTAAGAGGCGTATAAGGGACATGAGGGTTACATGTGTTTTGCAATGTTAGGCGATGGACTGACAACCTTTTACTATAGCGATACAGAATTTTCTGAATGACCCTCTAAGTTTGTCAGACGTGGCGTAAATGTCCGTTTTTACGGCCGTTTACGCCCTGCGTACCGCGCAAGGGATATAGGCGTGATATATGTATACTGTATACATATCTACTACTATACAGTGTATCTATTGGGGTAGAAACCTCAATACTGACCGACGCCGAGAAATATCATACGAACTCAGTAGTGTTAACCATATCCGCAATATGAGCTGATTTACGTTGCTGATTTAAGTTACTTCTTAGCGCCTTACAGTATCAAAGTACCTAAGATTTCGTTTGATGTCGGTTTAGAATAGCATCGCCCCATTTTGCCCGTGTGTATCGTAAGAGGCGACTACGGGACTCGAGGGTTTCATATGTATTTCAATTATCGGCGATGGGTTGACAACCAACACAATTATCTGAATGACGCTAGTATGTTTGTCGGACGTGGCGTAAATATCCGTTTGTTTGTCGGACGTGGCGTAAATATCCGTTTATGGCCGTTTACACTATGCCTACCCCGAAAGGGAAATAGGCGTGATGTATGTATGTAGACGCCAAGCATGAAGTAACTTTGGAACTGCTAAACAAATATCAAAGAAAATAACATGATATGAATTTAAGTGGGCGAAAGTTTCATATAAATAGAGTGTTTAAAAATAGTTTCCCTAATTCTGGTCCAAATATAAGATCAGATGCACTACTGAGTGGGAACTTGTTAACGTGCGAGTTACAGCACAAAATATCGAAGATTTTAATAATACGAGGGTTAAAAAATACACGTGGTATTGTAATTTTAAGCGATGGGCTGACAACCTGTCACTTAAGCGAAACAAAATTTTCTGAATGACTCTCAAATATTTGTCAGATGTGGCGTAAATGTCCGTTTACGCTCTGTCTATCCCGCAAGGGATATCGGCGTGCAAATCATAGTATGTAGCATATTATTTGAATCCTACCTAAATCTTGTATACCAAATTATTAAAACACTTCCCATGTTAGATACACAATTTTTAGAAAGCTTATAAAATTTTCTACTGCGGGCAGGATTTGAATATGCGACTGTCGCCATCACAAGTGGCGACGATTCATCCATCTGGGCTACCGCAGCTTATCTATTACCCGCGAATATTGCAGGATTCATAATTCATAATTCGGATATCTTGATGCCAATAACGCGTGGCACGGCTGTATCTACCGGGTTACTTTTGCAACTAATACCAAGCGACTAGTTCATTTTTAACAGATTGAATGTAGCATTAGCGATTAATAAAAATAATTTTACCTAAATCGATTTTCGAATCGTACCTTATTTCGCTTTTGGAATACCACCAGATTCAGATCAGTAATTATAAATTTTGTGACTAATAATAATTTGTAACTAAATACTGCAAAAATATCGCGTTAGATAAATGCGATGATAGCGTTATTCCGGGAGCGCACGCGCCACTCATCGTAAAGGCTGTTCTACATAGGTAATGTTTCCAATTGAAGTAAGTAAGGATCTCCATAGTATATATACAGTTTTAAGCGCTTCTGTAAGTCTCTTCCTGTTAATAAGGAAGCATATTGTGCCCGAAAAGAGCAGCACTCGGTCTTGTACCCCCCACGCACACGCAAATCCCCCCCATCTGAACACCTCCCTCTAGGATACCAGCTGCCCTGGGGAACATGGAAATACCTCAATAGATTCCGTGCGGGTGTCGGCAGGAGTGGGGTAAACCGAAGTTTTCAGACAACGACAAATGCGTCTGCATTATACACAGACTATGGCTCACTACTCTCACCAGCTCGTCTGCCCGAGCCTCCCTGAGACCTGCATACATGAGACCCCCAAGAGGCCTACTCAAAAGCGATAGCAGGTGCCATCCATTAGCTGCTACAGATTTTGTATGATCTGCATCGGGCGTATCCCTTTGATACGATAAAAAGAAGAAATAGGATATATATCTTCCTAGAAATAAGAAGTGCCTAATATAGCCCGTATCTGCCTACTATACTCTTTGTTATTATTTTATGACACATCGAATCGTTATTCTACACGAAAATATAGCGTATTTTTCCATAATCACATGAAACTTTTATTTTCTTAGTGGCACAAGCCAGCAAAGATGAGACAATGTAGATGGTGAAAGACGTAGGGTGAAGATAGCCTTTTCAAGGTGCACTGATAATTTTGATGACCTTTTTTTTTTACATATGAAGATAACGACGACGATCCGACGACAACGCTTTGTATTTCGCCTTACCGTGGCATTTGATCAGACTAACTTTATTAGAGAGACTAATTTTGCCACTTTGACTTTTTGCTGCTGTGACATATTTGATCACCCCATTTCTTTCCCGTGGGTGTCGTAAGAGGCGACTAAGGGACTCGAGGGTTACATGCATATTGCAATTTTAGGCAATGGGCTGGCAACTTGTCACTACGGTGATGTACACAATTTTCTGAATGAGCCTTAAATGTTTGTCAGGCGTGACGAAAATGACCGTTTTTTACGAAAGTTTATTAGAATAAAACGAAATTTAATTATCATCCTCAAAAGTGGCAATTCTCCAGTGACTAAGACAATGCAACGCAATTTAACTGTATTTTGTGTCTATGTGTATGCTACCTAACCTTTGTATCACAATCAGAGGGAACAAGGACATTAAACGATAATGTGTAACCTTGGTGTGACCTTGACCTGGTTATTGAGAAGCTCTGATGATGAAGACTTGTTTCCTGGGTCTTTCAACTTGTCATATTATTGCTAGGTATGTTTTTTATAGAGGAGACAATACAAGAATAGTTACTATTAATAATGTGGATGAGAAGATGGATGAATGTGGATGAGTTTAGCACACAACCATGAATATTGGCTTAATAGAGAAGAGGCATAGCCCTGCAGTGTGTGGATGTGGGCTGATGATGATCATGAATAAAAATATTCTGAATTTGTGAATAATTATATCTAATACAACAAAATACTATGATTTTGGTAGTTAAATTTGTAACCAAAGAAAAGCCCTTTCACTACAGGTAATACCTGTAGCTAGAGTTAGAAGTAAGTTTAGGGGTGATAAATTTTGTTGAACTGTTTTTTACCTTATAGTTATTGGTTACTAACTTCGTCAACTGAATAGTACAAAAAATAATAGAGAAAAAATCTCATGAACTACTGGACCAGAGTTGTAAATTGTTTAAGTTAAGAAAACTGCAGTGTCTCCAATTTATTTCTGGTTTGTTTTGTTTGTTTGATAGAGAATTTACATTTTTATTTAATCCTTGACTAGCTACGTAAGCCCAGAGTAATAAGGCTACTCATCACCAAGGAATAACCCTTTTTTACCACAGTAAAAGAGGCAGTGATGGGTGATACCACTGGGAAGTCTTCTTCTTCATCAACAGCCATAACAGTCTACTCCTGGATGTGGGCCTTGGATTTTTTTTCCATACTCACCATGCTTGGCAGGCAGTTTAGCAAGTGCAGTGCAATTCCCAGGATCCATCCCTTAGTTGCCTTTTACAACACTCATAGGTAGAAATGGGGCATGCTAAATATTCTAAGCTGGCACACAGCAAGGTTGGAGGAGGGTTGCAGTGAAATTCAAAAGTAGAATGACCGTTCATGGTCTCAAAATGTGTCCTATATCTCAAATCAAACTAAAGCAATAAATAATATTGTCAATTTAAACTAAGAATAGCCATGGCAAATGTTGCACAAAACAGGGAAACTTCATTAAAGGCTGCTACACACCGGATCCGTCAGCAATGCAGCGCGTTGCGTCTGCAGCACGACGCGACAGCAGCTGGTTCACACCGACCCGTGTCGGACGGTGTCGCATACGCAACGCATTGCGATGCATCTGCGACACCGTACGTCTGCGACACCGATGTTTGAAATCGCCATTGTTTCAAATATGTCGAATAGCGAGGGCGATTTTAGTATTTCTAGCAAAGGGTGGTTAGCTAACAGTTCATCCGATGAAGATCTACTGCTTTTAGCTGCTGCTGAACAACCAGAAACAAGCCAAAGACTATGGGTACACGATATAAACAGAAAAAGGAATGAACTGGGTGAATACCATCGTTTGTGCCGAGAGCTCGAGTCGTTTGAGGATAAATTTTACGAATATTTTCATATGTCCCAATCGACCAATCGTCATTTGAAAATTTACATGAATTAATTAAACCCTACATATAGTTGAAGGGTTTATAGTTTTGGTCTTGTGTACCATAAATACACTTATATCTTTGCACTAGATTGATTAACTTTTCCCGTATTTCGAATTCCATGGTCTAAAATTGCCGAAATATAAAGTAAATTTTGTAAATATTTACAACTGTCCGTTTCCCTGCTGCACAGCTAGCGTGTCGCAGCCGCACGCAGCCGCATGCGTTAGCGCAGTGTGGCCTTCAATAGGAAATCCCATATAATACAACGTCATCACTACGAAACGGGCGTGCGACGTTGCCGTTCCGCTGTCGCGCGTGCGATTTCGGTTTGTGCCTCGCGGACTGCCGTGCTTCAAACGCACGCAGACGGATCGCAGTGCAGCTGCGACACTTTCAGTGTGAACATTCGCATATAAATTCATACATTACAAATCGTGTCGCACGCAGACGGATCGCAATGCAGCTGCGACACCGTTTGGTGTGTGGCAGCCTTAAAAGTTCATCAATTTTTATCCATTTTCACCAAAAAAATAACATAACCGAAGAGAACAAATTCAGAATGAAAAAGACTTAAAAATCTGCATTTTTATCCCAACTTTAAATTTTTATCCCAACTTTAACAAACAAAAGCTCCAGAATTATTGTCCCTAGTTAATAAAGCTTCTGCAATTAATTTAAATTAAGCAATAACTAGGCTCTATAACTATTTAACTTTGGCTCTGAGGCCTGCAAGTGGTGATGCAGGATTGATCCAAAATAGTACAAGCATCCATACTTTCGTGGGCAGGATCTTTTAGTTGGTAGGTAGCTAACTGTGTAGGTAAATTAAGGATTTCGAGATGATCTGACTTTGGCTCTCCGACGCCACCGGTGACCGCACATCGATCAAAATATGCCTTGAGTCTTTTTCGGTATTGCTTCCTGACCAACCGTTTTTCTTTCAAGTGGTAAGTAAAAAATTGTGGCTTACCTGTGTCAGTATTTGGGTTGGCTCTATAAATTTCAGCTAGATTAGAAGCTGTCGCCGAGCTAGCCAGTATGGCCAGCAGCAGCAACGCCGGTGCCGGCGGTGCCATAGCTTCAGAAACGCTCAACACTGCACCATTGCGCCGGCAGACTCGTACTTCTATTTATACACGCACAAACACAACAAAATCTCTGTTAAAACCAAACCACACTCTTCATTCACTGAGACACAAATCTAGGATCAATCTATGTGATAAATTGACCTGTTCTTGTGTAAAAACAGACGCGAATGTATAGTTTTAATAGAACAAAACAATTTTTTTCGGGACGCAAAACATCTACTCCTTGTGAAACGCGAATCCGCACTAGTGTTGTCTCAAGTGCGTGGGTGGAAGAAACGTCAATGATTATGCATCAAAACAAGTCACTTGTTACATGATTTAGTGAGCTGCGTCAATTTGATTTACATACCGTTTCCTCTCCCGACTTAATGTTGATTTAGTAAGTAGCTTCAATTTGATTAGCATTAGATTATTTATCTAGTTATCTCACTTTAAGTACATTCCGATCTCATTTAGGTATATTTACTCTGTAGTTATTATATTCGCTTGTAATTTATCTGATTTTATATTGTTATTATTATATTTAGGTTAAGTATTGATAGTAATTTTATTATAAATTTAGGAATAAGATGCTATGGTCCAGGTTTAAGAAATTGATATTACAGATCTCGTATATATATGTCTGTATGTTGCGATAAAATCTGGTTCCGCGGAAGACCAGCGCTTTGGGAGTGCTGCTCAAGTACCTACACTCTAAAAGAAAGAAAGAAAGAAAGAAAGAAAAATCATTTATTCAAATATTGTGACAAGGCACAAGCATTTTGCTGAGCGGATACCTTTTTGCTACCGTGTTTTCGTTTTGATAATTAGTTATTAATTTATGTTCCTTTAATATTTGGTAACAAATAAAAAAAAAATCTTTCTTTCTTTCAAGATTAGCTTGTGCCGTACGGTTGTTTTGACCCAACTAGCCCGAGGAGATCCTTTGAGAGAAGGAGGCTGTAAAGACCGTCTAGTCTAGGACCAATGCCTACTTACGAAATATAAGTATTTCTTAATCTTTTCGAAAAATTCAATCGATAGTGTTATTGAAAGCTTAATAACACCTCGGACACTCCATACAGCGGATTCTTTATAGAAAACTGTCATTTCTACATGTGCATGTGTGGGTGATCACAGATGTGTGAGTGCAGGGTTGGCATGCTGGTTGATTTTTATACCTAACCTGATGAACACATACAGTAACTACCAAAGGATGGAACAAGCCTAGCGCTAGTTTCTACTTAATTCTCCACTGGTATTTTGACATTTCTCGGGTGACGGCGGGTCGGGGGCTGGGGTGCGGGGAGGTGAGTGTCCGTTCTGTATGTATAATATATACTACATATTATTGGTTATTCTGTGGCTTAATGCTAAACATACACGAGCGCGACTGAAATGTTTTGCAATCGTTCATCTCGCTCACTCGTATTGCTGCGAGAAGAGTATGACGGCAGGCAGTGTGTGTATTTCGAGCAATATTTGCGGTCGCGGCAGGAGCAGATACAAGTGTGTTTAGATCAATGAGTAAGGAGTGAAATAATTCGATGATGAGGGAGTGATGAGTTGACTCGCTGACTGCATTTTTACAACATCACTAATATCGACAACTGTCAAAACAAAATCATAGACGAACTGGTTCTTTTTCTCTGCCATGTTGCCTAAGGGCCAATCTTGCACGGTGGCTTCCCATAAGTGCTGTCATCTGTCAAATCATAATATTTCTGAACGAAACAAAATTCTAAAAGTGCGATTGATTTTCTAAATTTTCTAGATTTTATCTTTATTGAATAAATATACAGAGGTAAAAAACATAATCAAATGACTTATTTAGCACTAATTATTCCCCGTCCATTCACTTAACATTATATCTGCTCTATTATTATGTAATGGTGTTTGAGGTTATGTAGTTGTTTTGGTAATTTAATATAAATTTTCTCCTGGTTTACAGCTATGGGTGGGCACGGGCACGGCCACGAGCCTCCATTCGAGGTCCCTCACTATTCCAAATTTAAAATTGATGGCATCAAGCAGTTGGAAGACCTTGAGAGGGCTCTGTCCAGGAGAGGACTAAAAGACCCTTGGATCAGGTGAAGGAAAAGTTTATACTTGTTCTATTGTGTGGAATAAGTTTACAAATATCACGTATCAGGACAGCCTACACAAATTATATAATTTATCATAAGGCAGGTCACTTGAAGATCCAATAAAAATTTAGTCCATATAGGCCAGATTTATTTATTATGTACAGGATGGGATCCTATGACGATTGTGTTTAGTTCATTACATATTTATAGGCGGCTGGTAGCAACTGGATAGTGAAAATGAGAGTTTGTGACCTATGGCATACCCTAGGGGAGGCCTACGTCCAGCAGTGAACTGCAATAGGCAGATGTATGTATGTATATTTACATGACATTAACTTTCAAATATTTGAATTCTGTAGACCACATCTTGAGTCTATAATTGTGGCTTTCCCACATAGAACTTAATGGAAAAGAATCACCAAGGATTTTTATACTACCCAAAATACATGATGTTTTGAGCTATTATATTGTCAACTGCTTAAATGAAAAACCTTAATGATAAGGTCTACATGTTTAACTACTACGCTCGTAAAAGCACACATGTGTGCTTGAAGAACAATACAAATCTATTGTTGCAAAATTCGACCTGAGCGAAGTGGTTAAGAAGAGTGATGATGAGGCCAGTAAGCCAAGTGACAACTGTGAGTAAAAGGGTAGCTACCTGCCTGGTCGAGTTTTGTGACCAGGGGAATGACTGTTTCAACTGGACATGTTTGGAAGTTGCATATATAGCCATTGTTGGAATAACTTCGATACCGCGTTTCAGGACTTGTACACTCCGTTTATTTAAGAATGACTTATAATGTAAACAAACTTTGTATGTAACTGACAGCTCCCGACTGTCAGATACATACAAAGTTTGTTTACATTATAAGTCATTCTTAAATAAAGTTGAGTGCATGTGTCACATGCACTTACCCTTAACTCTTTTTCTTTATTTATAGGAATGAAGCCTGGCGCTATGACCCTGGATTCGGCACCCGCTTGGCTCGCGCGCGCGTCCTGTTCACCCGAGGCATGCCGCTGGGCATCCTGCTGGCCGGCGCTGTGGTCGGCTTGGACAAAGCATTCGGATCCAATGATGAACATGGCCATGGTGACCACCACTAAGCAATATGTGAATTGTATTTATGATATTTAGAAGTTTATGATTGTAAGTAAATCAAGATAATTTAAGAGTATGCGTTTTTATTCTTGTTAAGGCAAGTGTAGCCGTCTACGAACTCGACGGTGGTGCCACTTCACAAAAAATTGTTATCTCTTTATACAAACAATCAATCAGAATGTCTGACTGATGCCCAAGTTTTTAGTATTATCCTAAAGTAAAATTTGAAACTGCAAACTCAATGAAATATTTGCTACAATGAAAGTTGTGGAAAAAAGTGTCTATAAACGGCTACTTTTGGTATTAATTGCCATAACTTTAATTACAGCGCATATTTTATTGAGTTTGCAGGCTCTAATTTTACATAAGGATAATACTTAAAACTTGGGCATCGGATATTATGATAGTTTGTTTGTATAAAGAGAAAACTATTTTTTTGTGAAGTGGGGTACACTCACCTTAAGTTTGCTTCTCACTCTTAATCTCCAGCAATACTCTATATATTACTATTAGGAGGAAACCCTAAAACAATAAGGGCTGCTGCAGAGCAAGTGCAGTTTTGCGAGCTACAGCTCAAGCACTTGACTAGAAATTAGAAAAGGAACTGTATCATAATTGAAATAAAGGTGACAGTGGCTAGAATGACAAAAAGTTCTCACGGTTGCCTGGCGGCCACTGGCAGCGTTTGTTTTTCTAGGCAATGCCATAGAGTAGAAATCACATAGAGATGACACTCCCGCTCCAGACGCGCTCAAGGTCAATCCGTCTGGCTGTCTCTTAGAGAAAAATTCAGTCGGGAGTGCGCTTCGCCGCGGAAACGTTCGTCGTGCGGGTCGAATTTTCATTTTTTGTGAAAAATTTAGCAATGCCAAATTATTGTGGTGTGTATGGCTGCAAAAGTGATGCGAGGAAGACTCCGCATCAATTTTTTTTTTAATTTGCCTAGAAGATGAGCCAAGGCGCCATTTTTGCACCTATTTTAAAATTCTGTACCTACCTATTAACAATAAAATGGTAAGGTAAGACTTTAAAATGGGTAAATATTTTGTTCCCACGGGAAAACTATTAGTAGCGGTCGCAACCGCTTGACTGGCCGCTAGTATGGAATAAAATTATTGGCACGTGACAGCCCCGACTTAAAGCTTGGGAGAGTGCGGGGCGTTACGGGCTGCGGGGGGAAGTAGGTATTTAAAGCGCGGCTTTTGGGGCCCAGACAAAGGAGTTTCGTTTCTATACGCCAGTATTATTATCTATTCTTATGGCAATGCCACCTTCATGTCAATAACGAAAGGTTTATTTTTAAATTAAATGAAATGTGCTAAGTAATTATTTTTCAATTTTTATTTTCATACAACTTAAAAAAACAAGACTTATCCTAATCACAGTAGACTTTCATTTACACATCTCATTTAAGACACCAGTATCATTTACAAGAAATTTTATTGGCTTTGAAAAAAATAATGATAGAATGAAGAACACAGCAATTTTAATATGTACCAAAAATTGGTACCAACTTTTTTGCAGACTTAGCGCTGATTTAGACAGATTTAGGTCTAATGCAAATCACTTTTGACGCGAGTTTTTTACTAAATGGAGTTTTTAACGAAATGCAAAGTTGGGAATCAAAAATTAGTATAATTAAGGCTGATAACGACAGTTTAGTCATGCTGACTTAGGGTTCATTTTCAAGTTCGTACTGCAAACGTCACACGCCGAATTCGCTCAGTGTGCGCTGGCCTTAAGAATATTAGATCAATAATTTCTCAAGTTGTTTATACGCAGTGTGATACCGGCTGAATAGCATCACTTTAATACAACCCATGGGTGACGTAAAAAGCAACCGAGGGATAAATTCATCTAGGGAATGGGGAACAGCGTTCCCTACGAAAGCAATATCTCGCACTGCGCTCGGCAATTCGCTTTCCAAGTGTGATACAAAGGCAATATCTTCCAATAGGGGGAGGCCCATGTCCAGCAGTGGACTGTTGTGGCTGTTAATGTAATGATTTCTTAAGTGGTTCTTGGTTTGAGATCCTCGAAGCATGGCCGAAGATAGATGAAGTTCTTTTTGTTGGGATTGAAGTGTTCATGGCCCTGAAAATCAAAATACGTTTATAATAAAACAGTCTAAAATTTTTGGTTCATAAAATTGTATTCTATAATACAACATTGAAAATGAATGTGAATACTTTCCAGTTCCAAAAAGTGGTATGTTTAAAATCTTTTACTATGTATGCAATTTTTGCAGATGATTATATTCTAGAGATGAACAACTTTTTCTTTGCAATAAAACAATTTTAAACAAATTTAAGATCCTGGATACCCCACCCATTATGTCAGGTTCGATAAGGCAGCAATCCTAGCGAGAGAGAAGAGATTAATTCCTAGGAAAGTACGGGAAGCCATAGAAATACAAAAACATCCGAATGTCAACAGAGATACTGAATGGGGAATCTTATCAACTTGGACTCCGCTGATTACACAGCAGAAGAACCAGATCCAACATACTGTAAGACCTATTACACAAGGAACGGTTTCAGCATTCTGCGTGGAACCGGTACGTTACGCTCGCTAGGCAATTAAGAAATAGATGGCGGTAGAACAGAAATAATTTATATTCTAAATAATGACGTCTACGCCTCAGTCATCCGTGACCACGGGCTCTGTAAAGAGCTCGAAACGTAGGTTTTGTAAAATCCAAAATAAACACAAATTAAATGGTTTTATTGTGATGAGTAATAGTTTTTAATTTATAATAGTTTTGTTTAAATTAATGCTTTTTAAAATTAAATACTAGTAACGAGAATAATCTTGAAAATTACATAAATATTTTTATGGAAGAGCGAAATCTTTTGACACAAGCATTTATTTGCTTTAAAGGAGTTTTCAAACCTGGTTAAATGTACATAGAAAATACATTAAGAAAATGAAATAAATAATTTTAATTTTAATAGTTGCGCAAACTTAAGAAAATATAATAACTTTTACTTTGGAACAGGAACAGTAGTATAGTGTCATAACATACCTTGGACCAGTCGTAGCCGACAGCGTACGCGAATATCTGCCCGCTGTGGTTGAAGGCGCACTTCGTAAGCGGCTGGTCGATGGTCTCGGAGGCCTTGAGTTTGGTGCGCGCGTCCTTGTCCCAGAACGAGTAGGAGCCGTCCGACCCGACCGTCGCCAGCGTGCCGTGCACCGGGTGGAACGCTATGTCGTTCACCGCGTAGATATCCTGCAAGGAAACGGTCATTGCTCAAATTGTTGCAATATGAATACTAACGGCTGAAGCGTAGAATAGCAGCACCCAATTTCTGTAGAGTCGTAAGAGGCGACTTAGGAACTTGAGGGTAGCATAGCATGTGTATTGCAATTTTAGGCGATGGACTGATAACCTGTCACTATGGCGTTCTAAAATTTTCTGAATGAGCCTCAAATGTTTGTCAGACGTGGCGTGAATGTATGTTTTTGCGGCCGTTTACGCTCTGCCTACCCCGCAACGCACGGGATTAGAGGCGTGATACCGTAGGCGTGGCATTACCCCATTTCTTTTCAGTGGGAGTCGTGAGAGGCGACTAAAGAGATCGAGGTTTACATGTGTATTGCAATTTTAGACGATACCACAGAATAATAACTAGTAACTAGCGTTAACGATACACAAAATACGCACACTTAAAGACGACACTAATTTTATTAGCCTACCAAATTAGCGAGCAAATCTGACGAGGATGCATTTCGTCGCGGAACTTTCGTCGCGTGGACTATAGAAAACATTTGATATGCCGACAAACAATTAATAAATAGTTGAATATCAAACTTTTTCAAACACTTCCCGCGTAAGATATAAATTTTTTGAAAACTTTATATCTAACACGGGTTTTCAAAAAATAATGAATAGTTATTCGACGATCGGGATTTAGATGTAAATTTACTGCCTACAGTACAATTTTGCAAGTCTCTAAAATTTTGGAACCAACACAACACCCGTTGAAGAGTCATTATCATTAAATGTTGGTAGGAAGGCGAATGCTGACCTGGTACCCCTGCGCGGGCGCGTTGGAGCGGTGACACTTGAAGGTGAAGTTGTCCTTGGGGTTGGCGGGGTTCACGTACTGTATGGCGACGCGCCCCTCCACGCTGCCCAGCGCGAACCCGGCCGGCTGCTTCGTTTTCTTGTCCTGGACAAAGGAATTGCTTTCGTTAAGGGCCTGCCTCGAACTTTTTAACGTCCCTTTCCCACTAATGGCAAATCCTGTGTGTGAGAACAGAGCGGAATCGCCATATTTAGTCGATATTTCACTCTTTTGGAAATTTTTCGTCAAACAAGTAATCAAAAAACTGTACGACAAGAATGAAGTAAAGTACAAGACGTATTGTATTCGCAAAAAATTATAATGTTATGTTCATAAGATTGCTACACACTACGCAAAAAAGTGTAAAAATAGACCAAACTTTTAAAAATAAATCTATCGAGCAATCTTTCTTTAATCGTGTTTTCCTGCGACAAAAATCTAGATAATATAATGAAAAATAGTTTACATAAAAATAAGGTGCTTATCGTATTCACCAACAAAATTGCGTGTATCCAAAAATACCTATTTTCTCACGACTCGCCCTTAAGTACTGGACTTGACGCGTTGTTTCTCAACACATTCCGTATGGTGGGTTAGAAAAGCCACCCTGTTTTACCCGTGGGTGTGGCGGAAACCAGTTAAGGCGAGTGTAGCAGTGAACGGCCTCGACAGTGACGACACTTTAACTTTAATAACAGCGAATATTTCATTGTGTTTGCAGGTTCTATTTAATCTTAAGGATAATACAAAAAACTTGGGCAACAGACATTCTGATAGATTGTTTAAGTTAAGTGGCGCCACTGTCGAGGTAGTTCACAGCTACACTCGCTTTATAAGGTATAAATAATAATTCATTCACAGAAAACGCCGCTGCCCATTTTTCTGGATTAATTTATCCCTAGCCCCTTTTATTTTAAGAAATGGGCAGAAGCGTTTCTATATCTTGCACGACGCTCGCCAATCTTTCGGCCAATGTGATGTAGAGTAGAATCTTTTCTGTGCTAATCGGCTGGTTAGCCGGAAGAGAATGCCACATGGAAATACTTTTCAGCTTTTTTACAATATGGAATGTTTTACACATACCACCAAAAAATATTTTCATTTAAAATGTAGCCAAGACGAGAGCATTATATGGCTAACATTATGAAAAACATATCATATAGAGTCAATTTTTGAATCTACCAAGCCAAATTTCACAAACTCTCACACTCAGTTAAAACGTATTTTAGATATCAATAAAATCTAAAGTATCAAAGCTGTGCAATTGAAACTCAGTATATTCAATGAGGTTACTATTGACAACATATCCCGCGAATTTAATCAATCTGGTAAATCGGGAACCAAAATTATGAGGGTTAAAATATTAAAAATACGATTGCTTTCTGAGATAAAGCCTAGCCTATGACACTCGGGATTATGTAAGGATTCTTCCGATACAATTCCCATTAGAACCTGTTCAGTGGTAAACCAGTTGTAGTACTTTAAAGAATTGCACATATATGAACTCTAAAAACATTACACTTCTTCTTTGGTTAAGCCGCCGTGTAAAAAAAACTACGAAGCACTTCAAGGGCGCGTTCATGCTGTTTCTCCCAGTCGATATTTTCTCCGATGACAGGTCATAAAACCGCGTTATAGCACGCCAGTCAGGAGAAATTTTCTACCATGCATGCGCTCCAAAACTGTCAAAGTATAAAAGAGCGACGAAAGATATATTATCCGTGGTCCATTGAACGCACCCCAAGAAAATTTAGTGCCCTCGCTGGCTCGTGAGCTGCGCTTAGTCGTCTTTCCTTGCTTCCAGATAGAATGTTACCTTGAAAATAGCGACGCAGCGGTGTTGGTGCTTGAGCGGAGACTCGATGCGCTTGAATTCAGCCGGCTTGCCCTCCAGCGTGTAGAGGCACACGCCCCGGTCCGCCGTGCCCACCACCGCCATCGGGTAGTCCTGCAAAATATTGGAAGGGACAATAAATAACGTAAATACTTTCAAAAAGGAGTAAAATGTTACTAGTGACCGATAGCGAGACCTTAAGACGAGCTGGTGATAAAAAAATCTTGTGACAAAAAATTAAAAAAAGAAATCGTGTGACACCGAGCCGTCCAACGACCCGATAAACTCTGGTGTCAGATTTTTATTTTCTACTATGTCTGACATGGTTGTGTAACGACCGCCGTCTAAATAATCATGGACATCAACCGGGATCGACGGCTTGACGTGCCCGCCGAAGCACGGAACCATCTTTCTTTTCGGACAATCAGGTGGCTCAGCCTGCAATGTCGTAACTAGACTATATAAATATCAACTCTGTGAGTGCCTTACCGAGAATCGAACCCGGGACCTTTGTGTCGCACTACCACTGCGCCACATCGGCCGTCGTAACTTGTCCATAGTAACAATTTAATTGTTTTTAATCCACTTGTCAAGTCTGTTTTTAAAACTACCTTTTAACGGATGGATCGCTTCTTATTTCCTGCGGCAGTTTGTTCCAAAATACTTTCAAATATAGAGTGAAATTTTACTAGTGACCGATAGCGAAATCTTTAGACGGGTTGGTGATAAGGAACAACTTTCTTTAAGGAACATAGATTAAAATATGACAAAAATATTTCAAGTTTCCATAGTAACTTAAATCAGCTGGTGAGCAAATTTTGTATTGGAGAGTACGTGTGTGTCTTGGGGAAAGTTGTTCCATTTCATACCAGCTCGTGCTAAGTTTTCGCCTTCAGTCACTAGAAAAATTTCAACCTGTATAAAAGAGGCCAACTCAAAAACGATAGCTGTTGTCAAACGTTGGCAATCGCTGCTATAGATTTTGCACAATCTGTATTAGGCGTATCCCATTGATACGATAAGAAGAAGACACTATATTCATATACAAAAATGCTCGAAGTTTATACGTCCGCCGGCGGCCAAGTAGCACCATTGTAAGCATAGAAAATGTATGGAAAGAATTATTTGTCTGCTGGCGTGCAAATTTGCAACAAGCGATCCGATCGGTTGGCGGCGGTGCTGGACGAAGATTCTTCGACACAAGCCAACAAACTAAAATAACAACAGTATACTTACCACGTCCGCGCAGTAGCAACGCTCTGACAAATTCATTGTCATGATGGGCACTGCACTCCTTGTGTCCCAAAACTGCAAAACACAAACACCATTTCATGTAATAGCACGTTCACACCATGCACCTGCTCCTGCTCCTGCCGCTGTCGCGAATATTGCTCGAAATACTGCCGCGGAAGTATCAACGCGAGTGAGTGTTTACATACTGCCGATATACTCTTCGCGCATCAATATGAGTGAGCGGGATAACAATACATTCCACACGCGTTCGTGCTGCCGTTCCTTTGACTCGCGCACGAAAAGCCGACATTCGAGGGAGCACGGGAAGTGGCAGCGGCATGACGAGTAGCAGCGCGAGTAACATGTTCACAGTCGCGCTGCCCACTTTCCTTACTATTTTCCTGCCCATATTGGCATTGTGTGAACGTGCTATAAGATGAGGAAACAGAATATTCTTAATGAAATTAGGATACCGCACGCGTCGAGCGTCACGCAGCGCGGCTCTTGTATTTTGCCGAATCTAGCCCGGTGGCCGCGACGACGCTCAGAGAAATGAAGTATGTACTTGTAAGCTGTAAAACTGTCTCAAGATGTCATATCAGCACAGAAAACCAATATGTTTAAAAACAAACTCAAATGATTGACCCTCAAACTTTTGTCAGACGTAATGTTAATATCCGTTGAACGGCCGTTAACGCTCTGCCTACCCCGTAAGGGATATAGGCGTGATTTATGTATGTTTGTATGTACAATCTTGATAAACACTTAAAAATATAAAATGGAAAGAGATAAAGTGAACAGTGAACATTGTGAAACAGGCACCATCAGTTGTTACAACTGCCTGCCTGATAAAATATAATAATAATAATAAATAAACTACATTATAATAATAATAATAAACTACATTATTGCTATAAGTGTATCATTCCCAGATGGCGTAGTGGATAGTACCCCTGCCTGCTACGCCGAGGGTCATGGGTTCGATGCCCACAGCCCACAAGACACAAACATTTGCTCAGTAAATTTTTGTGTTTAGTCTGGGTATTTTCTAATTATCATGTATTTATTTACAAAAAATAAAGTATACAAGTTTTAATTTCAGCTATCTATTTACATTGTAAAAGCTTCACTTAGTTTGGGGCTAGATGGCGCTGTGTGAATTTGTGCAGGATATTATTTTTTACCTTGAGTACCAAATTTTAAAACACTTCCCGTGTTATGTATATAATTTTTGAAATCTGGGCTACAGCAGCTCGTCTCCTGCCCGCCAATTTTGCAAGTGTATCTTAATGCCAGTAACGCGTGGCACGGCTCCATCTACCGTCTATCATACAGTCACTGTATGATATACACTGCTGAGATACGTCTTCTACGAGACGATGTTTCATCCATGAACACTCGGTTGACTCAAATGTCTAGCTCTTTAAATAAATGTGAAACAGGCCTCCTCAATGTACTTACCCAGCTTGGTGAATCGGAAAGTCGGATTAAGGAACTAGAAGACCGCGACGAAAAAAAAACTGCCGAAATAACAATTCTTACCAAACAAGTACTGGAATTAAAAGAGCAGTTGCACAGTCAATCTCAATTTTCTTTACGTAACGAGATCGAGATCGCTGGCATCCCTGAGAAGCAGAACGAGAGTCTCTATCATTTGGTGTCTTTGACGGCTACAAAAGCTGGAATGGAACTACAGGAAGAGGACATTGATTGGATAATTAGAGCGGGTCCCAAACGAACACCTTCAGAGGGTCAAAATAATTTCTCTCGTCCTATCGTAGTGCGCTTCGTAAGAAGACTAAAACGCGACGAACTCCTTAAAGCTGGCAAAGCTAGGAAGAACATCACTACCAAGGGTTTCAGTGAGGCGATGGATGAGAAAAAAATCTACATAAACGAACGACTGACCCGTGATACTCGCTTGTTATTTCGAGACGCCCGTAGTCGCAATGCCGCCGCTGGATACAAGTTTTGCTGGGTTCAAAATGGAAATGTTTACCTCAGGAGAAGGGAAGGAAGTCCAGCGATTCGCATCCAATCAAAAGCGGAGCTTATGGAGCACCTTGAACGTATTGCTGGCTGATCCCAGTTTGTTTATATTGTTTATATTTGTAATCAGTTTACTTTTAACACGCCTAATGCATGAGAATTTATTTTTATGGCATATAATATTTATTATTTATATGTATATTATTTACTTGAAATTATCTACAAATATAATTTTAATCACGTGTACAAACTGTTGTAAATGTCTCCTAAAAACGGAAAAACCACATAAAATCATGACAGAATCGTTATCAGCTCTACATGAAGCCCTTATACCATTTCACAAATGGCCAACCTAGACCTGCTGGATGATCTCGACAATACCCTAAATGTTCCCTGTCATGTTTGTAATTTCCCTGAAAATTGTATAAAAATTTTGGATAACACCTACAATTTCAGAATTCTAAGTTTTAATATCAGAAGCCTTCAACGGAATTTTGATTCCTTTCTTGTACTGCTAGGGCGTCTTAACGTGAATTTAGATGTTATTATACTGACGGAGTGTCACTTGGGGACATCGTCTATTATTCGAAGTATTGATGGATACAATCACTATCGTACAGCCAATATTTCAAATCAAGCAGGTGGAGTGGTAGTGTACGTTAAGAATGTATGGGCTGCCATCGTTAGTGAACCTAATATTAATGATTGTGACAGCCTGTGCATTTCCATTCAACAAAGCTTGAACATACTCGCGATATATCGCTCGCCATCCTTTAAAAAACCAGAATGTTTCTTAAAATCAATCGAAGGATTTCTTAGCGACATCAATTCAGCGAATGCTAATACTGTTTCGGTGATAGCAGGTGATATAAACATTAATATCCTTGAAGATAACGCGACGGTTGACAATTTGCTTTGCGTCACAGCTGAATCAGGTTTTGTGCCAGCAATTACTTTACCTACACGAAATGGGTCCTGCCTGGATCACATATACGTTCAATCAAAAATACACCCAGTTGTCGGGATAGTCTGCAAGAGTGATATTACTGATCATAATGTGACAATTGCGGGAATTGCTTCTGTCCATAAAAGACCAAAAAAAAATAGAATTGTAACTAAGATTGACTTTGATGCTCTTGAATCGCAACTAAAAAACGTTGACTGGTCAGATGTATTAAACCAAACTGATGCTTCCGATGCAGCTTTGTTATTCGTAGAAGCACTGGTCAACTTTATTAAAAACAACACAAAGCAAAGTAGGATTAGTCGATCTAAATATACTCTGAAAGACTGGATGACTCCAGGTCTTCTGAGATGCGCCCGTCATCGTGACAGTCTGCACCTGAAAGTAAGAAAGGACCCCAATAATAAAATATTAGAAACCTCCTATAAAAGGTACCGTAACTTTTATGACGATCTCCTCACTAAACTTAAAGCTCAAAATGATAATGCAAGACTTATGGAAAATAGGAACTCGTCCAAGGGTATGTGGAATACTATTAAGGATATTTGTGAACTAAATACCAAACGCTTTCCGAACTCAGAGCTGCTCACCTTCAAGAGTTCACCCCAGGAGTCACTGTCGGAGTGTAATAACTATTTTGCGACGGTGGGAGAAAATCTTTCACGTCGAATTCTAACCAATCTAGGAACGACGGAACTCAACCTCGCCGGCGAGTCTTATGTTAAATTTAATTCACCTCACTCCTTTTTCATGACTCCAACGGACACATCCGAAGTGAGATCCATTATTAAGTCATTGAAAACTGATAGTGCACCAGGTATTGACGGAATTACTAACAACTTAGTAAAACACATTTGCGAGTTAATACTTGAACCCCTGACTTATATTTTCAATCTTAGTCTCTCTTCAGGGACTTTCCCGAATTGCTGGAAATCTGCTGCCGTAGTACCTATACACAAAGGTGGCTCCACTACGGTTCCCTCCAACTATCGTCCAATCTCACTTCTTTGCACGTTCTCAAAAATCCTTGAAAAAATAGTGAACAAGCGTTTAACTGCTTATCTTGAGTCACACAGCATCTTGTCTGAACAACAGTTCGGATTCCGAAAGAATAAATCGACCGAGGACGCAGTCAGACAACTCATAGATAAAATTGTCTTGGCATTGGACTCCGGGCAAGCGTGTGTAGGTGTTTTTTTGGATTTGGCAAAGGCCTTTGACACGGTTTCGCATCCGATACTTCTGAAGAAGCTAGAAGGCATTGGCATTCGGGGTGTTCCTCTCGAATGGTTTGCCAGTTACCTGTCAGATAGAGAGCAACAGGTCAAATTGGACCATTACATTAGCAGTCCATCTCCTGTGCGCTTTGGCGTACCACAGGGCAGCATTCTAGGCCCGACGCTATTCACAATCTACATTAACGACATTTTGAATCTCTGCAGGCACAATGATAAGACCGATATTCTATGCTACGCTGATGACACAGCAATTATTTTTCGAGGAAGATCATGGTCAGAAGTTGTTAATGCAGCTGAAAATGGTTTGACAGAAATTATGAAGTGGCTAAATCGAAACTTATTAACCGTGAACACAGAAAAAACCCAATTCCTCTGTTTCCATAAAACTGCTGCATCTAAACCACCGGAACAAGCAAATGAGATTCAGATACACACTTGCGACCGTAACCAGACCAGAATTTGCAACTGCAAAACTTTGAAAAGAACCAATTCTTTAAAATATCTAGGTGTAATACTGGACGAAAGGCTTACGTTTTCTTCTCACGTCTCTGCTCTCTCTGGCAGGGTACGTAAACTAGTAAATGTTATGAAGCTTCTACGCCAAGGAGCAAATAAGTCAATACTTTTATTGGTCTACACTACCCTGTGCCAATCTTTGCTCATGTATTGCATCACGGTGTGGGGTGGAGCTGCTAAGACCCTAATGATATCTCTGGAGAGAGCACAGAGATCGGTACTGAAGGTGGCCTTTCGAAAACCTTTCAGATTTCCCACAGCTTCTCTGTTTGAAGAAACTCAGGTCCTCTCTGTGCGCCGTCTGTACGCTCTGAGGATATGCCTTACTTATCATAAAGCGCTGCTTGGAGCGCCGGAGGTTTCTCAACAGGATGCCACCCGTCGTCTTCAAATAAGGGTGCCACCTTGCAAGACTTCCTTCGCTCAACGATTTAGCAGCTTCCTAATTCCTTTTATATATAGATCAGTGCAAAAGCAATGCTGCCTTAAAGAACAAACTACCCGTGAGGCAAAGATAAAACTCCACAAGTGGCTTCTTTCACTAGACTATCAAAATACTGAGGCATTACTCACAGTTGTAAAATAAAACTGAGTTAGAATTATTATATTTTGATACTCTAGCTTAATAAATCGTTATTGACTTATGCATGTATTTACATTATTTATTTGTAATTTATTAATATTATATATTGCTATTATTGAATTAAAATACCTATTACTATTTATTTATTTTATTTATATAACTCGGTAATCCTTTTTTATCCTTTTTTACTTTTCATCTTTTTTTTTTTTTGTATTTGAATGTTTAATTTTAACTTGAAAGTTGATAAATGTATCCCTTCTACTGCACTACTAATGATCTTGTATTTGTTAAACTGTTTCTGGTCGCCCACGATACAGGTTTTCCTAGTGTGGGGACCGTTGGTAAACCCTAAGTTTGTCATATGTATATTTTTTGGTAAATAAATAAATGCTTATTATTATTATTATTACTGGGTATTAGTTGCAAAACTACGGAAGAGGCGTCGCCACTAGTAATGGCGAAAGCCGCAGGTTCAAATCCTGCCCACGCTTGAAAATTTTGCAAGTGTTCAAAAAAATCTTTTACCTTGAGTGTCTTATCCCAGGAGGAGGTCATCAGACAGGTGTAGTTGGGTGCCTTCACCCAATGGCACGTCCGGACCGGCGCGTCGTGTGCCGCCACCTTAATACAACAACAGTGTTTTTTTATATACGGTGAGGGTATTTTACTTGGGAATATCTAGGTAATGACAAATTGCAAATCCTTAGCAAGCTTTAAGAAAGCACTTAAATCCCACATTTTAAGAGCCTAGTCTAATATGTTGTGGTAATATGAATAATACCACATCCAGCAACCTGATGATCCGCGTAAACAGTCGACGATACAGCAGCAATTAATAAATATCTCACCACCCGCAAGTTGATATAACATGATTTGTTTTGAGTTTAACTTATATTCAGCTTTGTGTCCGATATCTTAGAACAACTTTTTATTTTGTAAAGTTTCTCATATAAGTGAATTCATGTATTATTTTTGAGAAATAAAATTTCTTTAACCGTAATGACAAGCTTGAAGAAAGAGCTTTAGCCAATATATCTTCAAAAGATGTCCTGCATTTCTGCAAGGCGAAGATTTGAGGAGGTGACGTTGCCAGAGCACCAGTGAACCCAGTGCCCTAAACCTGGGAATTGGGTGAAATAGTTCCCGCCTAGCGGAGCTGATCACCCGTCTGCGAGCTCCGCAGACGTCCCAACCCGAGGAAGAAGAAGAAGAAGATTTTACTTGTGACTTAAGACAGGGTGGTGAAAAGGAACATCTTTCCCCAAGAAACATAAGTTGAAATATGTCAAAAAAATGATTTTCCATAGTAACTCAAATCAACTAATGGGCCATTTTGTACGGGAGGTCCAAAAATTAAGTTTTTCGTTTAATGTTCTTATGGGAAAGTTGTTCCTTATCAGTGATAAGTTATCACCAGTCCATCTTGAGTTTTTGCTATTAGTCAATAGTAAAATTTCTCCCTTTATAACTTTTTAAACAAAACTATTGTGGGATAGACCTGATATATTAACTTAAATGAGTGTTATTTATATTGAAACCAAGATTAACAATTGCAAATAAATACTTCAAGAAGTGACACTTTGCAATATTCCCCTAGAAATATAGGGGATAGGGTTAAACCTCCATGTGAATTAAATTAAGTAAATTGCCGTGTGATGCCGGCTTAGAATAGCATCACCCCATTTCTTACCAATGGGTGTCGTAAGAGGCGACTAAGGGACTCGAGGGTTAGATGTGAATTGCAATTTTAGGCGATGGGCTGACAACCTGTCACTATGGTGATACACAGTTATCTGATTGTCCCTCAAACTTTTGTCAGACGTGGTGTTAATATCCGTTTTACGGCCGTTAACGCTCTGCCTACCCCGTAAGGGATACAGGCGTGATTTATGTATGTATGTATGTAAATTGCCGTGTGATTTTGGCTTAGTTAGTAGCATAACCCCATTTCATTTCCGTGGGTGTTGTAAGAGGCGACTAAGGGATTTGAGGGTTAGATGTGTATTGCAATTTTAGGCATGAGCTGACAATATGGCACTATGGCGATACACAATTGAGTTTCCCTCACATGTTTGTCAGATGTGGCATAGTTATTCATTGATTACGCGTTTACGCTTTGCCTACCCCACAAAGGATATAGGTGTGATATTTATTAATAAAACCTCCCATACAAAATGTATCTCAAGTAAATTTTTTCATGTTACAGCCTATGTTTCTAAAGGACAGTATGTGAAATATTAATGTAAGTATGTATGTTTATAATATTATTATTATAGTAGGTTTTGTATGTAGCTATTTTGTTTGGGTGTTTTCTATGTATAATATGTATTTAAACTATATATGTAATACTATCAGCTATTTAGTTCCCATAGTACAAGCTTTGCTTAGTTTGGGGCTAGATGGCACTATGTGAAAATGTCTAGGATATCTTATCTTATCTTATTTCAAACAACACAATATTTTACTGAAATGGTGGAAAAAATCTTGTTAGATGTGGCAATAGCAAATATTTTATGGCTGTTACACTCTGACTACCTCTCAAGGGATAAAGTCGTGATATGTGGATGTGTATGTAATCTTTTATTATAAAATACCTGAACTGCCTGGTTTGCTGCTAGATCCCAGCACTTGACACTTTTGTCTGTAGAAGCCATGAATATTTTGGTACCATCCTAAAAAAAACCAGATATATATTAAAAGGTAAAACAGATTAATAATTACAAACAAATCTTTAACTTTTAAGACAACACGGAACAAACTCTTATTATTTTTGTTGTTCATTTGTTATGGCGATGTATTGGGACCACACAGAGTGCCAGGCGAGATGCGTGAGCATGCATTGGCACTCAGCCTGAGGAAGGACCATTGCTAGTCCAAATATGTCGCCATAACCCACAACAAAAATAATAGTGACTTCGTCTTGCAAGTTATAGTTATGTCTCACTTAAGTTTAAATTGTATAAAGAAATCTTTCTTCTTTACTATAATTGAGATGAGATAGAGATCTCATTTCTTTCCCCCGGGTCTCCTAATCCTAAGAGACAACTAAGGGACTCAAGGGGTTTATGTGTATTACATATTTAGGCGGCAGGCAGACAACCTGTCACTATAGTGATACATGATTTTCATAAAATGGCCTTCAAATATTGATCAGATGTGGCAATAACATCCATGTTTTAAGGTTGTTAACACCTGCCTACCCTGCACGGGATAGAGGCGAGAAATGTTTATGTATGTAGAATGGGGAAAAAGAGTACATAGAGTAGATGTAGATATCAAGTTAAAAGAAATATAATACTCACATCATGCCAAGCAACATCAAGTATAGGGCCTTCCATCGCCTGAACAGCTTTTGGGACTGTCTTGCCAGATGCTTCTACTTCCCAACATCGCACCTGAAACAGAAACATATATAAAAACTAAGACATCATGCTTTATAGTTCATACCAAATCGTAGGTATGCACATGAGGAAAATATACTATTCTATCTATCTAATCGAAACACTGAAAATCTACAATGTGGGCTCGAGGGAAACATTGAGCTTTCATTAGTTTATCTGAAGCCGATATCTAAACAATTTTCATTTACTAGACCTAACATTTCAGATAGCATACGTAAGTTTCTAGAAAGGATATTGTTTATTTTAAGCTCATCATACCTTGCAGTCCCAGCTCCCAGCGATAAGAAATGTCTGTGGGACACTTGGAGGGGAAAACTCTAGCGAAGATACTGTGTCTTCGGGGGGCGAAGTCACCTCCAAATCTTTGTTTGGATTAGCACCGCCACCGCCAAGTTGGTTGAACATTATGTACTGTTTCTACACTTCTTATATGGAATTTATGGCTAGGGTAAGAATGAAGCGAGTAGTTGAGTGATTTCAAGAGGTTTTCACAAGTATTATTCGAAAAGATAGCACAGTAAACAGTTTCAGCGCCTTGTTGATATCGGATTTTTTTGAAAAAGTGAGGTTATTTTTGTAGTGTACAATCGAGCTGTCAATAGTGTTGGGACCAAGTTGGGCCAATATACATCGTTATAGGCCAACATCGGCAAGTGTTGTCTATGGATTTTCCATCAACAAAAGCAATTTCCGAACGAAAGCACGCCGATGACAAACAGCTTTTGGAGGCGCCGGATGGCGCCGGTGAAATTAAAGAATGGGTTAACTGTACAGGTGGTTTTAATTAACTTTGAGCTGGTCCTACCTATGACACTAACACTCTTACATATAACACGGAAAACTGAGGAGGCGCAGCTGGTACGTGCGCCTGCAACCAAAGCTAGAGCTGGACTGTCTCAGAAAGAAGATCGTGACGGGTGACGTGTGCTGGATTCAAAAATGATGTTCCAAAGAGATTAATCCAAACGAGGCGACAACACCGCCACATCACCCCCCCACGGAGAAAGATAGCTAGTATAAAAAAACGTAAATTCGAACAAGCGAAATTATACAAAACAAATTTCGAAAACATAAGAATGCACACTACCTGCTATGCAAAAGAAAATAAAAAGTAAAAAGTTGAATTACACTAATAAAATTTAAAATTATAAATCTAAAATGTCCCTAAACCTCACTCTTCTGCCTGACCTGGTGATGACAGGGGCATGAGCTACGGATGAAGGAGTGAGTAGGGCGGTTGAAGGTGAACAAACACGAGATGATGGAGACAAAGGAGAGGATGAAGGAATGCCTGGAACTGGTAACGAAGACGCCACGGCAGGCAAAACCGACGACCTGCTAGCCTGGTCCTCGATCGGATCAGCCTCGGTGTAGGCTGGCTTGACGCGATCGACGCTTACTGTGACCGGCTTGCCTCTCACCTCTACAGTGAGCATTTTATCTCCCCTCTTGACGATCTTATACGGTCCGGAATACGGTGGCTGCAACGATCGCCTCACGCTGTCATCCCTCAACCAGATGTGGGTGGCTGCAGCCAGGTCCTTAAAGACAAATGTTGCAGGCTTGGAATGACGAGTTGCGGGGACAGGTCTTAAAGCTTCCATCCTTCTTCTTAGCTGCGATACGAAACCCATGTCATCAGGAAAGGTTTCCGGCCCCGTTGGCGGAACGACCAGTTCACCAGGGAGGCGCAGCGTCTCGCCGTACAGCATTTCGGCAGCAGAGCATCCGAGATCCTCTTTGAGAGCGCTCCTCATCCCGAGAAGCACGAGGGGCAGGGCCTTGGACCATGTGCCATGGTGGCACATCAGTGCTGCCTTCAGCTGCCGGTGCATTCGCTCCACCATGCCGTTAGCCTGGGGATGGTAGCTAGTCGTGCGGATCCTCTTGCAAGCACACACGTTCATGAGACGCTGAAATAAATCCGACTCAAACTGCCGTCCTTGGTCGGTGGTAACATTTACTGGCACACCGAACCTGGAAATCCATCCTGCAATAAACGTATCAGCAACCTCTTCGGCTGTTATGGAAGACATAGGCCATGCTTCGGGCCACCGCGTGAACCTATCCACAGCAGTAAGACAGTAAGTGAAACCATTAGAGTAGGGCAACGGACCAATGATATCGAGATTCACATGAGCGAAACGTGCGGAGGGGCCTGTATAACTACCAAGCGGTGAAGAAACGTGTCGCGTGACCTTGTTTCGTTGACATTCGAGACAGGAGCGCGCCCAGGTACTACAATCTTTGTGAATGCGCGGCCAGACGTATCGGTCAGCTACCAGGCGTGCGCTCGCGCGCGCACCAGGGTGACTGAGATCGTGAAAGCGCTGAAACGCTGGACGACGGAACGACGCAGGCAAAAACGGCCGTGGCTTCCCGGTCGAGGTGTCGCATGTGATCGAGATGTCCGTTCCTGGAATTAAAATCGGTTCAAGTTTGAGCGAAGAGTCCGTGCGCAACCTGATAAGTTCGTCATCAGATGCTTGAGCTCTTGCAAGTGCGGCGTGGTCCTCAGCCAGTGAAATGGACTCAACGCGCGACATGGCGTCTGCTACGATATTCTCGGGGCCCTTGATGTACACGATGTCCGTGGTAAATTGGCTTATGAACGAAAGCTGGTTGAGCTGCGCTGGAGGAAGTTTGTCGCGGCGCTGTGCGAATGCGTAGGTTAGAGGCTTGTGGTCCGTGAAAATCCTCACGTGCTGAGCCTCAAGAATATGGCGGAAGTGCTGAACGCTCTCGTAGACAGCTAGGAGTTCCCTATAATACGCGGGCCACTGCGTCTGTCTGGGCTTCAGCTTCTTGCTGAAATAGGCCAGCGGTTGCCAGTCGTCACTTTCGCTGGCCCGCTGCTGCAGGCATGAGCCAATATGCGTAGCGGAGGCGTCCGTGAACAACCCAAGCGTTGCATTGCAATCAGGATGCGACAACAGTGTTGCAGATGCCAGGCTATCCTTGCATTGGCAGAAAGCGTCTTCCAGGTCAGCAGTCCATGGGAAAGGCATCTTGCCCTTCCCCTTGGTGGCAGCGACAGCATCGATTAGGGGCGCTTGATACTTGGCAGCGCCAGGGACGTAACGACGATAAAAATTAATGATGCCCAGAAAACGTCGCATACCTTGCACTGTTTTGGGAGGAGGAAAATCCCTTATGGCCTGAATGCGGTCTTCGGGAGGGCGGGTTCCAGCTGCATTGAGACGGTACCCTAGAAAAGTGACTTCCTCAGCACCGAAAACACATTTAGCCAGGTTGATAACGACGCCGAACTCGTGAAGACGCTGAAACAGAGTGCGCAAATGGATTTCATGCTCGGCGAGATTCCTGGAGTGCACGAGAATGTCATCGACGTAAGCAAAGCAGAAGTCTAAGCCTCGAACGACCTCATCTATAAATCTTTGAAAGGTCTGGCCAGCGTTGCGAAGCCCGAAGGTCATGTAGGGAAACTCATACAACCCGAAAGGAGTGATGATGGCGGTCTTGCACACATCATCAGAATGCACCGGAATCTGATTGTACGCCTTGACCAGGTCGATTGTGCTAAACACAGTGGAGCAGGCAAGGTTCTGCGTGGCGTCTCCTATGTGACGTACCGGGTATCGGTCGGGAACTGTGCGTGCGTTCAACGCACGATAGTCACCGCAAGGCCGCCATGTGGCGTCCTTCTTGGGGACAAGGTGAAGGGGCGACGACCATGAACTGCTGGACGGTCGCGCGGTTCCTGCGCGGACCATGCAGTCGAATTCCTTCTGCGCAATGCGAAGCTTGTCCGGAGCGAGACGTCTGGGTCGGCAGGAAACCGGAGGTCCATCCGTGGTCTTGATGTAGTGACATGTCGTGTGTTTAACCTCACGATCGATGCCAGGTGGCCGGGTGATGCCTGGAAACTCGGCGAGCACGCGCTCGAAGGGCGAGTCTCCACAGGCCACCGCTTTGACGCTGTCCTGTGAGCAGCTGGCAGTAAACGCACGGACGGTTAGCTGGGTAGCCGCGTCGATCAGACGTTTGTGACGACAATCTGGGAGAAGGTTGTAGAAAGCTAGGAAATCCGAACCTATGATAGGAGTATTGACATCTGCTATGACAAAATTCCACATGAAAGCACGGCGCAGGCCTAAATCTAAATTAAGGCGGATGCACCCGTACGAAGGTATGGAAGTGCCGTTGGCTGCGCAGAGATCAAGCCCAACCTTGCTATAGCGTCCCTTTAAAAGTCGCCTTGGGTAACAACAAATGTCCGAACCAGTGTCCAGCAAAAGTTTTTGTCTGGTAGGCCGATCGAACACGAAAAGGCGGCGGCTGCTGCTAGCACGATCGGTATTCGCCGCTACCGACCGCCGCTCGGGTTTCCCTGGAATTTTGCATTGAGATCACAAGGAAGAATGCATTTATGGGCGCGATCCCCAAAACGGTTGTGGTACCAACATAAATCCTTGCTAGGAGACGGGCGGGAGCGGCTGCGGCTGCGATTGCGACTGCGACTGCGAAATCGATCAACGCTACGCTCTCGACGATGGACATCCCTAGGCCCGCCAGCGGTAAGCGCGGTTACCGCACGGGTCAGCTCGGCTACCTGAAATTTGATCGATTGAAGCTCCGACGAGGTAGACGGGGCTGCCTGTACCTCGCTAACCGCAGAAGGGCACGGAGAACAGTGGGAGTTGATCTCCATCAGCTTGTCAGCCAGCTCGCACAGCTCCTGGATGTTCTGCTCCTTTTGCGCTGCTAGAACAATTTGAAGTTGCCTAGGGAGTCGGTTGGTCCAGATTGTCACCAGCAGCTTGTCTGGAAAGGTTGGTCCAGCCTGGGACCGAAGGTGCCTCATGAAAGAAGAGGGCTTCCTGTCGCCGATCTCCTGATTTTCTCAGAACTGTGCTTAACAGAGACTGAAAATGTCTAGGAACTATCTGGGGCTACTGATGACGAATGAGCAGTATTCGCTCTACGGGTATAGGGTGGAGAATAGGATTGTATTCAATCCCGCTCCCTCTTCCCCTCATTTAATGGAGTCACTCTGGTTCAGCCTAGGCTATCAAGATTCTATCGTTATTGTAGTAGAAAGAAAGGGTGGCGACTATGAGTCGCTTATCGATTCAGGCCTAATACTTGATAGGGCCGCCGCAGACCAAACCGCCATTTTTGCGAGCGGCAGCTCGAGCACTTTTCATAGAAATCCGAAAATCACCCGTACGTAATTGATATATGGGCGATATTGGCCGGTGACAGCTAAAGTGCTCTGGCAGGTACGCGCGCCATTGTTCGCGCGGATGCGAGCGGCGGCGCGCGACAGACGCGCGGGTGCTCGAGCATGCTCGCGCTGCATCTTGAGTGCGCTTGTGTCCGTCTGGCGATGACAGGTCGACAGCGATCATTTTTTGGTGTGGCCATCAAAGTAGAAATAAAAAGATACTGTTTTTTTAAAATAAAATATATTAATTACTAACATGAGCTCACCTTAAGATCAACCTCATTATAATCAAAACTTTCAGGACTTTTATTTCAATTGTTTTAATTTTTCTAGTGGGGAAGACCCTTTTACATCTAAACTATTTTAATAAGTGTGTTCAATATGACTCTGCTGAAATTGGAATATTTGTCATAATAAAAATAGATGTGGTGAGTAGATATTCGTGTTGGTATTATTTCCTGTAACTGGATGCATCCCAACCACCGAATTCAATTTTAATATGATGTAGTTGGCAACACTGTCTAGCGCAACAGCGGACGCGCGCGCAGTTCTGCCCCTCCAGGACCCCTAGTACCCCTGACTTGTACCCCCAGGGGTACAACTGGGGTAATTGTGCCGCTCTAGTACCCCTAGGTGTACATTTGGTACATACTATGTCCCAGAAGTACCACTTAGTGTTTTTGTACGTATGTCCTTATGTTCGTATAATTCTTATAAGATAAACCAACCTCCTTCCTTACACTTTAAAGTACCAGTAACTACTTCATTTATTAAAGGCGGCTAGTATTTCCTGATATACAACATCATGGTTGTTTCTATCACTTCCAGAAAAGTTTATGGCAAAAAGCCAAAATATTGGGCATCAAAAAAATAATTGTGAACCTATTTGGTGTCTTGCCCCCTCTGCCCGAAGATAAGATTGCAGAGGGATGGGACTATATTCAGAGTTATGCTGATTTAATATCCAATAAAAATAGAAAAACATTCATAAAATATTTCAACAAATATTGGATGCCAAATAAACAAACGTGGTGCTGTTTTGTTGAAATCCATCGCACAACAAACACGTGTGAAGGCTGGAATAGCCAGTTTAATGCACAATTAAAAATGATTTCTGTTTTTTCTAATATCCTTTATTTATAAATGTTTTCATACTATTTCATATTTATTCAAAAATAAATACAGACAAAACCAGAGGAAAACATATCTGTTGGAACAGGGGTACTAGAGGGGCACAATTACCCCAGTTGTACCCCTGGGGGTACAAGTCAGGGGTACTAGGGGTCCTGGAGGGTTCTGCCGCCGGCTCGCGGATGCTCGCGGCAGCTCGAGCTGTCGCGCGTGTCCGCTTCTGCCGCTGAGGACAAATGTCACGAGATGACAAGAGCCATCGCGAGCAATTGTCGCGCGGCAGCTGTTAGGTTTGCGGCGACCCATATCCGTTCGGATAACAGGATCACTGATAATGTTAGCTTTTATGATTATGCTCACTCGAAACTATCTTCAAACTATGAGAGGAAGAGGCTTTGCGACGCTATTCGCAACGTTCTCTCTCTCAGACCTAACTATCGTTGGTGCGGAGCGGAGTACGAATCGCTCTTTCATGCAGAGATATATTCTAGATCTAGGGAGATATGCGGCAAGTTCCTTGCCGGACGGCATTATGGCTTGGAGTCTATTCCTACCGAGCAGATGCCTTCAATGTCTCTTTCTGATTTATCTGGACAAATATTCTTACAGGCTGAATCTCTGGAGGAGATTGGTCAAAGAAAACTCTTTGCTATCTTTCCTCCTATGTGTATTCCCGGATCTACTATCGTTTACGTTGGATCCTCGCCCGGAGTTGGCTGGAATCTAGCGTTAAAGAGTTTTCCTCACAGTCGTCACTCGGCCTACTGGCCTCATCATCACTCCTCCTAAGGTGCCTCATGAAAGAAGAGGGCTTCCTGTCGCCGATCTCCTGATTTTCTAAAAGACGCCGAACCTTTTCCTCGTACGAATCTGAAAACCTGCTGATAATGGCTTGCTTCAGCTGGGTGTACGGATCCTCCTTGGGAATGTTGAGTATAAGATCGTCCACTTCTTTGGTGCAGTCAACGTCAAGGTGCGCCACGGCGTAGTGGAACTTGGTGAGCTCGTTCTTTATGCCATTTATAAAAAACTGCGATTCGAGGCTACAGAACCATAAACTGGGGCGATCCTTGCAGAAAAGAGGAGTCCTTATCGAGACTCGGCTCACCTGGGTGGGGTTTTCGCCCCCACCTGCATTACCAGCAGCGCCGTTGCCGTCGCCGGCGTTGCCGCCGTCATTCCCACCAGTTTCAGACATACCGCAATAAAAACAGCAAACCGATAGGAATGAAAAGCAGGTTATGAAAATAAAGATGGGCAGAAGAGTGAGTAAAGATAGAAAAAATAGCAGCATGTATTGTTGCTAGTGGCCTAATAGCTCTAATAGCAGTTGCGGCTAATTATGTATCCCTAGTTACCTATGCGTGGTATTAAAATGTCCTAGCAAGAAAATAGTAGGTAAAAGGTTCTCAATTTAGGCCGAAAGGTATAAGAAGAAGATCGAACAAGGAATACAAACCATAGAAAATAGAATAGACAGAGAATTTTGAAAAAGTTTGACGCAGTCAGAATAATGAAATTGGCACGTCAAAGGTCCTTACAAAAAACAATCACTACAAAACACAAAACAATTCAAAAATAAAATGCGTAGTGGAGAGCGACGCCCTACGCGCCCTGCACGCGCGAACGGAGATACGCGTCGCGTAGCCAGGCGCTGATACGGCGCGCCCGCTCGGGCCCCGGCGTTACACGGACGTGTGGCCAGGCGCTGATGCAGCGCGCCTGCTCGGGCCTGACGGTGTGCGGCGCGGCCAGGGGCTCGGTCCGCGAGCCAGTTCCGCTTCCGCGCGTTGCAAGGCGGATGGCGATGGCGAGTCGTGCAGCGTCGTTGGGAGCGCGGATAGCGCGCCCGCTCGTTCCCAGGCGCGAAGCGTAGCCGGGAGCGCGGTCAGCGCGCCCGCTCCTGCCTCGGCGTGTTGCGGGGCCGTCTCGCCCCCTCGTGCCGTTGATTGTGTCTGGTGCGTCCGGGCACACTTAGGGCGGCGCGGCAGGGTTGCCAGCACCACCGGAAGACTCCTTCGCGTGGAAAAGTTGGGGTCACCAAATTTGGAGGCGCCGGATGGCGCCGGTGAAATTAAAGAATGGGTTAACTGTACAGGTGGTTTTAATTAACTTTGAGCTGGTCCTACCTATGACACTAACACTCTTACATATAACACGGAAAACTGAGGAGGCGCAGCTGGTACGTGCGCCTGCAACCAAAGCTAGAGCTGGACTGTCTCAGAAAGAAGATCGTGACGGGTGACGTGTGCTGGATTCAAAAATGATGTTCCAAAGAGATTAATCCAAACGAGGCGACAACACCGCCACAAGCTGATTGCCATACATGCCAAATGCCAAAAAGCTTTTGAATTTGAAGCGTCGAATAGCCAAAAAAAACAGCTTTTCTTCCACGTTTTCTTTTGTATTTCTTAATAAATTCATGCATTTATCGCTTCTTACCACACGCAAAGAGAGACCACAGCTCAGTACCAAACACTTTTCAGTACCGAAGTCTATATAACATACAATTCGATACTTGACTACGTAGTAGAGGATAAGTTTTTATGGTGTGTGTAGTGATAGTCAAGTAAGATGAGCTCTAACACGACGGAATACGTCCAAATCAAGGAGCTGAAGCCTGGTATGAAGAATATAAACGCCGTGTTCATAGTTCTAGAGGTCGGGCCGCCTACGCTGACCAAGGAAGCTCGTGAAGTAAGAGTAGAGCACGATTTACCAGCCTTTCTTTGTAGTCTTAGTTTTATAGCTCTAACATAAAGGCGTCACTTACAGTAAATATCACTTGCTTTACAATTTGTATGGACCGTGACTAATTGCAAAGATAATTTTAATTTTGTATGGGCATCTTTAATATAAGTATTATCACCGTGTGTGACGCCCTTGAACTGAGTGCTGTATGTAACATACCTATATAGAGTCCTCTCCTTTATTTTATAGTTTAGTATTCAGTGAATGAAAGCTGCCAAAAGATGTAGTCTCAGCCCCAAACATCAATATGTTCATGAATAACATAGAATAATAATAAAATAAACATTTTTTTATTTTTATTGGATGCAGTTGTTATTAGTTGTACATCAACTGCCTGCCTGCTCAAGCATAATAATAACCCCACTCATGTCTAGAAGAACCTGGTCGCTGTGAAAAAATTACCAGCATAATCCATACTAATATTATAAATCTGAGAGTTTGTGTGTGTGTGTATGTATGTTTGTTACCTCTTCACGCTCAAACGGCTTGACTGGTTTGAATGAAACACAGGTGGAACACAGGTAGAGTATAACCCGGAATAATGCATATTACCACGGGAAACTGAGTGGCAGCGGGTGAAACTGCTGGGCGGAAATCAAGTAATATAATAATTTCTAATTCTCGGGTTATTTCCTCTCAGAACTAATCTAGAGTTAAAATTACTACATAATTAATTCAGTTCAGTATCTACCTAATACCAGTTTTTGGTGGTAAAACATAGCTTCCTCTCCCTAATTAATTAATTTTCTTATAAGCCTAAAACCATTAAGTTTTTACTAAGAGCTACTAAAATTTTGCTTCTGCATATAAATAATTCTCAAATTCATAAAAAAGAAAGAGTTCATTTACAATTACATTTATTGTGAACAAGGCTATATTTTCTATTTACCAATTCATACCAACTTTTAATCCAGGTCCGAACACTCCGAGTAGCAGATGCTTCAGCGAGCGTGAACTTATCAGTGTGGGATGCACCGGGAGCATTATTACAACCAGGAGACATTGTCAGGTTGACGCGGGGTTATGCATCACTATGGCGGCAGGCTCTCACTCTTTACTCAGGGAAATCTGGAGATCTGCAGAAAGTTGGGGAGTTCTGTATGCTGTTCAATGAGCAAGTAAGTTTATGTAATGTTTGAAAGCACTGACCTTTGACAATACAGCAGGGTTACTGGTAATAAGTCACAATCCGTACAAAGGAAGAAACAGCACATGAAACTGAACGACTTTAAAGTTTTTAGGGTTCTGTTATGTCCCTCAAAAGGAAAAAAACAGAACCCAGAATCTCTTGTTCTCCATCTGTCTGTCAGTCGCAACCCGCTATGTTGCGAATGCTTGGAGATATTGAGTTGAAATTAAAACCATATACTCAGCTCTACAGCCATTTGTTTTTGTCTTTTAAGGGTTATTATAATTATATCTAGCCTACAAGATCCCACTGCTAGGCAAAGGCCTCCCCCGCGGTCTTCTTCGGTCCTGCAACATTTACACCCACTCTAAGTCTATAACAGTTTCAAAACCAGTTTTTTTGTTTTTCCGTGTTTTGTCAGTTTTTAATTTTACGTGTGTACGTGGGTAGTATTTTTCAATATCGCCGACTCTCTTAGAGGCAAAGGCTTGAACACAATTTAATGGTAGACTATCAGGTGAAGCTTTCCTTTGCCTACTGAATGCTTATTTGTAAACTTTGATATAATTCTCTATCATCACTGAATAGAAAAGTAAGAGATCGACTTCCAACTCCAAGCAACACACACTTTTCACAAAACCATTTCTTTCCTAAGGTAAACATGAGCGAGCCCCAACCAACCCCCCCACCCCCCGCGCCAGGCACCACTGGGCCTAACTCTGGCGAGCGCGCCAACGGGGCTCACCCGCCACGGACACCCGCCAACACTCCTGCCAATACCAACGCTCCTGTCAAGCAGGAGAGGGAACGCTTTGACAACAAACACGGCACGCACAAGACTTACGGCGTCAGGTATGTTCTACAGTCAGCGCAAAAAAGCCTGTAAAATTGTAGCCTGTAGTTTGATTATCGTTATCAAACTACAGGCTACTATTTTACAGGTAAAGTGCTATGTTCATTGCGTTGTCGGTTAGCAGTTATGATACCAGGAATATTAATCCGCTTCGCAATGTACTAAAAATTTCACCTGTAGACTTGTAGCCTGTAGTTTCATAACATAGGGCACAGGTTGTATTAATTTTTAGAGTAAATGAGCGTCAACGGCGCTCATCCATTCTAATGTTTATGCTTTTACTTTATCTTGCACCTTACTTTATGGACAGTAGGACATTTGAGCAGGAAGTCTTGCATGCTCAAATTTTATTATTTGCATGAAGTACCCATTCTTTATTCATTGAATTTATCACTGATTAGTTTTAATAAATTATTATTTAAACTGGTGTATTATACAGGGTGTAAGAGACAGCCCTCCAAATACTCATAGGGTGCATTCAGACCATGAATCTGAACAACTTCCCATTCAAAATAATACAGGTAACGTCAAAAAAAATTACTTCCCATAGCAAAAAGCAGTCAGCTGATTGTAATGTTGTATGGGTAGTCGATATTTTTTGTCCTTTCCTGACATAATGTTACTAGGGGAAAGTTGGTCAGTTTCATGGTCTGCATGCACCCTATTAGTATTTGGAGGGCTGTCCCTTACACCCCGTATATCTTTGAAACAACACTTAACAATGTCATATGCCGTGAGGTTAGCTTGTCGGGCCCTACGGCAAGGTCATAATTTTTTTATTTACGCTACTAAAACAGCTTTTATGAATGTTATTTCTTCGGTTCCTCGGCTCCTCTTTATACGAAATATTTCTGTTATTTAGTTCTTTCACCAAATCGGTATTTCATCTCAGTTGTAAGAAATGTGCCCCAAATTTATAAGGGCTAATATTGTTTACAGGGGCGGCGGCAGGGGGCACCAGCGGGGCGGTAACCGTCGGTAATGAACTCAGCACTGTGATACTAGTGTAAAGACTGATATTCATTGTGGTCGTAGATTATGAGTGGAATTCACTATGATTTATCTACTTCATGTAACTTATTGGGGTAAAATACGTAACCTAACGTTAAAAAGGAGAGGTCTTTGCCCTGCAGTGGGACAACACGGGCTCTTAAATAAAAAAATAAAATAAAAATGTAACTCATTGCAATTCGGCGAGGCATAGCAGATATGCTTAAAAAATTGCCTATGATTAGTGCAGGCGACGTTGTCGTGATTTGTCAATTGCTAACCATAAATCCGTCGTAGAACTGACGGACGGTGGAGTAAGTGAGTTCTCGAGTGGAGGTCACGTCTCGACAAGTGTAAGGTTAGACGCCCTTCGGCCAGATGGACCGATGACTTAAAAAAAGCGGCTGGTAGCGATTGGATGGTGAAAACGAGAGATCGTGCCCTATGGCGTACCCTCGGGGAGGCCTACGTCTCGCAGTGGACTGCAATACGCTGATGTATTTGTATGTATTGTATGTATCTATTAGAAAGTCACTCTCATCATCAGTCCATCCAGCTTCATATAGCCAGGGACATATACACTATTGGGATTACTCATGACAACTAGTGTAGCGAAAGTCGGCCTGTATTCGGCAATAAAATCTTTTCTTACAAGCAAACACTTGGCCGAGAGCACCAACTCGCCACTTTATGTGCGATCAAAGTCTTATCATGTTTCTGGAGAACTTGAAAATTGAACCGCAGGCAGGATTTGAACGATCACTGATAGCGTTGCCTCTACCGACTGGGCTGCCGCGGCTCATCTACCCTTAGCGAAATTATGCATTATGCAAATGATTTTGTTCAATTCGCAATAAACTGGATGGACTGTATGCTTCGTCGAAATGTAGTATTTTCTATCTCATAATCGTGATTAATGATCAGATCATACATACATAAATGTCATTGTAAAATACAATAACTTCGGTTGTAAATTACCATTTTGAGATAAGATTAGTTAGATAAGACTTATTAATAATAGATGGACGTAAGTTACTAAATAGCTGTTAAGTTTTTTATTTTATTATAGGTTAAACTAAAATTACAAAATGCCAAATGTACTGCCGCATGTTGGAGATTTAAACGATTTCTGAATCTCTGTTTTGGGATCATAAAGTGTAATAAATGAAAATAAGAAATTGAGAAAATGTTAGCGCCCGCCGGGACTTGAACCCGGGTAAGGGTACCGTCCCACTGCTCTGCCAACTGATTTAATGACACCTCGACTGACACTTCCAAATTTTCAGTCTCTTGGCACTATTCTTGAAGTGACGTAATTTTTTTCAATTTCTTATTTTCATTTATGAAATAATAAAGCACTGTGAGATCGTTATAATAAACCATATTTCATTAAGTGTAATTTTTGTATGTATCCAGAAATGATGTGATTTCTGTAAGAATATGTATAAAATAAGTTAATTTTCAATACAATGTTCATGATAAAATGTTGCCGTTGATAAACAACTATAAATAAGTATATGTGTATTTTATATCGAAACTCGAAAGCCCAAACCTGTGCCTAAAACCTTCGAGCAACTTGGTCTTCCGTCTCTTTCTGTTACGGGTACGGAATACCTCGTTGATCGAAGCCTAAAACAGTCAAATACGTGATTCGTCAAATGACTTAATTTGTCTAATGAAATAATAATGTATACTTACGGTACAGTGCCATCGATTCTGGCAGCTTTCCTTACAATTAATTAATTATAATATTTTTTTGCCGTGTGATGCCGGCTTAGAATAGCATCACCCCTTTTCTTACCCATGGGTGTCGTAAGAAGCGACTAAGGGACTCGAGGGATAGATGTGTATTGCAATTTTAGGCGATGGGCTGACAACCTGTCCCTATAGTGTTACACAGTTATCTGATTGACCCTCAAACTTTTGTCAGACGTGGTGTTAATATCCGTTTTACGGCCGTTAACGCTCTGCCTACCCCGTAAGGGATATAGGCGTGATTTATGTATGTATGTAGGTATGTTCAAGCACAAAAATCTCTTATTGTGCCCATCTTCATGGCTAGACATCAAGTCACAATCCGGCAAAGAATTCAGCACCGACGACACGAAAAGGCCTGCTATATAAAGAATATGGATTGAAACTGCAGTTTGGATTAAGATGATATTGATATTGTTGAAGATGATGACGAATCATTACCTGCAAAAACTTGCGAAATGCTTATGCTGTAGACAGGATATGATCCTGCGAACATCTATACCGCGGCCATACCGTTTCTCGCGAGATTACAAGGACATCTTTGCAACGAATTATACGAAAGAATTGAGGATATTAATATATTGAATACTAAATTTTAAAACACTTCCCGTGTTAGGTATACAATTTTTGAAAACTTGCAAAATTTTCAAGCGCGGGCAGGATTTGAACCTGCGACTTTCGCATTACTAGTGGCGACGCCTCTTCCATCTGGTCTTCCGCAGCTCATTCCTTGCCCGCCAATCTTGCAAGTGTATTTTAATGCCAGTAACGCGTGGCACGGCTCCATCTACCGGGTTAGTTTTGTTTTAGTTGCAACTAATACTCGGCGACTAATTCTATCTTTACAGGTTGAATGTAGTCTAAGCTATGAAAACCCGCGATAAATTGAATACCAAATTTTAAAACACTCTCCGTGTTCGGTATACAGTTTTTGAAAACTTGCAAATTTTCAAGCGCGGGCAGGATTTGAACTTTTTCTGGCATTAAAATACACTTGCAAAATTGATTTATCTACACTCGTCTCATAATGTTCGAATTATGAATTCAAAAACAGATGCATAATGACCTACTTTATGCATTCTGCCTATAAAAACTAGGGTTTACTATAAATTACAGAAGCGTAATGACTTAATGAGACTGAGAACTCTAATAGTAGTTTATGCAACTGTCGTATAATGGGGGTCATTAGAATGCGAGTGTCTGTTTATCACACGAGGCGCAGCCGAGTGTGATAATAGTTTGACACGAGCATTCTAATGCCTAATTATAGCAGTTGCATACACTATTTTATCTACACTCTCCAAAAAAAACTCAGAAACACTTTTCTAAACGTACGCACCGGCCATTGCAAGGCCCGATATAAGGACAAATTCAATACGAGAACGTAATATGGCTTGATATGAATTTTTGAAAATTCTGTAATTTAGCAGTTGTTTAGATGTGGAGTGACTTACCTAAACAACTGAACAACATCTGAACAACAACTGAACAACATCTGAACAACAACTGAACAACATCTGAACAACAACTGAACAACATCTGAACAACAACTGAACAACATCGGAACAACATCGGAACAACATCTGAACAACATCTGAACAACAACTGAACAACATCTGAACAACAACTGAACAACATCTGGACAACATCGGTACAACAACTAAACAACATCTCAACAACCACCTAATAAAACAAACGCAACATTACCATACAACAACAACTGACAGGTGCGGAATTCTGTGTTTCCAAACGTTTGGAAACAGGCGGAAGTTGGCAATAAGAGTATTGGCAAAAAAAAACTTCGTTTCATTTCTCAACTTTATCGTATTAAGAGTTTTCTCATTAAGTCATTACGCTTCTGTAATTTATAGTAAACCCTAGTTTTTATAGGCAGAATGCATAAAGTAGGTCATTATGCATCTGTTTTCGAATTCATAATTCGAACATTATGAGACGAGTGTAGATAAAATACGATAAAGTTGAGAAATGAAACGAAGTTTTTTTTGGCAATACTCAAATCGCTATCTTCCGCCGCACCTGACAGTTGTTGCTGTATGGTAATTTTTCGGATGTTGTTCAGTTGTTTTAATAGGTTTTTGTTCTGTTGTTGTTGAGATGTTGTTCAGATGTTGTTCAGTTGTTGTTCAGATGTTAATTAGTTGTTGTTCAGATGTTATTCCGATGTTGTTAAGTGTTGTTCAGTTGTTGTTCAGTCGTTGTTCAGTTGTTTTTCAGTTGTTGTTCAGTTGTTTAGTTATTTGCTGTTGAGACTCGACATCTAAACAACTGTTAGTAAAGAATCTTCAAAAATTCATATCAAGCCATATTACGTTCTCGTATTGAATTTGACCATGTATCGGGCCTTGCAATCGCCGGTGCGGACGTTTGGAAAAGTGTTCAACTGAGTAAATTTTTTAGAGTGTAGATAAAATAGTGTATGCAACTGCATATAATTAGGCATTAGAATGCTCGTGTCAATCTATTATCACACTCGGCTACGCCTCGTGTGATAAACAGACACTCGCATTCTAATGACCCCCATTATATGACAGTTGCATAAACTACTATAATATCCGTCCTTGTCTTCTAGGAGAAGTTTCAGTTTTGTAATAATCGCTGACCTCTATATGTGAGATTTTCATTACACACATCTGTAACTCACAGGCAACTTTGTTAATTTTCAAGGAAATTACTGACCTCTTTAAATGATTAATTTGTTTATTTTGACCTCTTTAAGTGAGAACCTCTATAAATGAGATTATTCTAAACTTGAACCACGCTAACTGGGAACTTAGTAAGTGATAAACCTCTATATGTGAGAAAAAATCATATGCACCATGAAAGCTCAGTTAAACAGGTTTCGCTGTATTAGAAAACAAACGTTAAGTAAATTATGGATAAATTGATAGATGGAGTGGAGGAGATATACTTACTTACCCAATTCCTGTCCCTTTATTGCTTAATTTTTTATTGAAGTGACAAGATTGAGCTGAGGAAGTGTACTGTCATAATCGAGGCCGTTGACGTGTTCGTTTTATTTGTTTAGCTCACGGTATTTTACATTATTGCATAAATATTCCGAATTATAATAAAGAAACAATTTTCGCAAACGTTTTGCAACTGTCTATGTTTACATTCTAAAATCCAAACTGCTCAAATTTATGACTGGATGGTAATATATTGGCCTCAATTCGGGAAATATATTCTCTTAACTTACCTTAAATATGCGTTGTCACTTTCCGTCAAAGAGGTTTAAGAAAGGATTGGAGATATCTAAATCCTGTCCATGTTTCATACTGTCAATGGATTCTTCGTAATTTCTAGGAAATTTAGTCGCCATTGTTTTCATCGTTGTCTTATTTTGACAGATAACTCGTATTTTGTGTCAAAATATAAGACATGACATGACTTAGACATCTTTTAATAATATCCTTTTCTTAGCCTTTTTACTTCTAGAATTTATTTTTCCGAATTGAGGGCATTTCCTAACTTAGGTGAACACGTCAGTACCTACCTAATGAAATATTCCGTAGGTACATATCAGAAAGATGTTCTGAAATATATCAATTGATAAATTGATGACGTTGCCGTGTGATGCCACCCTAACCCTACTAAAATTTCACCCCATAAGATACTATAAAATTCTGTGCAAATATAGTAATAAGATTTAAAAAAATTACATTCCATACAAAACACAATTTTTGTATGAGAGTTTTTAATTTTCGACCTATGTTTTTCGGGGAAATTTGTTTAGTTTCACGAGTAGAACTCACCCGAGAAATATGTGCACTCGATTAAAGGACCTTATACATATTAAGTGATACAGGCCTTGCCCTGTCTTGTCACAGGCATACTTTACAATAATTACTCCCAGTTTCCCATGTGTGAGGTCATTCTGTGTTTCGGAGGGCACAGTCCTGCAATTGCTGTTTGGCTTATTCATCTTACATCATTAATCGTATTGCATAGTTATAGTAGGTAAGTAATTTTAATTTTCAACGCAGAAACCAGTTCAAACTAGTTAACTCTTGCGATAAACTAAATTACCTTAATTAGGTAGGTAGGTGAACTTGTGAACTTAAATAAGTCTTATTTTTTTCATTGCCATTTAATTACAGTTTTGAAGTTCATTCGTGTATCGACTATCTGCAATTACATAGGTAATATTTATTAATATTAGTGTTTAAACAGTTATATTTATGGTTTATGAAGATTACCTCTTTAACGATTTCATCCTAACATGGTCATTGAAATGTGTTCTCAAGGATTAATAAAATAACTACCTCGGTACGGAATCTTCTACTCATGGTCGTACGTGTCACCTTTAGTATCAAAATTAACATAACTAAAAAGAAAACACGTAATGGGTGTGAACCATGCCGCAACGAAATCTTGTAGTGGTCGGAACATTGATCAAAATGTAGCTTAGTCTGAAGCCGCGGGGCAAAAATGATAAAATTATATAAGATGAAACCATTGATGGTTTTTGTCACGCTAACAAAAGACAATGTTACTATAATACAAATATTCACCAATATCCTAAAATATCTTAAAAGAGGGAATTCGTTTTATTCTTCCTGTGAGGCACCGAGTCGACAAATGGCCCGAACCGAATAATTAAAATATTTATGAATTGCAGTGCAAGCTCTATTCGGAAGATACAATACTATGTTTACAAATTGAACTGAGGTGTGAACTTGACTCCTTGTTGTCCAATTTGGGATTACCATTTAAATAGGCTGCCATTTTCCGTCAAATAGCTTTAGAAAAGGATAGGAAATATAAGTCATGTCATGTTTAAAAATGTCAATGGGTTCTTCGCAATTTCAAGTCAATTAAGTCACCATTATTTTCATCATCGCCTTATTTGGACAGATAACTATTATATCTTTGCACGCATTTTGCGTCAAATTAAAAGATCTGACTAAAATATATTGCTATCCTTTTCTAAACCTATTTGACGGAAAGTGTCAGCCCGAGCCGGTTTTCTATTAGGACAATACAAAATTATTATAAAAAGAAGAAAATTGCGTTATGCAATATTTTTTTTACAATGTCCGATGATGATGTCAATAAGTGATAATGCTATCCTACATTGAATAAAGTTATTTCATTTTCATTTTCATTTTCACTAATTAAAAAGGTAAGTTAAGAGAATTTATATCCCAATTGAGGCCAAGGGTGCTCCTTAAGGCATGATCTCCCGGAGCCGTGTACGCATGCCGAGGCGCAGCCTCCACTTGAGAACCCGCTTACTCCTCCTTCCGTCCGTTCTACGACAGATGTGACTTGCCCACTGCCACTTCTGGACTACCTATGTCTGTCCGTTACCCTTACTTTGGTCTTCTGGCGGATAATCTCGCTTACAACCAATTGGTAAATATTATCATGCCTACAGATCATTGATGAATAATTCTTGCTCCTGCTGCTGTCGCAAATATTGTTCAGACACTGCCGTCATACTCTTCTCTCAGCAATACGAGTGAGCGAGACCACAAAGTAAGTATTACCGGCGGCGGTACATTATACTCGCGATCTTGTTGCCGTTTTCTTTTTGACTCGCGCACGAAAAGCCGACACTCGTGGGAGCATGGGAAGTTACAGCGGCATAACGAGTAGCAGCGCGAGTGATCTGTTCACATGCTCGCGCTGCCCACTTCCCTTACTATTTCCTTGCCCATAGCTCGAGTGTGTGAACGCGGCATAAATGTGGTACCTACCAATACTGGTATTGTAAGTAAAGTCAACTTAGGTCACAAAGCAAATCCGGTTGCACTGTCCTAATGAGCGATACGTGGGTAATCCCAAAGGAAATCCCATTGAAATGTAAAGATACATTTAGATTCTAGCTGTCAGTCTGTTTAAGTACCTATCGCATTCATTTTTAAAAGCTTTTATTTAACTTGCAGTGTATGTAAGTAAGTAACAATGTTTGTTCGGTGCAAATCTTGCAAGTTTAATTTGAACCACTTCTCGGTATCCGATAGAGTTGAAATTTTGCATGTTGGTCCGAAACCGATGACAATGCATGTTAATCATAAATTTGACCTGATGCTGCTGCCAGGATCGGCTCCGTACGAGAGATCTCCTCAGCGGTTTATAGCTGGGACACAAAATTTTGTATACGAATTCGATTTTTATAGGCAGTTGGTAGGCCCACCATGAATTAGACGCTACATCCAGGGTTGTCTTCGAACTATGGAACTCCTCAATATTCAACTGCTGAGACTTGCAATTTTGTATACGAATTCGTTTATTATAGGCAGTTGGTAGGCCTACCATGAATTAGACGCTACATCCAGGGTTGTCTTTGAACTATGGAACTCCTCAATATTCAACTGCTGGGACTTGCAATTTTGTATACGAATTCGTTTATTACAGGCAGTTGGTAGGCTCACCATGAATTAGACGCTACATCCAGGGTTGTCTTCGAACTATGGAACTCCTCAATATTCAACTGCTGGGACTTGCAATTTTGTATACGAATTCGTTTATTATAGGCAGTTGGTAGGCCCACCATGAATTAGACGCTACATCCAGGGTTGTCTTCGAACTATGGAACTCCTCAATATTCAACTGCTGGGACTTGCAATTTTGTATACATACGAATTCGTTTATTATAGGCAGTTGGTAGGCCCACCATGAATTAGACGCTACATCCAGGGTTGTCTTCGAACTATGGAACTCCTCAATATTCAACTGCTGGGACTTGCAATTTTGTATACGAATTCGTTCATGATAGGCAGTTGGTAGGCCCACCATGAATTAGGGTCACGTCAATAGAAGGCCTCCTGATAGAAGAATTAGACTGTTCGAAATTAACTGGGACTCGGCCATGTAATAATGACGCCATCAATGAAATGAAAAGACTAAGACATATTACAAGCTAATTCTTCTATTAGGGATGCCGGAGGAGTAGGTACCAACCTACTTCTATAGAATATAAAAGAGATAATTATACTTTATCCTAATGTTAGTTTTCCCCGTGCCTTAAGTTTTTCTATTGAAGGTCTCTCCGTTTTATAGAAAGACTTTCGTATTGATCAATAACTATCGTAACATAAACTAAAAAATATAAAATAAAATTATGTAAAAAAAACTTTTAAAACAAGCTTTTATTTAAGTGCTCTGAAAAGATGAAAATAAAATTTTGAATGACATTAACCACATTCATTTATGACTTTACAGAAATGAAAATATAATAAAAGCTTGTCGCGAAACTTTTAATTTGTGATTGAAATTTTGTAATAAGGTACGCACCTAACTGTTATTAGGTAGTTTCTTCTAGGCATCGCGACAAGCTTTTATTATATTTTCATTTCTGTAAAGTCATAAATGAATGTGGTTAATGTCATTCAAAATTTTATTTTCATCTTTTCAGAGCACTTAAATAAAAGCTTGTTTTAAAAGTTTTTTTTACATAATTTTATTTTTGTTGATGATGAGCTAATTCATATACAAAGGAGGCTCTTACCAACAATACTATTAATTATTTGATTGAATTTAAAAAAAAAACAAGAAGAGTTCTAGAGTACTTTCTGATTCCCAATATTGCTTTTTTAGCAGACTGTGGTCAACTGATCGATAGATACTGTGAGAAAATAGCTGGTGAAGGTGAAGGCTCCTATCAAAATGAAACATTACCTAGTAAAACATTACACACAAACATGATTCAGAATAGCATCACCCCATTTCTTTCCCATGGGAGTCGTAAGAGGCGACTGAGGGACTCGAGGGTGTGTATTGCAATTTTAGGCGATGAGCAGACAACCTGTCACTATGGCTATACACAATTTTACGAATGACCCTCAAATATCTGTTAGATGTGGCGTAAATGGCCGTTTTTTTTGCGGCCGTTCACGCTCTGCCTACCCCGCAAGGGACAATAGGCGTGATATGTGTGTAATGTCTCCGACACTGATTCAAACCACAATTTGCCGCCAGCTCGCAAAAAGAAGACGTATCCAAGGTAGTCGATCTTCTTCTTCTTTTCGTGTGGGAGACCAAGACATCCAACGACCCGATTAACCCTGGTGGCAGAATTTCTCAACCGCCTTCTGTGCGCCTTCTACTACTAGTGCTGGTATGGTAGGTTGGGTAACGACCGCCGCCGTCTAAGTAACCATATACAGCAACCGAAACCGACAGCTTAACGTGCTCTCCTAAGCACGAAACCATCTTTCTTACGGGCAATCAGGTTGTACGGCCTGCAATGTCCTACCCAGACTAACAGGAAACAAATTCACATAGTGATAATATCAACTTTGTGAGTGTCCCACAGGAAAACGAACCTGGAACCTTTGCTCCGCAGGCAGTCGCACTACCACTGCGCCACGTCGGCCGTCTATATGCGCTGATGGCTGCAGTACATATCAATCAATGGATTGCCCCACTAACGTCATGTTCTTAATTGCTGGTAATAATTTTACATGCCAATCAAATTGATTATTTTGTAACATGTTAGAAACCTTCAAATAATAAAATACCTACTGCTTCGTATGTAAGGTCTTCAGATGGTTTACATAAATACGTATCTAGGAAGGTAGGTATACAGGGTGTAAGGGACAGCCGTCCCAATACTGAAAAGTCGCATTCAGACCATGAGACCTAACATCATACCGTAAGAAAATATTTCAGGAAACGTCAATCTCTTTTTACTTTACGTAGTTAATGCAGTTAGCTAATTATGATTATGTATAGGACTTCAATAATCAATTTCTTTTTGTTGTTTCCTGACATATGTGCTTAGGGAAAAGTTGTTCAATTTCATGGTCTACGTAGTCTGCATACACTAGATATCAGTATTCGGAGGGCTGTCCCTTACACCCTGTATAACTCTTACCATCTCACCGACCGATGATGACATCCTGTGGGCACAGTATCTACTGCAATCTTAAAAGAGTGAACATACATACACACAAATACGCAAATACCACGCCTTAACGCCTTACGCCTTTTGCGGGGTAGGCAGAGTGTAAAATACAGTCGCTACCGCCACGTCTGACAAATATTTGAAAACTACATACATACATATATATCACGCCTTTATCCCTTACGGGGTAGTAGGAGCGTAAGCGGCCGCAAAAAACGGACATTTACGCTAGGTCTTACAAAAATTTGAGGGTCATTGGGAAAATTTTGTATCGCCATAGTGACAGGTTGTCAGTCCATCGCCTAAAATTGCAATACACACAATCGAGTCCCTTCGTCGCCTTTTACGACAAACCCTCGAGTCCCTTAGACATATATTTCCAAAATACGTTTAACACGCTTGTATGATATGAATGAACTTGAAGTTCGATCAATCTCAATGTTTTGAGTGAAAATTACAAAGTTGATATTTTATCAATTTAATATCGAATTTTAAAACACTTCCCGTGTTAGGTATAGTACCTCTACTTGCAAAATATTCCTGCGACTTTCCTTTCCGGGGTAGAACATTATGCAAGTTTTCCTAAAGATAGATAGGTTAGGATCTTGCAGACTGAATAACCTGATTGCCCGTGAGAAAGATAGTCCCGAGCTTCGTAGGGCGCGGCCATCGGTCCCGGTTGTTATCTATAATTTCTTAGATCGTTACATAATCCTGTCAGGGGTCTACTAGTAGGTTGAAAAACTCTGACACCAGGGTTCATCAGGTCGTTCATCAACTCGGCGTCTCACACGAAAAGAAGAAGAAGAAGGGTAGTTGTCTAATTCCAAGCTAAACTCCCGCAGTGGAAGCGATTTACACAGGTAAATTTCTAGTAAAATACCAGGAGTTCAACTGAAGGTAGACAATGGCCGCGTTACGCAGCGCTAAATAGCATACGCTGCACAATATAGCAGCGCATACTATGAATTAAACGTGAACCTAAATCTATTTAACTTAATTAACTAAGTTGCGTGAAATTGGCAAATGATGTGTTCCAACCTTTACATAACTCAAGTCGGTAGTAAATACCGTCAGCCGATCTGGCGTTACGTCACACGTATTAGCACTAGATTATAAGTAAGTACCTCCAAATTATATCACCCCACGAATTCCGCAATTCGTACTAAGGAGTCACAATGATATGGTACAACAAATATGACTAAAGGGAACACACCATTAACACGAATAAACAGGTTTACACTTACAGTCAACGTGCCGGTCCAAATGCATAAAATACCCAACGGAGAAAGGAAGTTCAGGGAATGGATCAAATCGGGATTCCGTGGGTACTTACAGGGCTGGGTGGAAAAGATATCGACACCCAGCATTCCACTACAGCCTTGGCGCGTTATTCACGTCAAACCACTCACAGCTTCTGTTCGTATTCCACTTTGATATTAGTCATTACGCGTGACCCAACACGAATTAGGGCCGTACAAAACGCGAGCCGATATGGCCACTTGATGCCTATTCAACGCGACGCTCACGTGGAAGACGTCGAGACATCCAACAATCACTAAGCCTGGTATTCTAGTATAACCCAGGAGAACCGCAATAATACGATGCATCAACACGCGCGATCCTAAATTGAATCGTCCATTACACGCGGCATCGCAAAACTCGTGGCGGGAAATCCGTACAAAACACAATACGCTTGTCCGAGCGGTTTTGAGTGACTGACTGCGGTGCAGAAATCACCGCCTGGCGCCTACAGGCGGCCCGCGCGCACGCCGCCACCCGCGAGCGAGAAAGGGACAACATATGCCCAGAGCGATGCGTGCGGGCGAGCATCGCGGCGTATTCACAGACCGTCACCAATACCTAACCTACCCCAGCATAGCAACGCTAAATTAAACATTCACCCGCCCTAGGCCGAATCCCTTAGGCCTATTCACTACTGGGGAGACGAGATAGCGTTGCTATTGCTCGCTTAAGAACTGAATCCCCTACCTGAACTGTCGCGACTCGAGGAGTGCCATCACTACCTGGGAACAAGTTGAGAATGCGCCCTCTGCGCCATCGCAGTGGCGGCAGGTTGGCATCCTTAACCAGAACGAGATCTCCGATGCGAGGGGGTTCAGTTCTGTCCGTCCACTTAAGGCGTTGCTGCAGAATGTGCAAATACTCAAGCGACCATCGCTTCCAAAAATTCTGAGACATTTGCTGCAGCAACTCATAACGCGTCAAACGATTGCTACTGACCTCTGTGTAGGGGTACTCTGGCAAGGCGTTAAGTGGTCGGCCAATTAAGAAATGCCCTGGTGTCAGGGCCTCCAGATCATTCGGATCTGAGCTAAGCGGACACAAAGGACGTGAATTGAGAACGGCCTCAATTTTACAAAACACGGTCGCTAGCTCCTCAAAGGTTAATATCGTTAAACCTATAACGCGCATCAAATGCGTCTTAGCGGACTTTACAACCGCTTCAAATATACCACCCCAGTGGGGGCATCCTGGTGGATCGAACACCCAGTTAATGCCCTGACGGGAGAGGCTCGTGCCGATAGCTTCCTCGTTTTCCGATAAAAACGTTATAATTTCTTTCATACATCGATCAGCGCCCTTAAAGTTGGTACCACAGTCCGACCTGATCAGCGCTGGTCGCCCTCTTCGCGACACAAATCTATCTAAAGCTGCTAAGAAAGCCTCCGTAGTGAGGTCGGCCACGAGTTCCAAGTGGACGGCCTTGGTTGCTAGGCACACAAACACGCACAAATACGCCTTGATTGACTTCGCGTTGCGAAGGCGTGATGCCTTTACCATAAAAGGCCCCGCAAAGTCCGTTCCCACACCCGCAAACGTCCAGGCTTCCGTCACCCGGTCCGGTGGGAGGTCTCCCATCTGAGGTTGCATTGTGGCTGCCTTCAACCGATAGCAAGGCAAGCACCGAAACACAATGCTCCGTACCGTACATCGTCCAGACAAGATCCAAAACTCGCGCTGCAGAATAGCCAAAAGTGCATTGCAGCCCGCATGCGAGTTTTTCTGGTGACGATCCCTAACTATAAGTTCTACCAAAGGTCCCTTCTTTGGGAGTAACAGCGGATGCCGTGCTGAAAAGGGCAGGTTAGCGTTCCGAAGTCTACCTCCAACCCGGAGCATTCCATGCTCGTCCACGAACGGGTTGAGGCGCACAAGACCTCCCTTCAGCTTTCCACGGCCATCCCTGAGCAGCCTGACCTCTTCCTCAAAATGTTCCGCCTGGACGACCCTAACCAATAAACTTAGAGCCGCATTCCGCTCCGCAGGCGAGAGGACAGGTGCCAAGTTCCGTTCTGCTTGTGGTTTTCTACAGTTGTTCACGAACCGTTTGATCCAACCTGTCACCCCTAGAAGTTTGTCGAGGGAGCTGTATCGTTCCAGCAAGAAAGCCGCACTAGGCTTAGGTACGATCTGCCCTACGTTCACTCGCAAACCTCGATCAGGTGGCCCAAGCGGCGACCCGCACTCATTGTATGGCCATCTCTCAGGTGACTCAGTCAGCCACTGAGGTCCCCACCACAGTGAGTGACCTACCAAATCAGGGGCCCTACATCCCCGTGAGGCGCAGTCCGCTGGGTTCTGTTCTCCCGGTACGTGTCTCCATACCAACGGAGTTTCCGATCCTTTAATCTGTGACACCCGATTTGCCACGAAAACCTCAAGAGTATGTACCGACGTCTGTAACCAGCACAGAACTATCCTACTGTCGGTCCATGCGTACACCGTTTCATCCAAATTGATGGTACCGCGTAGATTACAAGCGACATAATGTAGCAAGCGCGTGAGAAGCGCTGCTCCCGCCAATTCCAACTTTGGAATGGTCCATCTTGTCCTAACCGGAGCCACCTTACTCTTGGCCATAACTAGACGCACGTCTACAGTTCCCGTTGAACTGACTGTCCGCAAATAGACAGCTGCCGCGTACCCTCGCTCCGAGGCATCACAAAACCCATGTAGGGTAGCCTTACATCCCACCGATGGGAGCAATTTGCGAGGTATGGCGATGCGTACGATCCCTGGTAAGGTGGTCACAAACTTGGTCCAATCATTCAACAGCTCTCCGGAGAGCTGGTCGTCCCAACCCAAGTTTGCTATCCACAACCTTTGCAAGAAGCACTTCGCCATGAACGTCACCGGTGCGATCCACCCGTTAGGATCGAAAGTTCTGGCGATCGTCGATAATACCGAACGCTTCGTCCAAGTCTTCTGCAAAAGGTCTGGCTCGATCTGATACGTAAAGACATCATGCGTTGGCCTATATTGCACCCCTAGGATGCTCAACGTATTTGGATTGTCCGGGTTCTCGAAAAGGTGCGGGTCCTGCTGGAACTCACCTGGCAACCCGGCCAGGAGCTCTGGACAGCTGGACAGCCATTTCCGCAACTCATAACCTCCTGATTCCATGATCGCGATCAGCTCGTCTCGTAGTAGCAGTGCTTGTTGCACGCTATCTGCACCCGTGCAGATGTCATCCACGTAGACGTCGCGATCCAGTACTGCTGCGGCTCGAGGGAATCTTACCCTTTCCTGTGCGGCCAACTCTCGCAGCGTGCGTACTGCCAAAAACGGACTTGGCTTCAGACCATACGTTACCGTGTTAAGCTCATAAGTGACCATCGGCTCGTCAGGGCTCTCACGCCACAAAATCAGCTGGTACCGACGGTCATCTGGGTGTATAATTGTTTGGCGAAACATCATTTTGACGTCTGCGACGAACGCTACTTGGTGCAACCGAAAGTCTGTGAGGATGTCCACAATGTCCCGGTTCAACTTGGGACCCGCGTGCAGACACTGGTTCACAGACACACCATTCGATGTAGGAGCAGAACCGTCAAACACTACCCGTATCTTCGCCTCCGGTGACTTCAAAACAGCCAGGTGTGGTATGTAGTAATGCTCGACACACCTCCAATCTATGCTGGACACCGACATGTGGCCTAACTCTAGGTACTCCCTCATGAATTCGATATACTTCTGCCGAAGTGCTGCATCTCGCTTCATCTTTCTCTCCATAGCCAGTAGTCTCCGTTCCGCGATCTGTCGCGAACTACCTAAGGAGGGGCGGTTTGGGAGAAATGGCAGCCTGGTAACAAACCTACCTGACGAACTTCGTGCAGTGTTGTACTGATAGAACAGCTCGCACTCGTCATCCTCTGGCTTCCGTCTGTCCGCTGTGGGTGGCTCCTCAGACTCCCAAAACCTCTGCAGCACCTCCGACAACACACTACCATAGAGAACCGTATCGCCCTCTGGTAGGTCCTGAGGTCTCCAAACTGGGCCAAAAATAACATACCCCCCTGTGGTATCAACGGCCACTAAACCAGTTTGCTGAAGTACCCGTTTTCTGCCACACCAGAATCTCCCGAGGACGTCTGACCCGAGGAGAACGTCCACCGTACCAGGAGTATCAACTTCAGGATCAGCTAACTCTAAGCCTGTGGTTAACCCTCGTACCGTTGACGGTAACCGAACCTGAGGAAGTTTCCCTACCACTTCATCCAGCACCACTGCTGAGGCATGATAGCTGACCCCTGTACCTGTATTACCTAATGTGAACTCGAAGTTCACCTGACCCCGAACGTCAGGCACATCTACACCTCCAATACCTACAGCCCCATCCGTTGTGGGCCTTATATTTAAGCGTAGCCTACTCACCAGCTTACTAGATACAATACAACCCTGAGCCCCTGTATCTAACAAGGCTCTTACCTGTATGCTGCGGCCACCGTATCCCCATACCCAAATCATTGCCGTAGGCAACAATACCGTAATTGGCCGGGGGGCCGAAGCTGGCGTGTAGGCGGCGATTACCTAGCAGGAACCTAAGCGCGGAGTGTCCGCGTCCTGCGGGGGGGTCCCCTCTCTCCGTACACCTTCGAGTGGGTCCCACTCCTGCTGATAGGGACCTCTGGTCCTGTACGCCATGGCTGGCAGCCTATAGTAACCCTGCGGCAGGCGCGCGTACCGTGGATGCGCCTGTAGCCGCGGGTGCTCAGCCAAGGGGAGAGGCATGCGTGGGTCATGAGACCTCACCATGTTGTTCAGTCCCGCCGAGTACTGCATGTACTGGCCCTGGTATTGGCACCCGCCCGTAGCATCACGTATCTGTGATGGGTGCCCCTGACCTTGGACCTGTGACCACCTACCCTGTCCCGGCACCTGCTGCCGAGGTGGTGACTGTCTCGCGCGTGGTGAAGGGGGCATCACCTGCTGATGTCCCTGGCCTCGTCCCTGAAACCCTGGTGGAAGAGGACTCCTCCTTGGAGGGGGTGGGGAGCGTTGCTCCCGTCTAGGTAGGGCAGACTCCGTCCGCTGACCCGCGTCAGCTCTGCCTCCGTAATCTCCGCTGCGGTTCATGCATAGGAGCTGATGGTGGGCACCCTGGCAGTACCTGCAGTTGGTGCTTGATGGGCACTCTCGCACCTGATGCGGCCCCATACACCTAAAGCACCAACGCCGTTGCTGCACCACACCACGACGTTTCTGCACCCGCTGTGCAGCGAACTCCTCACACGCAGTCACCTGATGCCCCGCCTCTCTGCAGTAGGCACACCTCGATTCCAAATTAGCGACATTGTATCGCCTGGGTGGCCTACTCTTACCGTCTCGCGCCTGTGCACCCGGCCGTTCCGGGCGGCGAGCGGCCGCAGACTCCGCGTGAGGCGACTCTCCAAATTGGGCATCTACCCGCCTGCACTCGGCCTCGAGGAAGGACTTGAGCTCCTCGAAGGTCGGGAGGTAATCAGATGTCTTACCTCCGTGCGAATGTTCAAAACGAGCGGCCATGTCGCTCGGCAGGCGGCGCAACAACGTGTGGACCAGGATATAATCATAGCCTGACACCGGCATCCCCTGTCTCTCAAGAGCGTTCACTGCAACGCAGACAGGGTTGAGGACCTTGGCCCTGAGGTCCGTCCCTCGTGTGATGGTCGGCACGGTGAGCCACTGTTCCAGGAGTTGGTCAATCATGAGGCGCTTGTTGCTGTATCTCTCGATCAGCAAACCGCGAGCCGTCTCGTAACTTGCATCATCGACTGGTAGATGCTTTACCAGCTCATGGGGCTCACCTTGCAGCTTGGCCATCAATTGTGCCATTTTATATGCCGGCTGCAAGTCAGTGCGGTTATGAATCACACTGTCAAACAGATCCTGGAATCGGGTCCAATCCGTGTAGTCCCCGTGGAAGACCGGAATCGCCACAGCCGGCAGGGGCACTTGCACCCCCGGTCCCCGCGGACCATGGGGTGGGTCCGGCTCCCCAGCCCTACGCCTGGTGATCACAGCAGCCGCCTGCTGGATCTCCTGCCCTATCTCCAGGCACTGGGTCACATTCGCCCGGACCGTAAGTTTGACCTCCTCATCAGGCGTCCCATCAAATAACTCCTCGCATCCAGTGAGGCAATCCAACACCTCCGCGGCCCGTTCGTCAATCCGTTGCGCACAAGCGATGAGTGCGTCCTCTCGGTCCCCGCGACCGACCATCGCCTGCTTAGTCGCGAACCACATTAGGTGCGCTCTAATTTTCGCCTGAAGCTGTCTAATTGTGGGAGCCATGGTACCAACCCAAAGTAACACCGAACCTTACAATAAAAAACAATAATAGACAATCGGCCCTGATCCTACCGTTAGGATATCCGCACAGGGTAAACACAACGATAATAACAAGCAATTCACTAATTGATTGGCCCTGATCCTACCGATAGGATATTCTACACAGGGCACACACTACAATCACAATAAATATATTTTTTTTTATGTAGGTAGATTGAAAATCTTATACTAAAATAATCTTAAATCTAGTGGTTTTCTGAACCACGCTCTGCTACCAAAAATTGTCTAATTCCAAGCTAAACTCCCGCAGTGGAAGCGATTTACACAGGTAAATTTCTAGTAAAATACCAGGAGTTCAACTGAAGGTAGACAATGGCCGCGTTACGCAGCGCTAAATAGCATACGCTGCACAATATAGCAGCGCATACTATGAATTAAACGTGAACCTAAATCTATTTAACTTAATTAACTAAGTTGCGTGAAATTGGCAAATGATGTGTTCCAACCTTTACATAACTCAAGTCGGTAGTAAATACCGTCAGCCGATCTGGCGTTACGTCACACGTATTAGCACTAGATTATAAGTAAGTACCTCCAAATTATATCACCCCACGAATTCCGCAATTCGTACTAAGGAGTCACAATGATATGGTACAACAAATATGACTAAAGGGAACACACCATTAACACGAATAAACAGGTTTACACTTACAGTCAACGTGCCGGTCCAAATGCATAAAATACCCAACGGAGAAAGGAAGTTCAGGGAATGGATCAAATCGGGATTCCGTGGGTACTTACAGGGCTGGGTGGAAAAGATATCGACACCCAGCATTCCACTACAGCCTTGGCGCGTTATTCACGTCAAACCACTCACAGCTTCTGTTCGTATTCCACTTTGATATTAGTCATTACGCGTGACCCAACACGAATTAGGGCCGTACAAAACGCGAGCCGATATGGCCACTTGATGCCTATTCAACGCGACGCTCACGTGGAAGACGTCGAGACATCCAACAATCACTAAGCCTGGTATTCTAGTATAACCCAGGAGAACCGCAATAATACGATGCATCAACACGCGCGATCCTAAATTGAATCGTCCATTACACGCGGCATCGCAAAACTCGTGGCGGGAAATCCGTACAAAACACAATACGCTTGTCCGAGCGGTTTTGAGTGACTGACTGCGGTGCAGAAATCACCGCCTGGCGCCTACAGGCGGCCCGCGCGCACGCCGCCACCCGCGAGCGAGAAAGGGACAACATATGCCCAGAGCGATGCGTGCGGGCGAGCATCGCGGCGTATTCACAGACCGTCACCAATACCTAACCTACCCCAGCATAGCAACGCTAAATTAAACAGTAGTAGTTAATTAGATAGCTTATGTTTTCGTTGCAAAAGACTTGATAGATTTTGAAATGATATCAAGATGTACCGACGAAATTATGGACATAGAATGGCTGGCACTAGTCGTGTAGTGAAGCTTTTGCAAAAGAACCTAATGGTGTAATTATCTAGATCAAGTTCTTTTAAAACACGATATTTATAACCTACAACATGCTACAACTATCTAATCTACATTACAGCTCGGTCATCCCAATAAGCCATATTTTACAGCTTTCAGATTCGTGCTAATGCTATGGCAGAGGGTCAATTTTTCTTTGTTGACATCTCTTAAGTATGGACAATACTGACAGCTGTCAAATATGTCTCATCGTGGTGGCCTTGCTTTATTATGGTTTCAACCAAAACTTCAACTTCAAACTGTCAAAATTGTAGAGCTTGTGCCATGAAAATGAGGCCCGCGGCCAAAATAATACACTAAAAGAAGATGGCCTCTAGTGTGCTAAAATATATATATGTATATAAATAAATATATACACATAGGTGCCACACCTTTATACTTTCCGAGGTAGGCAGAAGACCGTTAACAGCCGTAAAATACGGTCGCTATCGCCACGTCCGACAAATATTTGAGGGCCGTGTCAGCAAAATCGAGTATCACTTTAATGACAGGTTGTCAGCTGGTCGCCTAACATTCTAATACACCTTCCTCGGGTTAGGACGTCTGCGGAGCTCGCAGACGGGTAATCAGCTCCGCTAGGTGGGAACTATTTCACCAAGATAATACACCTTAGAAGTCTCCTGCCACAGGCAATATAAGCTTAACAGCTACGGTTATGTTTTAGTCAAGCCTAACATACGTATACAAATATCACGCCTATAATCCCTTGCGGGGTAGGTAAAGTGTAAACGCCGCAAAAAACGGACAATTACGCCACGTCTGACAAATAATAAGTTAGGTATTCGAAAAATTGTGTATTGCTATAGCGACAGGTTGTCAGCCCATCGCTAAAATTGCAATACGCAATACACACCCTTGAGTCCCTTACCCATCTCTTACGACACCAGCAGGAATAAAATGGGGTAATGTTATCCCAAGCGGGCATCACACGGCCGACATTATATACATGTATACTTAATCTTTTATCTTTCGGTTAAAACGGATGAATCTGCGGTCTGCGGGACCTAGAATGAAACAAATAAAAAAGATTAGCTTGGATGAAACACATGCAGTCATGCACATACAAAATACTTAAAAATATGAGTTTAAACTTAAAAATATATTTTAGTTAGATATTTACCTACCTAATTTGCTAATATCGTGTAGATTGCCTCTCCGTTCAATATGGAGCAAGCGATATAGCGACGATTAAACTTTACGATATGTTATTAAGTAAGTGCAACCGCAAGTACTAGGAGGATGTTTTCTTAATCTTACAAAACAGCTTCGATGCAATTGATGCAAAAAGTAAGGCAAATTGCATACGTACAATGTACAGGCTGCCACTAGCAATACCTTGGACATTTTAATTCCTAAACTTAGAAAGTTTAGGATTGTAAGAAGTGCACTTCTTGCAAACACTTGATGTGATTGATAACGCTATTTACTTTTTATTATTAGTATTATATTTTTAATACAATAGCAGCTCATTGAGCTGATGCGTGTATATCACTGCACTTGTGTCTTAATTTATTGATTGTATTGTTTTTAAATGATTGTCAAGTCTATTTTTGAAACTGTTCACACTTGGTGCACTGACTACTGTCTCTGGGAGAGTTTTCCAGAGATCCACAACACGATTAGGCAAGAAGTGTTTCCTTGGATTGCTAGCAGTTTTGGTCTTCCATAACTTCATAGAGTGCCCTCTATGAAGTTATGGAAGACCAAAACTTACACGTTTGTTATTGTGCACAGTATAAATTTACTTAATATTTAATACTTATTTCTTTAAATCATATGTACTAATAATATAGACTTATGAAAAACTAAGTTAGGATAATAAAAAAACACAACTAACAACACTTAATAATACTTCATAGAAATTACTGCCTGTGCATACATGTTTTAGAGTTATGGTCTAGCTTTTAAAGTTTACCCTGTCTATTGTAATCACATTGACTGTAATTTGTTTTGTGTGCCAAATAAACTAAATAAAAAACAAATAGAACCTTTCTTCTACGTCGCTTCTACGTTGAAGGACGGTTCTATTCCCGGCTGTGACGGATTTAATGAATACCAAATTTTTAAACACTTCCCGTGATAGGTATTCAAGTTTAAAACTTGCAAAATGTACAACCACGGACGGGCAGGATTTGAGCTTCTACTATAAGCTTTTATAGCAGGGTTAAAACAATACTACAACTTTTTTTAATACTACGACCTCTGTTTAGCAAGGCTTCTTACGGGCTGCTTTGTTTTGACACTTGATAATCGCCACCTGCATGAGTGAATTCTGATCTCAGAAAGGGTGTTTTTATTTTTTGTGCTTTTTTCTGTGTAGTATTGGGCATGTCCAATTAATGGTGAAACACACACGGTTATTTTATAACCGCAAACTTTTCTGGATGATTTTACTCATGAATAACCATGGGGCAAAAGCTTTTACCTACTCGACCAAAATGTATGGGAAACCTTTTCTTTTTCTTCGATTCACCAGGAAGCCCCATTCCATGGCAAACACACACATTACTCCTTGTATCCCTTGCGGCATGGGCAAAGCGTTAAAGGCCTTAAAAATACGGTCGCAGTCGTCACGTCTGACAAATATTTGAAGGCCGTTTCAGAAAATCACTAATAAATGTTACTATAGCGACAGGATGTCAGACTATCGCCTAAAATTGCAATACACATGACGCCCGAGTCCCTTAGTCGCCTTTTAGGACATTCGCGGGAAAGAAATGGGGTGATGCTATTCTAAGCAGGCATCATACGGCAGATACCCCGTTGTAAAAGTTGTTCATATTCATGAGAAGAATCACACTTCAAAGTTTGCGTTCTAACTTTTATTGAAACGGTAGATCTACTGTAGATAGTAATTAATACCTTATACTTTTACAAGTCGTATCGTAAATAAATAATTATCTGCAATCAATTACCAGGAAGAACGAGATCAACGTTTAATGTAGGCGTAACGTGACTTATTATGCAAATTTAATAGTTACTTACATGTATTGAAACTATTAAAGAGCCAACTAAAGATTTACTAAAAATCTTCGATACAATTATTGAATGATATTAAGTAATAATATGTACTTATTCTATCGTCAATAGGTACAGAAAAAAAGTACCATTCCTACTTCATTCATTAAAAAGGTGAAATTTTACTAATGACCGATAGTCAAAAGTCAAAACGTGCTGGTTTAAAGGAACAACTTTTCCCAAGGAACATAGGGCGAAATACGAAAAAAAAATATTTCTCCCATACAAAACTGCCGATAAGCTGATATGAGTTGCAATGGAAATTCAAAATATTTTTGACATATTTCAACCTATGTTCCTTGGAGAAAGTTGTTCCTTATCACCAGCCCGTCTTGTGTTTTCGCTATCGGTCACTAGTAAAATCGAAATCAAGCGAAAACTCTACAATTTTGCCCATTGCCATAATATTTGATAAATAACACGGAAAGATAAATAAGTACTTACCTATTTGTAATCATAGGTCAATCTAATCTGTCGCCCTTACTCGTTTCAATCACAATTTGTTCTCTCTCTCTCTTGGCCACTCTTGTCATCTCATCACATCATCAGACTGCATGCCACTACTGGCTACAAACTTGCAAAAGTCGAAGTCTTCAATAGGTGGTCAATCTTTGGAGGCCGCTAGCATTTATGATCATACTGAAAGTAGATGGCTACCCATTTATGTGCCGATAGGTACCTACATACAGTAAAACAAAAACTTTCCCAAAATAAGGTGTAATAAAATATTGCGGAAAATATTTGGTGGTTCACGCACTTCGCATATCATTAGGAAACGTTGTTCAGTTACATGTAATTTACAATGTAGAGCCTACAATAAGGGCAAGTATTTGTAATTGGCCCAAAATTTTATAAAGATGCGGCAAAACGGTTAAAATCTATTTTGCTTAACCAATGAACTAATCAAATTGTTTATTTTGTAATAAAACTGTCTGCGGTGTGATGCCTAGCATCACCCCATTTCTTTCCCGCGGGAGTCGTAAGAGGCGCCTAAGGGACTCGAGGGTGTGTATTTAGTAGTAGTATATTATATGTGGTATACCTAATTTAGGCGATGGGCTGACAACCTATCACTGTGTCGATACTTGAATTTTCCGAATGACCCTCAAATTATTGTCAGACGTGGCGTTAATGTCCACTTTTTGAGGCTGCTTACGCTCTGCCTACTCCGTAAGGGATTATAGGTGTGATATATGTATGTTTGTTATAAAACTCTTAACGTGTATTTAGGCCTCATAAAACTAGTTTAGGTGACTCGAGATGAGAAGCAATCTCAACCAGAAGGCCTATGTCATTATGCTATCATATCAGTAGGTGACTTTCAAAAATAGCCCCCCAGATTCGCACGCAGTGCCCCCTGACATTTAACCCACGTGCGAGTAGAAACTCGGGGAAGGGACAGTATGAGATGAGATGGAAGTTTATGAACCGAGACTTACTATTAAATCGTTACACAACACAAATATTTGGTCAACAGTGCGGACGTCTATTTTATAAATTGTGTTTAAAATTGACCCCTTTTTAGTTTGGTTCTGTTTAATTTTAGAATGGCAGATCATAGTTAGTTCTAGTATAGCTTAGTAAGTTGTGATTTTTTTTCTAGTCATAGAATCTAGTTTTTTAAAATAAGTTTGGTGAAGTGTTTGTGTTTAAAAAATGAGGGCAGCTTTGATTGTGTTTGCGGTCTGCACGATCGTTTTTGGTAAGTTCATTCGAAATAAGTATGTTTCTTACTTATTATACAGGTTGTTACAAAAAGCACTTCGCTAGTTTTAAGAGGTGAACCAGTCCATGATACCACTACGAACTCCAAGATACTTTGGTCTGAAAATGAAAATAAAATTGAACTCCCTGCACGATTAACAAAGATTATAAGAAAAAAAACATGAACTAAGTATTTTTATGTAGTTTAGTTTAGTTTTTACGCTGCACTGGTTAAAAAGTACGAAAGACGAAAAGTATATTTGGAAAATAAGTCGGAAACTGTTTCGCTTTCGAATCAGCTCTTCAGTAATAGGTAATCTGCCTTACTACAGTTGGTATGAAACTGCGTCCATATGTACTACTGGTGCTGCACTGCGAGGCATCGGTCTCATGAGTGTCTTACGACAACTCGTGTATGAGTTTCGTCCTCTACGATAAGCTTCCAATGAGACTGAAGCCTCACAAAGCTTTGCACCAGTAGTCCATATGGAACTATGTTTCTATGGGAAAGTAGTTTTTCATATACAGGTTGCAAAAGAACAGTAATTTTCTTAACATAAGATTTTTTCGTAACAATATTATATGTTAATGTAAAGACCCTTTTCTTGTTGGATTCTTTTTCTTGCGAAATGGATAAGAGTAACTTCAATAACTCATTTTTTGCGAAAAGTTTGGTCCAGTGGTATTCAAGTAATAATATAATAGTAATATTTAATTTATATTTGCGGGTTTTCCCATAGAGGCTTGGGTTGGACCCATCCAATCTCAACATCCGTTTTGAGTTCGTTATTAATAACTTTTTCATTCAAAGTCTAAGTATATAAGTAGGTCCACATTTACGTAACTATGTAGGTTTTCAATATTTTATTAAATACCTTTCATTAGTATGCAAAGTGCATTAATAAATATTTTATCTAAGTAGTTTAGGTTCGCAGACATTTTAATTGGTAAATTGCGTGTTTCTCCCCATTAAATATCAAAATGATATAACGTTACGTATGAAAGTAATATCATTAGACATGCTGTCATCATCATTAAACGAAACATCCGTACACACGGCACTAACTATAAAATATTACAGTTGAAATCCGGTATACATTGCGTAGCCGGTTAGCCATTATGATACCAGAAAAGTAACCGACTGAGCAATGTAGTTCTTCTACTTCTTCTTTTTGTGTGTTTCGTTCGACCCGATAAACCTTGGTGTCAGAGTTTTTCCACCTCTTGCTACTACAAATATTCCTCTGACATGGTTGTGTATCTACCGCCGTTTATGTAATCATAGAAAACAACCGGGACCGACGGCATAACGTGCCCTCCGAATCATGGAACCATCTTTGTTACGGACAATCAGGTGGTACAGCCTGCAAAGTCCTAACCAGACTGAAAACAAATTCAATTCAAAAACAACCTCGGGATTCGAACCTGGAACCTTTGCGCCGCTTGCAGTCGCACTACCACTGCGCCACATCAGCCGTCATCATGCAATGTAATAAGAATGTTTCTTTGAGACTAGTAAGCCTGTAATATGGCACCTGTCAGGTATGTAAATGTATCGCGATTCCGCAATCGCATAGGTCGGGTCACGCCAAACATAAATTACTGGTAAAACTGATCATCTTTTTTATTTATTATGAACTTAGATACTAAGTAAATTATGTGTTATTGTTAAAACTAAAAATAAGGATCGGAAGTCAGTGTTCGGAAGTCTTACCTACTGCGCATAGTTCAATATTGATTTGTGCGGAAAATCTTTGATGCCAAGCAATAAAAGTCAATGTTTCAGACAACATCAGGCTGGGTTAGACAGTTTAAACTTTGCACCGTTCTTATGCCGCGCGCATAAGACTTACATTGGTAGTTTGAGTGTGTAACTGCACGTGAGCTTGGCTGTACCAGTAGGAAGGAGTAAAAGAGTATCCTAGAGCGAATACTAAATTTCTTTTTAACTCTTTTTCTGTTAAAGCTGCACAGCTCTGGAATGATCTTCCTAAGACTGTACAGGAAAGCCCATCTATTTTCGTATTTAAAAAGCGAGTAAAAGAGCACTTCATTTCTGAACAACCTTGAAGTATTTATGTATGTATATGTATTTTTATAGTATTTATGTAAATTTGTTTATCTATTCATGTAGGTATATATATATTATTTGTTTGCATGTTAAAATATTTTACAGAGTTATTTATTCATTTATTTTGTTAAATTTATTTCGTATTGCCTATTTGCCCCAAAAGTTTAAATTCTCTCACAAGAGGCTGTTGACAGTTGGCTGGAAGAGATCTCTTCTTTAGAGATAAGCTCGCAACAAAAATTGTATATATATTTTTCCTGTGTATTTTTTTTCTGCAATAAAGAATATTATAAAATGATAATGAAAAGATGAAATTTTTTACATTTGCGTGAAACGGGTGCTTGAGCGCGTTGATGTCTTTTGTATGGAGCGACTTGTATACGACAAAAATATGTCTGCAAAACATTAAATATTAATAATAAATTTGCTTACAATTAAAATGAAGATAGTCAAGTTCTACATACACACACACACACACATATCACGCCTATTATCCCTTGCGGGGTAGGCAGAGGCTACAAAAAACGGACATTTACGCCACGACTGACAAACATTGAGGGTCATTCGGAAAATTGTGTATCGCCATAGTGACAGGTTGTCAGCCCATCGCCTAAAATTGCAATACACACCCTCGAGTCCCTAAGTCGCCTCTTACGAATCCCACGGGAAAGATATGGGGTGATACTATTCTAAGCCGGCATCACACGGCAAATTCTAAGCCGGCATCACACGGCAAAGTGAGTTCTACATGTTATCTTATAATGGGTGTTTACTAGTGACCGATACAAAGGACGGGCTGGTGAAAAAGAACAACTTTCCCCAAGTAACATAGGTTGAAATTTATCAAAAATATTTGAGTTTACATAGTAACCCAAATTTGCCGACCGGCAATTTAGTATGGGAGGACCAAATTTCTTTTTTCATTGTTCGATCTTTGTTCATTGGGAAAAGTTCTTCCGTCTTGAGTGTTCATTAGTAAAGTTTTACCCTATAGACTACGGATAATCGAGTTCATTATGCAAGTTAATAACTTGAACTTGAGAATTATTGCTAGCTTCTTGACCCAGTTTTCAAACGGAGGTACCTTCATACGTTTAATTACTTCTAAATACCAAATATTCGCGGCACGGTTCCACCAATTTAAACTTACTTTACTAACTTTAGGTTAATGATTGACTATAAAACTCGACGTTGCGTTTGCGCTATGAACCATACAGACGGTGGCCCACAAAAAGCGCAAATGTTTTATAGAATAGAATAGAATATTTTTTATTACCAAAAAACATGCTTAATAAATAACAAAAGGATTACATTTTCTCTTTGCTTAAACAATTTTTTGTGTGACACAGCGGACCCTGCACTAAGCAAAGCTTGTATCGCAGGGGCCTAGTATTTCATTAACATTTTTGGGTGTACACTCGGACACAAAGTTTATAATTATTGGTCTTAATAAATAAAAACAAATTATTTTATTACAAAAATCCTCGAAACCGAAATAAAATTAAATAATTAAAAATAACGTTTTCGAGGACAATTAAAGAAAACTAAGTATTTAAACTGAAATCTACTTTCTAATGTTCGTGTGTTTGTGTATGTGTGTGTGCGTGTGCGTGTGTGTGTGTGTGTGTGTGTGCGGTAGGAAAAATATGCAGTAAAATATTTGCCCCTGTTGTGGACCACACATTGTATGTGTTTGTGTGATTGATTGCGTTGTCAAGTAATATGACATTGTTGTTAGTTATGTACAGACAGAGTTATTTAAGTAATGTTGCCTTAGTGGTACTTGCTGTCACAGTATCTTTGGTATCTAGTTTCTATAATGATTTATTTTCTATTTAGTTTTTGTTTATTAACGGAAAAATATTTCAAATGAAAAACTTTATAATATAGGCATAGTTGTTTCCTATTATTTTATATCACGCCTTTATTCCTTGTCTACGCCTACGCCTTTATCAGAGCGATAACACCCGTAAAAAAAGGTCGCTACCGCCACGTCTGACAAAATTTGAGGGTCATTTCTGAAAAATCGTGTATCACTACAATGACAGGTTGTCAGCCTATCATGTCGCCTCAAATTATAATACACATGAATTTTTCGAGTTCCTTTTCGCCTCTTAGGACACCCGCGGAAAAGAATTGAGGTTATTAGATTTAAGTTAGTAAATGGAAAGAAAACAAGTTGGCTTACGTTGCCTGGTAGATAATGCTACCTAGCATTTTACTACTGCCTACCTACCGCCTTGTTGTACTGTTTCTTTTATCTGTGTTTATCTATTGTTATTTCTTTAATGTGAAATAATTAATTTTGTTATGTTGTGTTATGTTATGTTGTCAACGACCTTCTCATGTTACCTTAACCAGCTGTTGGTGTAACTGGGCCAACGATGATTTAGATGAAATGAAGAGCTCTTAAGTGGATACATTATTTATTTGCTACCTACTTCAAATCCAATTGACAGAAACCTTTAGCGATTTGTTACAAATTACGTAATACAGTTAGTATTTTCAAACATATTTTAGAAGATTTGTTACTCATTAACAGTGTTATATAACATATTACAAATAAGTAGGTATCCGTATACCTCCATAATATGACAAGGTGTAAGGGACAGCCCTCCGAATACTGATAGGGTGCAGTCATACCATGAACTACTTGCATGTGATTACAAAGAGCCCTTGCTAATGTTGGTTGTGTGTGACGTGCGGTGACCACCGAGCATGACAGGTTAAAAAAATGCTGCAAATATTAATAACGGGATGCAAAACAAAAAATAGATGGAGCCGTGCCACGCGTTACTGGCACTGCAAAAAATATATACCTAACACGGGAAGTGTTTTAAAATTTGGTATTCAAAAGAAGAAAAAAAAGGAAAATAGGGTGAAATTTTACTAGTGTCCGATACCGAAGACTTAGGACGGGCTGGTGAGGAACAAGTTTCCCCAAGAAACATAGGTCGTAATATGATAAAATTTTACCTCCCACTCCGTCTCGCACTGTTGTGGCTGTTAATGTAAAAAAGCATAATATTTTAAATATAAAATAAAGCACGTTATTTTGATAGTAAACAACCAATTCTTTACAAGGTTTTATCAAAATGGTAAGAGTTATTTCGTAAGACTGCTACGATCATTTGCCTTGTGAATTCATTATAAAATTTCTCAATCTTGTTTTATGTGTGACAAAATTTGATAATTGACCATTTATTTGGATGACGACCTCACACCTGTATTTTTGACCTTGGATTGACTATTTTATAGTTCTTGTTAGTGTCTAGATTGGAAAAACTAAAGTACCCATCCTATTAAGTGTTGAAATTGCTACTTCAATGATGTATCAAATGGTATTTAACTATGTATAACGTAATTAAAAAAGCAGGTTATTTATTTTTAAAGCCTTATAAGTGCAGTTCAAATATTTAGTCGTCCGTCGTTCCGTTTTTACGGAACTAACGCATGTCAACGTTAACGTTTGTCAGATGAAAGGAAATTATGAATGCCAATATTATTTCCATACGCATACGGCTTAGTAGCCGTATAGTTACGGTCAAGTTGTTTGACACACGCGTCCGTTACGCACAGTAAATCCACCGTAGCCGTATTTGTATGGGAATAAGATTGGAATTTGCGATGGGAGTTTTTCTGTTTACAGCTCTGTTGATAGTTCTGAATGAGGGCACTGTGCTAAACTGAAAATTTTCAATATGGCTGGCGAAAGCCATAGTTTTGTCTCAGGTTCCGTTTCACGTTGTATTCGTTACTAATTTATTTCTTTTAGTTTGATTTGCTACAAATAAACTTGTCTTGCTATTATATTAAGTGTCATTCATGTAAGCAAACACAAATTCTATAAGAAATTTAGAACGATTACATAAATACAAAATAAAGAATATTTTGTACAGTGGTACAGATTTTCATGTAAAGGAACGTTATTTTAATTACTACATGACACTCGAGAATCTCTAGAAAATTTCTCATTTCCTTTCATCTGACAGACGCATGCGTTACGTTGCTATGCGTTAAAAAAACGGAACGACGGACGACAAGTGATTGAATCGCCACAGGTTTATTGAAAAGTTATTGTATTACGATCTGTGATGAATGATAAAGAAAAAAACCCAGGGTTTGAATGTTAGCAGATATATTTTTTTCTTTTAAGTATGGGTTTGCTCTTGACTCTAGTCTAGGTCATAGGACAGAGACAGAGTCTAAGATGGAGCGAGCTCACCCAGAAGAAGCCTGTTCACTCTTACTTTGAAGAGATTAGGGTTGTATGCGTTTGGAAACACAGACGCAGGTAGTGATTTATGGCCCTATCGGTGGCTTTGTTGTGCATCATTTATTATTTGTACGTACCTTTTATATTATTATAATACATCTTGGTGGCCTTGAACACACACAAATGTATATAAATTAAATATTTATAACTTTTCTCGTCGTGGTGGTCACCCTTGACCGCAGATGGCGCATTTCATAGGTTAAATTTTTATATATATTTATCTCTAAATCGCTTGCAAGAGATAATCCTTGACATCCTTGTCCAAGTTTAGATGATTTCATTTTTTCTGGAAAGTCAAGAGAGTCATCTTGGTAGCAACAATTTTATGACTATGGTAGTATCACAGAATAAATGATAGTACTAAAGAGCGGAAAGAGAATAGGCGTGGGCAAAAAGGCAAAAAGTGAACAAATATTTTTTTCATAGGATGCTATGACATTTCTCATACCGAGGCACAGAGGAGCCCTAAATTTCCACGCCTATTCTCTTTCCGCACAGACTCTAGTAGTACGTAAATTGGTCACCTTGACAATCAAGCAGCGATTCCGGGTCACATCCAAAAATATCATATCTTTATCTGTTTTGATAAGTTCAAATTTTGTACCTTACGCATTGTTATGATATGAATGAGAAGACAGATTTTGTTGTATTTTTCTTCGAATCTGACCTTTTAGGTATTTTGATCGTCTTCCCGGAAATATTGCAAAATAATCTTTATCAACGAATCGTGAACTTGTTTGTAGAGACGTAAACTACAACTTGCCTACCTTTATAAATTGTATTGGTCTCAAATACATACACGTATAGGAGGAGTAATGATGAGGCCAGTAGGCCGAGCGACGACAGTGAGGAAAAGGGGTAGCTACCCGCCTAGTCGGGAGTTGTGTTGTGACCAGGGGAACGACTGTTCCAACCGGACATGTTTGGAAGTTGTATACCTATATAGCGATCGGCGAAATAACTTCTATACCGCGTTTCAGGACTTGTATGTGGAGCGCATGCGCGCCGCCACACACGCGTACACATAGGTACATACACATCAGTCAATAGCAGTCCACTACTGGACGGAGACCTCCCCAAGGGTACGCCAAAAGGCACGGTTTCCCGTTTTCACCATCCAGTCGCTACCAGTCACCCTCTTTAAGTCATCGGTCCATCAGGAAGGCGTCCATCGCTACGCTTGTCGATCCGTAGCCTCCACTCGAGAACCCGCTTGGTCAACCGTCCATCGGTTCTACGATAGATGTAATCATTACCAGCCATTTCAGCTTGCTACACACCCAGACTATGTCCGTTACTTTGGTCTCAAATAATGATATTAAAATAATTAATGTTTTTGTTGCTTCACAGAAACTAGTGCGGTCAGAAGTGGCATCAGAAACGGCATCAGAAGCAGGCGATCCTACGACAAGTGGCTGGAGATCATCTCCCGTGAGTTGTCATGGTTACATCAACACGAGAAGCCATCAGGCTGTAGCATTATCCAAGTCCTCGTTTCAGTCCGATCCTTACTTCACAGAACAACTCCTAAGCCTCGCAATTGGGCTGGTTGTTTGATCAACCACACAAACTTCTCATGGTGAGCTCCTGCTCCCCACCAATCAGTGTGTAGGCTAAAAGAGTCCAGTCTTAAGGAAAAATAATAAAAACAAACTATTCTAAGTAATATTATTCATTTTTAGAACTTTTAGGCGGTTCCCCACGTGTGGCCTATCGCTGCGTATTTTTAACGCACCGTAACGCATTAGTCTGTCAGTCAGACGAAAGGTAATTGCCATGAAAGGTAACACTGTAGCCGTATTTGTATGGGAATTCGCAATTTGCTTTCGTATGCCAGACACATGCGTTACGGTGCGTTAAAAATACGCAGCGACGGACGACAAGCGGGAGAACCGCCGTATATTATCTACTTATTTCTTACAAAAAAACGCTTTATTTATTTAACCGTTAATTGTACACAACATAACACAAAGGACGTAACATATAGAACAATACACAACAGGTCAGCTTATTTCTAAAAAGAAGTCTCTTACAGCAGACCTAGGGTAGTGAGAAGGCATAAAGTGGGGCAGTTGACTTGTACAAATGACTTAGTATGATACAAATAAAATAATATTGTATCCTGAAGTAAACGTAATTATATGAACTATAATATAATCTTACATATGATACAAAACTTTAAAAAATAAATGTATATATACCTACGTACATAAATACATAAACCTATTGCTGCGTTTCAAAGATTGCACCAATCGGGACATGGCTGCGTTTAACATTGACCATCAAAGCTGGGAGAAGCTTGCTGAGGATAGGGACGAATGGTTTAAGCGTGTGTTTGATGGGCGTAAAACACACGATAATGCCTGGTTTTCTGGTATCGCTAACAAAAGGCAAAAACGTCATCTAAACATGCATGTGCCAGTCTCAAATTCCACCTTCACTTGTAGAGCGTGCGGAAAATTATGCCGCTCCCGTATCGGCTTATACAGCCATGAAAAGTCTTGCCTCAGACACTGATTAAATCGTCTGTCACAGACGTGTGAGGCCAATGATAATGACGTATTATTCAGAGTACCCTTTCTTTTTCAGAGTTGTCCAAACGTTCAGGAGCTAACGGGAACTCATTATCAGCATTCCCCATTGAGTTCCCTTTCGGTAAGTATACAAATACTCCGTCAAATAAAATCAAAAAAATGTTTCCAATATTATGCACGCAAACCAAGTCTCTCTTTTCGTGTGGGACACCGAGTCGTCCAACGACTCGATGAACCCTGGTGTCAGAGTTTTTCAACCGCCTACTACCTCTAGTAGGCCTCTGACATGGTTGTGTAACGACGGCCGTCTAAGTAATCATAGACAGCAACCGGGACCGACGGCTCAACGTGCCCTCCGAAGCATGGAACCATTTATTTTCGGACAATCAGTTGGTTCACCCTGAAAAGTCCTAACCAGACCGGGAACAAATTCACAAAGTGATAAATATCAACTTTGTGAGTGTCCCACCGAGAATCGAACCCGGAACCTTTGCGTCGCAGGCAGTCGCACTACCACTGCGCCACATCGGCCGTCCAAACCAAGTGTACGTCCTATTAAGTAGATAAATTGCATACGTAATTATATCATCAATCACATAGCACAAGCTAAATTTCTCATTCTACAGCTATAGGTAAGCTGTTGACAGCTAATTAGATATTTAATTATATTATTAGGAACTAATTTTACTTACCAAAGATTTTGATAGGTCTTGCTCCGAAGTCATTAATAATAAAAGTTGAAGGTGATGACATGTCAGATAATGGATGAAAAAGGGACTATAATAACTTTCACTGAATTAATGCGTTTTTGGTCACCTCATTAATAATATTTGTTACTGAAATAGTGGATATGTCACCTAAGTAGTATCACCAAATAATATTACGAGTAACTACATATATTTAAATTAAGAATCACCGTATATGTTGGGTATCTAATGAAATTGTCACTAAAATTATATCACCTAGAAAAAATTATTACTTAAATTTATTTTTAACCACTGGGGATTAAAATTGATTATCAAACAAAGGGTAACTAACATTTTTATAGCTAACTAGCTTTTACCCGCGACTTCGTACGCGTTAGATAGTTTTTTTAGGAACAGGTTCTAAAGTAGATATGTATATTCATAGTAAGTATGACAGTGATATTAGAACAGTACTTATCTCTACTGTTTAAGGATGACTTGCTTGCTTCTGTTGTTAAAGGGACTATTCAAAATTTGCTATCCGGTGTACTGCCCTGAGAGATCAATATTTATAACCATTGAATACAAAAAACAGTAGATAACAAAAAAATCCTTGGTAAAAAGTTGCCAATGTCCTTTCTCAACTTATTCCCATCATACTGAACAACTTTTGTTTTGGAACCATTTCTGTATCTCTCATAGTTTAGGTGGGTTCCTGATGGTACACCTGGTGGTCTACATAAGGTACTCCAGATACTCAATGTCTTTGTGAAAAGAAGCGGACCATCATACTAAACAACTTTTGTTTTAGAACCATGCCTGTATCTCTGATAGTTTAGCTGGGCTACTGATGGTACACCTGGTGGTCTACATAAGGTACTCCAGATCCTTAATGTCCTTGTAAAAGAAGCGGCCCATCATACTGAACAACTTTTGTTTTAGAACCATGCCTGCATCTCTAATAGTTTAGCTGGGCTCCTGATGGTACACCTGGTGGTCTACATAAGGTACTCCAGATCCTCAATGTCCTTGTAAAAGAAGCGGCCCATCATACTGAACAACTTTTGTTTCAGAACCATGCCTGTATCTCTAATAGTTTAGCTGGGCTCCTGATGGTACACCTGGTGGTCTACATAGGTACTCCAGATACTCAATGTCCTTGTGAAAAGAAGCGGCCCATCATAATGAACAACTTTTGTTTTAGAACCATGCCTTTATCTCTAATAGTTTAGCTGGGCTCCTGATGGTACACCTGGTGGTCTACATAAGGTACTCCAGATCCTCAATGTCCTTGTGCAAAGAAGCGGCCCATCATAATGAACAACTTTTATTTTGGAACCATGCCTGTATCTCTAATAGTTTAGCTGGGCTCCTGATGGTACACCTGGTAGTCTACATAAGGTACTCCAGATACTCAATGTCCTTGTGAAAAGAAGCGGCCCATCATAATGAACAACTTTTGTTTTAGAACCATGCCTTTATCTCTAATAGTTTAGCTGGGCTCCTGATGGTACACCTGGTGGTCTACATAAGGTACTCCAGATCCTCAATGTCCTTGTGCAAAGAAGCGGCCCATCATAATGAACAACTTTTATTTTGGAACCATGCCTGTATCTCTAATAGTTTAGCTGGGCTCCTGATGGTACACCTGGTGGTCTACATAAGGTACTCCAGATCCTCAATGTCCTTGTAAAAAGAAGCGGCCCATCATACTGAACAACTTTTGTTTTGGAACCATGCCTGTATCTTTAATAGTTTAGCAGGGCTCCTGGTTGCACACCTGGTGGTCTACATCTGTACTCCAGACCCTCGAATCGTGATAAAAAGTAGCCTATGTCCGTTCTCGGTATGCTAGCAAACTTTGTGCCAAGTTTCATGAAGATCAGTTCAGCGGTTTGGCCGTGAAAGCGTAGCAGACAGACAGACAGAGTTACTTTCGCATTTAATAATATGAGTGTGGAGCTGTGGATGTGGACTAGAGGTAGATGCTAGATAACTGTTTTTCGCGGGAAAAAGGGTACGATTGGGACTAAAAGTTAGTTCAAAGCATTTAAATTCTACATCTAAGAATTTCTTTTTTTAAAGATTTGTTTCAAAAATCTACTGACGAACAGCTGGATGAAAAACTAGTTATAAAGTACCAATTTTACTGAATGTGTGAATCGCACAGTTTTGTAAATAAGCGAATCGTACACGCGTTCCGTAATTTCGCAATAGATTAGATGTGACCATGTCCCTAGAGCTGACCTTTCCGACGACATACCATACAGCGGTATAAAAACAGGTGGGTGGGTACCCGGCTTAAGGTGATTAGCCTGAGAATGCGATACTATACGAAGCGATAACGATGTGATGAGCTTACCTGATGATGGATGACCAAAGTTTAACCCATACGTACTTATTTTACTAATAAATAAATCTACACCAGTATTATACAGAAGAAAGATTTGATTATTTGTTTGAATTGAATAGGCTTCGAAACTACTGCACCAATTTAAAAACATGTTATACGATTAGAATTCTATATTATTCCTGATGAACATAGGCATTAAAAAAAAAATTATTCCCACGGGAAAACGGTTAGCAGCGGGTGAAACCGCTGGGCAGGCCACTAGTTATTATTAAAGTGACCGATGTGATAAAGGATGTGCTAGAGAACGTTCCATATTAACTATAGTTTGTTCTGTTCTAGTAGGCATTTAAAAGAATGTAAACAAACTAGATAAAGACGGACAACATTATGCCTTATGACAGAAATGGACAGAAAATAATACTTGTAATACTTTCTTTTAAATACATACTGTATTTAAAAGAAGTATCTGTTATTATTTATTATATTCTGAATATTAAGTATCTGTTAGTAGGTATTTTTCACTGTTCAAACTTTGATAAACCTTGTGTTAAACGGTAGCATAGTACAGTTATGGACTGTCAAAAGTTTCGATTGTAATCTCATTAGATTAAAGTTTACTCAATAAGCAACATGAGTACCAGGTTACAGATCCGAACGGTCGATAATATATATATCTACAGCTTCTACTGGATACTGGAATTACCAAGGCCTTACATTCATTGAAGACGATTATGTGATTTTGATTACTATGATTATGTACCTATTCATAAATAGGAGATGAGAAGCTAGGAAATAAATAACTGATAAAATTGAAGAATTGCTTAGAAAGAATCATTTTCTCTAATAGCTTCCAAAAATGGTGAACGGTTGATGCTTTTTATGGTTTAATCAGCTTTATGTAAGTTATTTTGAAAAGAAGGCAGGAATGGGCGAGAAAGCCACAATAACAAACGTCTACTTTTATGAGACTGGAGTAATAATTTTTTGAAAGGTCACTGCGAAAATCTGCTTACCTAGCTTTAGTGATTAGAAATAACACTGAATTACAAAGTGTTCGTCCTGAGACTAATCGGAAGTGAAAACTTACATCCTATTTCTACACCACACACAGACTTTCACATCAGGCATTATACTGACTACGTATAGGTAGGTTCAGAGTGTTCAGAGTAGTATTATATTATCTGTGGTTCAGTTCATCTCTTTAGTACCTATACGTAGTCAGTATAGATAGTTAGTATTCTTTGCTTCAGGCTAAAATTAGCTATTAATACTAATGAAATAATATGATGAATTCAACTGTATCCAACAGCCAAAACGTTAAATTATATAGGGTGAAATTTAACTACAGACTTAAAGCAAAATCTCAAGACGGGCTAATGATAAGGAACAACTTTCCACAAGGAACATAGGTAAAATATGACAAAAAAAATTGAGTTCCTTTAGTAACTTAAATCAGATGATCGACAATTTTGTATGGGGCTTACATATTTTTTTCGTATTTCGACCTATGTTCCTTATCACCAGCCCGTCTCGAGTTTTCGCTATCGGTCGTTAGTGAAATTCACCCTATATTTATCTAGGTTTTCTGTGATTATTTATGTTGTTGAATTTCACCTTTTATACGCAAACGCCCGCAGGAAAAGAAGTAGGAGGGCGAGGTCGATACACACGTAATTAGTTATTTCAAAATCCATCTTGAGATATATTACTCCAATGCAAAATAAAATACCTACAGAGAGTGTAGACTGTCAATTCCTCCGCTCCCGCCTACTTCTTGCCCCGCGGGCGTCCCGCGAGTTATCTGGTTTGATAGTTTACTGTAGTTTTCTGTGCTGATGTATGTTTCAGCGGACAAAGACGGCAGATATTCAGCTCTGCCGCTCCTGGTGCTGCCCTACCCGGTGCCAGTGCCTGATCACAGCTCAAGAGGAGGTGAGACATGATTGCAATATTTAGAACATAAGGCCAAAAGAAAGTCACAGTACATACATACACATATCACGCCTATAATCCCTTGCGGGTTAGGCAGAGCGTAAACGGCCGCAAAAACGAACATTCACGCCACGTCCGACAAACATTTGAGGGTCATTCGGAAAATTGTGTATCGCCATAGTGACAGGTTGTCAGCCCATCGCCTGAAATTGCAATACACACCCTCGAGTCCCTTAGTCGCCTCTAACGACACCCATGGGTAAGAAATGGGGTGATGCTATTCTAAGCCGGCATCACACGGCAACGCGCGGCACGCGACTTACTTGCTTATTATTTAGTGTAGTTTAGCCCTCTAATACGTGAGGCGATACACAACATTCTGAATGACCCTCAAATGTTTGTCAGACGTGGCGTCAATATCCGTTTTCATGGCAATTTACGCTCTACCTACCCCATAAGGGAATAAGGCGTGATATGTGTATGTATTTCTAATACGCGACTTTACCAAATAATAAACAGGTAGGTCGCGTAAACCTACATAATTAATTCATCAGAGATACTTGTTCGTTTAGTAATAAAATCTTTTCGACTAAAGACGCTAGTACTCGTATGACCTGATACGTAAGTATTTAGTTGGCCTTACAAGGATCACGCAGCCGAAACCAATGGACGTTCCCCTCACTTTCTAATCTTTCCAATTAGTATTCATGCTATATTTGAAAGTCATTTCAATATTGCAGTATACACGATTTAATTGAATGTTCTACGTATATGGTATGCGGTGTACCTTTTTTTATATTATGAAGAATCGTGACCTGTCAAAAATATAAACTTATCAAACAGACGATTATCTTCACCATCTTTTATTCCAAACGGTTGGGTGGTAGAGATGCTACTTAAGCAATAAAGCCGTGTTGTACTATTTTTATGAGTTTAATTTTTTTTAATTGTCCTGATAGAAAACCGGCTCCATGAAGAACCAATATAGGTTGATCCCTTAAACGATAGGCTGTTGTGTTGCTAAAAGTACCTTTTTTTGTACAATAAAGTATATCTTGATTGCCACAGAATGTAGCGCGAAAAACCACGAGTTTGATGTCAGGTTGGGCAACTCACAATTTGCCCAAGAAGACTACGCTGTCACCATGCCAGGCCCAGGTGAGTACCACTTAAGGATTCTCAAGGACCAAGCATTGCAAATTTCCTAAAGGTTCCATTTTGAAATGAATTAATTATGCTATGCAGAACTTCATGGTCACCAGTTTTGCCACTATTTAAATGTTTAAAGATCAGTCTAGTGTTAGGTAAGTACATACTTAATCGAATTCAAGTTGATGCCACACCCACAGATGTCATATTGAAATAAATCTAAATAACTAAATCTTAGGTATCTATCGTTCACATCAAATTTACACTAAAATAAAATAAAACAAGAATTAAGGCATTATTCAATTTTAAACTTAACCTAAAGTATGTAGAATTCATGAATTGCGCCAAGCTGTAGGCATAGTTTGTTGCGCATATTTAACCATTAAAAAACTATACCTACTTATAATATTTACATTTTATCCATCTGTACCCAAAACAGACCTTTCCTTTTTGGGGTGATTCGTTATACTCACCATGCTTGGCGGGTGCACGAAATGCTACTGCCCTGGATTGGTACGTGGTAGCATTATATTATCTGTGCCTGGATTTATCCTTTAATCGCCTTTTGCGACGCCCAATGCTAGAAATGTTCTAACGCTATTCAAATCTTCATGTGTGTATTTTTACAGTGTCATCAGCCTATCTAATCGAAGTGTTCAAAGAGCAACAACCCCAGGCCCCTGAGCTGCCCCCAGCAGTGATCAGCCCCCCACCACAAATCGTCTACCCCAGCATTCAGGCCTCCCGGGGATACCTCCCCCCACAAAGGGATGCTCAGCCAAGCCTGCCCAGGTTTGACAGGTCCATGGTGCTTCACGGGTTCCTCACGGTGTTCAAGGCCGACTACACTGAACAATACACTGTGTGGTGAGTTTCTGACCTTGTCCTCTTTTTTTCTTTCTGCTACAAAACATGCAAGACAGCGGGAGTAAACACAAACTATGCATCCGTCTTAAATTATCTCTGCGAAAGAGAACACATTTTTTCCGGCCCTAATATTATAGCCCTTATTATGTTTATACTGGGTATACGGAAACGTAAAAGTGTGCAGTAAGACAGTGCATTTTTATCGTCACATTAGAGCCACAACAGTCCACTGCTGCAAAACTCACAACGCTTAGCAGGCGGATTGGCGAGCGCGGTGCAAGATGTGCATTCACGGGGAACACTGCTGCCCATTCCCTGGTCGATTATCTATTAGTCACTTTTTACGACACCCAGGAAAAGATGGCACCAAAAATCCCTTGTATAAACTACATTAGTATACTGAGTACAATTTGTGGGTATTTTAACCAGGTACGACGCCAATACAGCTGCGGCCCGCGTGGAGTACCACGAAGGAGCTACCTCCTGCTACAGGATGATGATGTCCAACAACCGGATCAAACGATCTACGGTAAGGGAACAACTGAACAAACTGAACAACTTTGTCCAAGGGACATAGCTCCACTTATATAAAATAAATGCGAGCTCCACATGTTGTACGGGATGTTGTTGGAATATTTCAGCATTTTTATTTACCAAAAGTGGTTTGTAAGTTTGTACAGTGGAGTAGATCCAATCAATCAACAACTCAAAGGAACAACCTTCATTTATATTGGTCAATTTAGACGGTTCCTCCACTATCGTCCATAGCTGCATTACTTTTTAACGCACAGTAACGCGTGCAGACGAAAGGAAATTGCGAATTCCGCTCTTATTTCCATACAAACGGCAACAGTGCGTTTACGGATGCGTCTGTATGTCGATACGGAGCGTTTAAAAACGCGGCGATGGACGACAGTGCGAGACTTGCCGCGACGATGAATATTTATAGTACCACGTATTTTAATCTGTAAAGTTATGGCAAAAACTTTAATTACAGCGAATATTTCGTCGAGTTTGTTGGTTCTAATTTTACTTAAGTATAAAACTAAACACTTGAGCTACGGATATTCTGATCTTTTTGATCTGATCATTTTTTCGAACCGTTCACGGCTATACTCGCCTTAAAAAGAAGTTGCTAAACTGTAAATCTCAAATATAGATAAAAAACGTGGTGTGTGTAAGGGACGGCTCTCCGAATACTGAAAGGGTGCATTCAGATTATGAAACTTAACAACTTCCCCTAGAAACTTAAGTCAGGAAAGAACAAAAAAGCCTGCCATACAAAATCACACCCAGCTGACTGCATTTACTATAGGAAGTAATTTATTTTGACGACTAATGAAATATTTTTTAATGGAAAGTTATTCAGTTTTTCAATGGAAAGTTGTTCAGAATTTCTGTATTGGGAGGGCTGTCCAATTACACCCTATATATAACGGCAATAAAAATTTGAGTATTCCATATAGTATAAACTGATTGCATAAACATGTTATACAATGATGTTATTTAAGCGTAATCATGCATAAATAACACACATAACGATCACGGTGAGCCAGACGATGAATTGCTAGGTAAATTTGGGTAATGACGGCTCAATTAAACGAATATGGACGTGTTGATTTAGAAAATTGATTTAGCGGGTCAACAAGCCCGAATTGGAAAATGTGAAAGTTGTGTAGATATTGAAAGGTTAGACAAGATACAGGATGTGGACAGCCCTCCGAATACTGATAAGGTGCATGCAGACCACGATTCTGAACAAGTTTCCCCTAGGAACATGTCAGGTCACGAACGACCTCTCATACAAAATCACGATCAGCTGACTGTCTTTACTATGGAAAGTCAATTTTTTGTAAGTTTCCTTCAATTTATATTCCTAAGAGAACGTTGTTTAGTTTCGTGGTCCGAATACAACCTATCATATCAGGTACAGTCGATATTATTTCATGAGTATGAATAGTTAACTTCATTTTAGCCGGCAGCAAAGAATACCAACTAAACTGACTAAGTTTAGGTACTCTTCTCTCTCTTTTCGTTTGGGATACCGAGTCGTCTAACGACACGACGAACCCTGGTATCAGAGTTTTTCAACCGCCCTTTACTAGTAGTAGGCCTCTGACATGGTTGTGTAAGTACTGAAGAGTATTAATTTTCACATGACATGTGGGTGGGCATGCACTAGTCTGTGCGTGGTGTAGGAATAGGATGAACGAGCCCATGAACCCTTGTGTCAGAGTTTTATTCAGAACCGTCCACTACTCTTGGCCTCTGATATGATGATGAAAGACCGACTTTCCTGAAAACGTTAAACTCAATCCTAACTGAAAAACTTTCCTCAAGGAAAACAGGTAGGTAAAGATTTTTTTATCAAAATTGGACTTCCATACAAAAACATCTGCTGATCGAGTAATTTTCTATGAGAGGTCATTATTTTTATCTTTTCACCAACGTTTCTTGGGAAAAGTTCTTCAATTTTAAAGGTTAGAACTTAGTGTTTGGGATAGTCGCTTGTTCGGAACCACCCAGTATACAATTCACTCGGATAATTAAAAGAGAATGATCGAATTACCTACCGTTTTGACGATGGTTAGACTACATGATGCTGATGACCGTTTGGATTACAGATGACCACCGACCGAACCACTGGGCAAGACTCCATTGTCTGTGGCGTGACGACGCCGGTGCGAGCTTCGGGTGAGGACCGACAGACTCCAGGACTGCCTGACACTGAGGGCTTCACATTCGCTGGTAAGTTACCCCTGGTCCTGTATTTAACAAGAATTTAAAAGAATGCAACTGCAACCGTGTGATGCCGGCTTAGAATAGCATCACCCCATTTCTTACCCATGGGTGTCGTAAGAGGCGACTAAGGGACTCGAGGGTTAGATGTGTATTGCAATTTTAGGCGATGGGCTGACAACCTGTCACTATTGTGATATACAGTTATCTGATTGACCCTCAAACTTTTGTCAGATGTGGTGTTAATATCCGTTTTACGGCCGTTAACGCTCTGCCTGCCCCGTAAGGGATATAGGCGTGATTTATGTATGTATGTATAAAAGGATGACAATAATGGAGAGGGAAATTGTATGATTTCATTGAAGACCGAGCTGGCTTGTAACTATGGAAACCTTAGCAGAACTGCTTGGTAAGCTGTAGTCGACGGAGAGCAATTAGAAAGTCCCAAAGTATCTTCTGAAAAGAGGATCTTGTGCATCACTTGCCTTGTCTGTCAGCTTAAATGAGCACACATTCCATTTTGGAAAAAGTGATAAAGCATTTTGCATTTCACATTTAACGACTTTCGTCTATCCCAGGGTACAAGCAAGAGTTTGGTGGGCAAGCGGAGGTGTGGACGCGTGAAGTGCAGGGAGGCCCGGGCGAGCTGGGAGCGGCTCAGGGAGAGTCGCTGGTCTTCCACCACGAGCTGCTGGTGCACCGGCGTGGAGACGACTTCACTGTGCCACTCAGGTGAGTAACAACTTGTACCAGGGTACAAGGAGACAATAGAAGTATTGACGCATAAAGTACAGGAAGGCCCGGGCGAGCTGGGAGCGGCTCAGGGAGAGTCGCTGGTCTTCCACCACGAGCTGCTGGTGCACCGGCGTGGAGACGACTTCACTGTGCCACTCAGGTGAGTAACAACTTGTACCAGGGTACAAGGAGACAATAGAAGTATTGACGCATAAAGTACAGGAAGGTCCGGCCGAGCTAGGAGTGGTTCAGGGAGAGTCGCTGGTCTACCACCACGAGCTGTTGGTGCACCGGCGTGCAGACGACTTCACTGTGCCACTCAGGTGAGTAACAACTTGTACCAGGGTACAAGGAGACAAGTAGAGGTATGGACGCGAGAAGTGCAGGGAGGTCCGGGCGAGCTGGGAGCGGCTCAGGGAGAGTCGCTGGTCTACCACCACGAGCTGCTGGTGCACCGGCGTGGAGACGACTTCACTGTGCCACTCAGGTGAGTAACAACTTGTACCAGGCTACAAGGAGACAAGTAGAGGTATGGACGCGTGAGTGCAGGGAGGTCCGGGCGAGCTGGGAGCGGCTCAGAGAGAGTCGCTGGTCTACCACCAAGAGCTGCTGGTACACCGGCGTGGAGACGACTTCACTGTGCCACTCAGGTGAGTAACAACTTGTACCAGGGTACAAGGAGACAAGTAGAGGTATGGACGCGTGAAGTGCAGGGAGGTCTGGGTGAGCTGGGAGCTGCTCAGGGAGAGTCGCTGGTCTACCACCACGAGCTGCTGGTGCACCGGCGTGGAGACGACTTCACTGTGCCACTCAGGTGAGTAACAACTTGTACCAGGGTACAAGGAGACAAGTAGAGGTATGGACGCGTGAGTGCAGGGAGGTCCGGGCGAGCTGGGAGCGGCTCAGGGAGAGTCGCTGGTCTACCACCACGAGCTGCTGGTACACCGGCGTGGAGACGACTTCACTGTGCCACTCAGGTGAGTAACAACTTGTACCAGGGTACAAGGAGACAAGTAGAGGTATGGACGCGTGAAGTGCAGGGAGGTCCAGGCGAGCTGGGAGCGGCTCAGGGAGAGTCGCTGGTCTACCACCACGAGCTGCTGGTGCACCGGCGTGGAGACGACTTCACTGTGCCACTCAGGTGAGTAACAACTTGTACCAGGGTACAAGGAGACAAGTAGAGGTATGGACGCGTGAGTGCAGGGAGGTCCAGGCGAGCTGGGAGCTGCTCAGGGAGAGTCGCTGGTCTACCACCACGAGCTGCTGGTGCACCGGCGTGGAGACGACTTCACTGTGCCACTCAGATAAATTTCGTTTTCAAGGGCTACTCCCTTTTGCAGTAAACAATCCAGGGAATGTACAATAGTATTCCTCGTGACAAAACTCTTGCACAAAAGTAGTAAAATCGCCTGTAAAGTTTCGCAAATAAGACAGATACCCTTTAATAAATTTATGCCCATGAGTGCTTTAATTACAAATCCAAATTCCCAAGTCTTAAGTCTAAATTCAATTTTGTAAGTAACTTCAAGCTGAGGTGTCTCATTGTCCACTGTCATGCTGTGATTTTGTTTTCGATGGGTTACCTTTAGAGCCGTCGCGTCAAGCGTTCCTCGCGCATACGAACATAAGCACAAACCAATTCTTCTTCTTATCTCTTTCTTCCATCTTACCAATTTATTCTGTTTGCAGATACACGGTGAACATCGACAGTTCGGTGTTGGGGCCGCAGTGTGACGGATACGAGCACATCTATTCCTTATACCAAGAGAAGGAGCATAACGATGACGAGTTCAGATTCTCAGGTAACTTTACAAAAATAAGTACTTTTAGGATGCCATTCATCACTTTCTCCAACTAGTCACAGTGCTCATCCTGCCCATATCCAATAGATGACTTTCTGCAGTTGATCATGTTGTATGTACTTACTTATACTAGGCTAAACTAAGTTCTCTCTCACACAGACAAACTCTTTGGGTCCCTTGGCTTCAATGCTAGGGGTTTGATTGGGTCATCATTTTCATTCATTACCTTTTCTTGGAAGATGAGCTACTTTGCTGTCTTATGTCCAAAACTGATCACACAAAGGAACACCTCCTCATAAATGTTTCTAGTCTTTTTACCTTTAGCAGCAACATTCCTTTTATTTGTGTACTAAATCTCAAGATAGTTATAAAGTTTGCAAGTCCTCAAAAAATGCCTTCATTTTTCTCCCCTGTAGAACATATACATCGATTTGTTGTTTGCAGAGCGCCAATGTGATGAGAAGGAGACCCTGGACCCGATCAACAAGGAACACATGGCTCGCTTGGACCCCATCCGGGAGTTCACCTTACCGACCAGGGCGTCAATACACGACGAACTATTCGCCAAGTCAGTATACCCCTTCAGCCGGTTGTACCTAAAGCGTAAAATGACTATGTCGCGTTACGACTAGGCAAAACGCAAAATAGGCATAAAGAGAGTTAGCCGTATAAAGAGTTAGGACTATTACGAACTAATCACTTCGATCAACGCGGCCTTCCGTACCGGGTCGGAACGCGACGGAAGACCTCGTTGCTTGAAGACTAAACATTTTCATAATTTTTTACGCTTGCAAGGCCGGCGACACTTAACTGTTATTCTATTGTCACCGTGATATCCTATACTTCAAACTGTTAGCAGAATACGAAACGACCAAAACCATGCAACTGACACGCTATCTACATACAACTGAAAGATTTTTATTTAGCACTCATTAGACTATGCGTGACCTTTTACCAATTGAAATTTTCACCTTTTCTTTAAAGCGATCCGTCAAACTAAATATTCTAAATAATCCGCGTGCATTAACCATACATCAGCGAGGGTAGTTGATCTATGTCTGTGATCAGCACAGTGCGGAATTTTTTCAGCTATCCAAGGCCTAACGCAGGAAGTTTAAAAATATAGAGAAATTTTGCCGAAGTTATGTAGATACAATGAAGCCTTGGCTAGGTTGGACAGTTCAGACATTGGTTCTTATACCGAACGCATAAGACTCATTGGCGGTTAGAGTGTCAAACCGGACGTGAGTTTGACTATACTGTTTTGTATTTGAAACTTGGCAGGCATGAACAGCCCAAGAAAATGAATTCGAGGGAACATATATTGAGTTGAGAAACAAAAATCGACCATGCTCACTTAGCATTTGTTTTCAGGTTCACAAAAGATTTCGACCGAACATACGCGGATGCCGACGAAGAGGCTTTACGGAAGAACTTGCTGACCCAACGCACCCGGTTCATCGCCTCCTGCAACCGTCAAGGAGCCACCTTCAGCGTGGGCCACAACTTCCTCAGTGACAGGTACTAGAGAAAATAAATTTCACTCGACTTAATCCACAGAATAGCTCCCGATCCCGACACGATAAAAAATATGCTGGAGGTTAACACATAACGTGGACGGTCCTGTCGCTCAGATTCTGCTGCCAATGTATTTATGCACAGCAGAGAAAATGTGCGGAAAGAGAATATCTATATTTTTATTGCATAAAAACAAATTAAAAAATGTACAAGCAGTGTGAGTATGTGAGTTTAGAGAATAGCCGGTGGCATAAAGGGAACTAATGGAACTAATAATGTTTTGATAGGTTGCTATAAAAAAAATATTATACTGAGGCACAGAGGCGCTCACAATTTCCACGACTATTCTCTTTCGGCAATGACTCTAGCTTTTCATGTGCATATTGTGACTGTATTTTTTTTAACCTTGCAAAATTTTCAAGTGCGGGCACAGAATAATAACTAGTAACTAGCGTTACAGAAGCTTTACTTCGCAATGGTTTTCAAAGAAATATGTACTCAATCTGATAGACAATATGATTTAATTTAGCTCGCGTTCCAGTCAACCACGTGTTCATTTGCATACCTGCCAAATATTTTTTTGAGGAAATATGAGCCGCGGTCTAGGGTTGCTTACTTCGAGAAACTACTTACGCCATCTAGCGCACAACACGAGCGTTTACTCCTACTTTTGGCGGGCACGCAGCAGGCAGCGACGAGTACGTTCATGTAGTCTAAGACTTAGCAGTATAATTGTATATGCTATACGATTATTGCCGAAGATTTAATTCAATGAAGTAATAAACCTGCAATAGTCCTTGCATCAGGCGGGTGCTGGCTCTGGGTGTACGAGTACTTCTATAGTGCAGACAGAGCAAGTATCCGCTTGATATACACATCACAACACATTATTTGGTATAAAAAGGCCTCTGCGCTGTTGGCTTTGGCCCCACACATGCCTCAAAGGACCGGGTCCCTGTGGGCCCGAGATCCGAAAAGAATACCAACATAATAATAATAAAATGTATACTAATAATAATAATATTATAATGTATACTAATTTTTTTCCCGTGAGTGTCGTAAAAGGCGACGACGAACAATTTTAGGCGATGGGCTGACAACCTGTCACTATGGCGATTCACAATTTTCTGAATGACCCTAAAATGTTTGTCAGACGTGGCGTAAATGACCGTTTTTAGCGGTCGTTTACGCTCTGCCTACCCCGCAAGGGATTATAGACGTGATATATGTATGTATGTATGTTTTCGTCTGTCCATCTTGCAAAAAATTGTCGAACAAATTGTTGAACAAATAGCGCACGCGTGTGACTTCTTTCGCTTGCGGCAGCCTGCTAGATTAGCCCTTTCGCAGTGGCCGGCGCCTGGAGGTATGTTTTCAATACCTACACGCGGAGTGACACAGGCCTGGTGCGGGCTGAATTTGCAAATTAAAAAAAAATACCTAACACGGGAAGTGTTTTAAAATTTGGTATTCAACTGTATTAATTCTTTCAACTTTCGCTGCAACCCTCGTTTTATTTGGTATGTTGTTTTTCATTTCCTTAATGATGAAGATCGGTCATAGAAGATGTCCTTTTACTAAAAGGCAGTCGTGCGTAGAGTGGACTGCCTGTACTGTATATGGAGTGTTGTTTTTTAGAGTTTAGCGAACTTTAGTACGACTTATTATATGGTCTAAAGATGTGCTAATCTATTACATAGGTTGGATGAAGAAATATCGGAGATCCTGGGCGTGACCTTCTCCGCGGAGGCTGAGAACAACACCCTGAGCTTCTCGTCAGCGACAGGAGGGTCGGGTAGCAAGCAACTGCCAAAGGAGTGGGACTGGAGGCCTAAAGGAGCTGTCTCTTCTGTCAAGTGTGAGTGACCTATTCTGATTCAGTATGCTTCTCATTAGCGACAGAAAAGCTTGAGGCCGGTGGTAAGCAACTGCCGAAGGAGTGGGACTGGAGGCCTAAAGGAGCTGTCTCTTCTGTCAAGTGTGAGTGACCTATTCTGATTCAGTATGCTTCTCATTAGCTACAGAAAAGCTTGAGGCCGGTGGTAAGCAACTGCCCAAGGAGTGGGACTGGAGGCCTAAAGGAGCTGTTTCTTCTGTCAAGTGTGAGTGACCTATTCTGATTCAGTATGCTTCTCATTAGCGACAGAAAAGCTTGAGGCCGGTGGTAAGCAACTGCCGAAGGAGTGGGACTGGAGGCCTAAAGGAGCTGTTTCTTCTGTCAAGTGTGAGTGACCTTTTCTGATTCAGTATGCTTCTCATTAGCGACAGAAAAGCTTGAGGCCGGTGGTAAGCAACTGCCCAAGGAGTGGGACTGGAGACCTAAAGGAGCTGTCTCTTCTGTCAAGTGTGAGTGACCTATTCTGATTCAGTATACTTCTCATTAGCGACAGAAAAGCTTGAGGCCGGTGGTAAGCAACTGCCGAAGGAGTGGGACTGGAGGCCTAAAGGAGCTGATTCTTCTGTCAAGTGTGAGTGTCCTATGCTGATTTAGTATGCTTCTCATTAGCGACAGAAAAGCTTGAGGCCGGTGGTAAGCAACTGCCGAAGGAGTGGGACTGGAGGCCTAAAGGAGCTGTCTCTTCTGTCAAGTGTGAGTGACCTATTCTGATTCAGTATACTTCTCATTAGCGACAGAAAAGCTTGAGGCCGGTGGTAAGCAACTGCCGAAGGAGTGGGACTGGAGGCCTAAAGGAGCTGTCTCTTCTGTCAAGTGTGAGTGGCCTATTCTGATTCAGTATGCTTCTCATTAGCGACAAAAAGCTTGAGGCCGGGATTGGAACCTAAAGGAGCCGTTAAGTCATTCTAATGTGAGTAACCTATTCTTATTCTGAGACGTCATCATCTCCTAGTCCTTATTTTAATCATGTTGTGTACTGAAAATCATGAGCTAATAAAAGGATTTGACATAGTTTTACTATCTGCCACGTGTCCGATGTCAGCCTAACCCTCTTTGCTATTGCTAATGCATCTTGCTGCGATATCAAACTAGATTTTTCGATTTACTTTTTTATAAACATATCTTTGTAAGTATTTAAAACTTCTTAAAAAAATCTTAGCTGGCGATACAGGCCAATCTTCGAGCAACACGGTCTTCCGTCTCGTTCGGGACGGAAGGCCGTCGATGCTCGAAGAGGCCAATACAGGCGTGGCTTTATCTTTACATTACGGCCTTCCCAATGAACCATATTTGACAGCTGTCAGATTCGAGTTAATGCTATGGCAGACCTTTTTTGTTGACAGTGCTTTAAGTATGGAACTGACTGCTGTCATATACACGTACCACCCTAAGCCAAAGAGGAAATAAATGAAACTAGCGATCCTAAGCGGAGTTCAGCTCCAAGCTTGCTTTAGATATTTTTATTCTATCACCGTATGTACAAAAGTCAACCTATCACCAATAAATAAATAATATATTCTGTTCTGCAGTCCAAGGTGCAGCTTGTTCATCCTGCTGGGCGTTCGCGGTGACCGGCTCGGTGGAGGGCGCTCTCTTCATCAAGACCAAGAAACTGGTCGAGTTGTCCGTGCAAGCACTTGTCGACTGCTCAAAGTCGTAAGTAGATACAGGGTGTGAGGGACAGCCCTCCAAGTACTAGAGTGTATTCAGACCATCAAACTGCATCAAATTCCATAAAAATAGTTCAGGATACATCAGAAAAATAATGGACTTCCCATTATAAATTCAGTCAGCTGATCGTAATTTTGTATCGGTCGAATATTTTTGTCATTTCTTGACATATGTTCCTTGGAGAAAGTTGTTCAGTTTCATGATCTGCATGCACCCTATCAGTATTCGGAGGACTGTCCCTTACACACCGTATACATACATACATACATAAATCACGCCTCTTTCCCGGAGGGGTAGGCAGAGACTACTTCCTTCCACTTACTACGATCCTGGCATCTTTCTTTCGCCTCCTCTACATTCATCAATCTCTTTATGCATGTTCGTCGGTTTAGGGTACTCTTGACCTGACCTTTCTTTAGCACGTCCCCGATTTGATCGAGGTACCGACCGTATACAATAACATATTCACGGAGCGGAGCCTAGAAGTGCATGAGTTGATCAATTTCCGACCTCTGGCTCGTTGACCAATCATAAACCTCAAATCTCCGCTCCGCGTCAGTCATTGGTCAATTCATGCAGCGCCCTCCGCGCCGCACCGGTCCGCCAAAATGAATTATTATTTACATTACAATGCATTAAGGATGACCCTATAGAGCCTATTTTTTGTGATATTTATTAATGTTTTCATTCTATTTTCAGTCACGGCGCTCACGGTTGCAACAAGATAGGCACATGGCCGGTACACGCGTATAATTACGTCAAAGACCGCGGACTACCGGCTGTCGGCGACTACGCTGCCTACGACGAGAAGGTAAACTCCCTGATATACACCATCGTAGCATTTTGCTACAGCGTAGGTACGTCACGCTCATAGCAAAACAATAAATAAAATTAAACTTCAAAGTAAGAGTGAACAGGCTTCTTCTGGGTGAGCTCGCTCCATCTTAGACTCTGTCCCTGTCCTATGACCTAGACTAGAGTCAAGAGCAAACTCACAACTAATAAAAAAAATGTAAAATTATTTGGGACACCTACCTTTTGACATTCATATCAGCATCAAACATTATCAGTTCACGTCAATTAGGCTACTTACTAACGAAAAAGTCTACAAAGTACTACGTTGACGATTTTTATATATACGAACTGATCGCGTTGATGTCTTTTATAGGGAAGAAAACAGTTTTATTAACGAACAAGTATCACTTATGATGTGTGAAGTTTTCGGCAAACACATTTTTTATCTGATCTGTTGACCTCCATGAAGTGAAAAAGGCTGTCTTAACCAAATTCTCTACAAAATCATAAATAAGTCGCGTAAACCTACATCATGGATAGAAACAGGTTTTAAGATTTTGCCTTTAACACGGTTGCCCAAAAAACGGTACCTACCCAACGGTGTATGATGCGATAATCACAAACTAATATATTGTACCTAACATAGCTAGGTACTGATTAGAACACAAACATCACGCCTATAATCCCTCGCGGGGTGAGCAGAGCGGCCGCAAAAAACGTACACGTACGCCACGTCTGACAAACATTTGAGGGTCTTTCGGAAAATTGTATATCGCCATAGTGACAGGTTGTCAGCCCATCGCCCAAAATTGCAATACACACCCTCGTGTCCCTTAGTCGCCTCGTACGATCCCCAAGGTAAGGAAATGGGGTGACGCTATTCTAAGCCGGCATCACACTGGCTGATTAGAATACCTAGGTTTATATTATTTTTATAAGATACTCGACGATCCCACAGACAAACCTCGAATAGTGGTTTTGTGTCATGTATTAGTTTTAAGAATACTTTAAAGATTAATAATTTTATTTATTTATTCATTCAAAGTATTAAACGAATCTATATAATTTCTTACCATTTCACCTTATGTCTCAGGATCACGAATGCAAGGCCCCGCCGTCTGAACCGACAACACACATTGAAGGTGGTGTGGACATTCCGCCTAACAACATCGACGCACTCAAGGTAAACCACAGAACACTATATACTCCTTGGCCGGAGGTAAACGTCCAACTGTTCACGTGAGGTTAAAGAGCTGGTGATGGGGTCTAGATTTAGACAAAGAACTGTAACAAACTGGCACAGACGGGAACAGAATTGGGGGGTCAAAAATCATTAAATGAATTGTATAGGGTGAAGTTTTAATAGTGACCGATAGCGAAATCTAAAGACGGACTGGTAATAGGGAACAACTTTCTCCAAGAAACATAGTTTGAAATATGACAAAAAAAGAGTTTCCATAGTAACTCAAATCAGCTGACCGGCAATTTTGTATGGAAGATCCAAATCTAAATGTATTTTTCGTTTTTCGACCTATGTTCCTTGGGGAAAGTTAATCCTTATCACCAGCCCGTCTTGGGATTTCGCTATTGGTCATTTGTAAAATTTCACCCTTTATGTGTGTATGTATGAATAAGCAAATGCAAATACAGGTTCTTTAACGTGGTAACGTGGAATTGAATTCCAAGGAAATTACTGGAACCCACTACTTTACGCGCTCTAGGAAGCACGGAAGATCGCAGTAACATGTATTGTATCTTTTTTTATACAGACGGCAATTCGCTACGAGGCCCCTGCGGTGCTGGTGGTAGACGCTCAGGCCAAGAGCTTCATCTCCTACAAGACTGGTGTGCTAAAGGATGACAGATGGTAAGGATGTACAATAGTCCTGTGAGGAATACCCCAAAAGGTTTTTTAAGATAGCCTTTGCGCATTTTTATTTCTTTTTCTGACGATTCCTCATGCAGGTCGTGACCACCGTAAGTCGCACTATTTAGAAGAGCTCTCCATCTTGACCGATCTTCTGCCGTGTGTAGAGCCTTGAAGATTTAGGCGGGTAGCTTCTACTATAGCACAGTATAATTAGTAGTACTAGCGTACAGTATGGTTACTCCCTGCCTCCCCCTACAAGCGCCGCCCACCCGCGCTCGGAGGACGCTCAGACACCGGCTAGCAAGGACGCGACGACGAAGGTGATTTCATACTGCCGCACATTGCATTCCCGATTCGCGAACGCAAAATGGCGGCAACCCTGACATGTTGTCTCACACACACAAGCATTGTCCGCGTTCACCTACGCGAGCTTAGACTGTTTGCGTAGCAACGCATTTGATTCATACATTTGAGCGGCAGTGTCCGAGGTGTGACTATAACTATAGCGTCGGTCTAGCGGGATGGTACTCTACCTCTGCTGATGGAGATGATGCCACGTAGCAAATACTTTTCATACCTACTTATCATAATAAGTTACAATGGCATCTGCATACATTTAGTTACATCGCAATTATAAAACAGTATCTCTTGCTGGGTTGGCTAAACTACAAAACCGTGTAAAACTAGGCTGTAACTGTATTTTAGGCATATTATGATAAGAAAAGGTAAGATAAGATAAGATATATACCTACTTTATTACATATTCCTAGTGTAAGCCGGTAACCACCTATTCAAGGAATAACTAGGTATAACTGGTAGCATTGTGTCTGCCAACAAACTGCTATGCAGTTTGGCGATTATTGTTAACTATTATTTAAATTTTGAAATAAAGGCATTAAATTTTGATTTCATTTTTGAATTGGTTCAACAGTTAGTAAATAACTGTAGCTGAAACTTTGACGACTATTTCTTTCCCAGCAAAAAGGGTCCCAAGAAGAAGCTGAACCACGCCGTGCTGACCGTCGGCTGGGGCGAACAGAACGGAGAGCCACACTTCATCATCAAGAACTCCTGGTCAGCAGTATGGGGCGAGGGAGGGTACGTATCGTCAGTCAATGTAATCATCAATGAACGGCCGATGTGGAGCAGTAGTAGTCCGACTGCCTGCGGCGCAAAGGTTCCGTAGGTATTCGATTCTCAGTTGATATTTGTCACTTTGTGAATTTGTTCCCAGTCTGGTTAGGACATTGCATGCTGAACCACGTGATTGTGTGCGATAAGGAAGACGGTTCCGTGCTTCAAAGGGCGTGTTAAGCCGTCGTTCCCGGTTACTGTCTATCATTTATTTGACGGCGGTCGTTACACAACTATGTCAGCAGAAGCCCACTATTAAGTAAGTAGTAGTAGGCGGTTTAAAAAATCTGACATCAGGGTACATCGAGTAGTTGGACGACTCTGTATCCCACACGAAAAAAGAACAAAGAAAATCATCATTTACACTCTTCCTTAGCATGACTTACATTGGATACCGTTAGGCAAAACGTAGCCTGAGGTTTCTCCTAAGGGATACGAAAATCCTTTTAAGGCCACGTAACACTCTACTTGTGCCGAACTTCGATGGAAGTGAAGCTTTTCTCGAGACCATCCTATGCTTATGTTGCCTCCCCCAGGGTGCGCCATAGGGCACGATCCCTCGTTTTTACTATCCAGTCCCTACCAGCCGCCTATAAGTCATTGGTCCATCTAGCCGGAGGTTGTCCATCGCTACGCTTGCCAAGGCGTGGCCTCCACTCGAGAACCCGTTTACTCCACCGACCGTCGGTTCTACGACAGATGTGCCCAGCCCACTGCCACTTCAGTTTGCTACACCTCCAGACTATGTCCGTTACTTTGGTCTTTTTGCGCTGGTTAGCACTGGTCCCAAAAACTAGGGGCTCTACAACTGATGATATTGACTGTCTCCCTTCCACAGGTACATCAGGCTGCACGCGCCCAGCAACACATGCGGCGTGCTGACCGTGCCGTCCTTCGCGAAGCTGCAGCGGCCTAACATTGACAAGCTGCCGGCCGGCGCCAGCAACACTGACTATGATGAGAACAGGAGATAGACAATAAATAATAAAATAAATAATAAATATCCTGGATAATTTACACAGAACCTTCTAGCCCCAAACTAAGCAAAGCTACTATTGGAACTAGATACATACATACATAAATCACGCCTATATCCCTTACGGGGTAGGCAGAGCGTTAACGGCCGTAAAACGGATAACACCACGTCTGACAAAAGCTTGAGAGTCAATCAGATAAATGTGTATCACTATAGTGACAGGTTGTCAGCCCATCGCCTAAAATTGTATATTGTAATACATATCCCTCGAGTCCCTTAAGTCGGCTCTTACGACACCCATGGGTAAGAAATGGGCTGATGCTATTCTAGGCCGGCATCACACGGCTACTAGAACTAGATAGACGGGATCTAGATAGCTGATATTAATACATATACATACTTTTTTTGTAAATAAATACATATTATACATTACTTATATAAGTAATAAGTAGTAGAATTGGGAGGAAAATGTAAAGCATATTGATGGTTCCAGACGCGATTGTGCCTGAATGCATCAATAGGGAGTTTCCTTTTTGAGAATTAAAAAAAGGTTTAGTATTCCTAGAACTATGTAGATGGCGTTGAACTGACTACGTTACAGCCACTAGACTACTTACCAAAAGCCATGAAAAAAGTAATTGTGCTTTCCGAATCTATCCTTTTTTAAGCGTTTTGTCATTAATTAATATTCTGTTTTGTTTGTACGTTGTTCTCTTTAATATAAACCCATGAAAGTAAATATTGTTGTGGTGAGAATGATGTAACACTGATTAGTTACGTTTCGTTTTACGATCCGATACATCCAAGCGGAAAACCGAAAAATATGTGTCTTTCCGTTTCTTACGTCAACGTACCAAGTACAGCGCCATCTATCCAGCGAGGAGGGAAGAGTTTAAAATATAAAGCCCTTCGTGCACTTTCGTAACCAGAATTTGGTAATATCTCCCTATTTGCTGAAAATTTATACATTTTCGATCATCGGCACAGCACAGCACAGTCGCGAGTACTGCCGTTTAGTTTTCGAATTTTTCTCTTCATTAGTAGACGAGTGTTTAGGGCAATTATGCAATTAAATTAATAGCTAATTTAAAATTTTACGGGATTTACCACAAAAAGTTAAACATGTGTTAAACGTTTTTTTTTTTAAATAGACTTTTATTATAAACACGCGTTAAATAGCTGTCTAACTTGTTTGTGGTTAGGCTCTATGTAAATATCACATATTCCTTTAAATCAAAGTAGAACTTTGGTATTTTTGTCTATGTTTTGTATGAAAATCCGAGACGATGTCAGTTACGGATTTTTTCATCATTTGATGATATAATTTGAAGCCATCTGTATATACAACTCAGAAATGTAAATAAATAATAAGCTTAGTAGCAAGATAAGTAATACTGTTAAGACTCATAGAATAAATATTATTAAATATGTTTGTAATATACTTACGTTAAACTTAAAGATGTTTTATTCAGTTGACGCCATATACATTTTTATGTATATCACTCCTAACCGGAATTTATTGTGGATACCGGGATTTTAATGGTTTATTTGACAAACTGGTTTTTATTGGCGTCGAAAGAGAGCGACGATAAGTGCAGGAAACGGACAGTACCCGATATTAACAAACTACAGGCTACAGTTTTACAGGTGAAATTCGATGTTCATTGCGTAGTCGGTTAGCCATTATGATACCAGGCAGATGAACCGGCTACGCAATGTACTAAGAACTTCACCTGTAGACTTGTAGCCTGTAGTTTCATAACATAGGCACCTGGTAGCATTGCGCGTGACACGTGACACTTGACCGCGGCATCGGGAGATCAATGGACACCGCTTTACCGGTTAATTCACGTTTTAAGAATGTTAAAAAGTTCCGTCTTCATGTATATTGATCATCGAAATGTTTCGGTTCAAAACCGCTATCTTAACTCTCCTACAAATTTTAATAAAACAGGTTTTTAAACGATATTAACCGGTACATCGAAACCGGTTCCGATTTCTGACATACGCACATCACGACTTCATGGTAAAAAATCGCAGAAGTCCCGTTTACGTCAAACGTCCGAGAAATATTCTAGGGTCATTATAAATCAAAATATAAAAACTCAATTTTAGTCAATGATTCATTTATTAGATGATTTCTTCATTAATTGTTTTTGTAATTTCAACAGAGGAGCATTTTTGCTTTTCCTCTTCTCTCTTTTCAGTTCCCCCGAGTTGAGTGACTTCTTCATTACCTGTCAAAAAACATTACTTTATAAATATTGAATAAATATACCGAACATTTTTCATGTCGAAACGTAAGGTTTTTTCAAAGATTAGAGCAATGGTATTTGCTTACGAAATGATAAGTTTGCACGATGACATATTTAAATATGTCGCATGTCAAAAAAACGTCATCTGCAAAATGCCACTATTACGAAATGTCATGTTTACAGAAAGCAACGTGACAGAATGTCATAATTGTACAACTTCATAATAAATCACTATTTTTTTTTGTTAAATATCGCTATGTACTTACACTTGATAAAGCTTATTCATACATACACATATCACGCCTATTATCCCTTGCGAGGTAGGCAGAGCGTAAACAGCCGCAAAAATGGACATTTACGCCACGTCGGACATATATTTGAGGGTCATTCGTAAAATTGTGTAAAGCTTATTCCCTTGTCATATTATTATTTTACATTAACAGCCACAACAGTCTACTGCTGGAAATTGACCTCCTCTTATTGGGGGGTATTGCCAAACTCACCACGCTTGGCAGGCGGATAGGCGAGCGCAGTGCAAGATGTTGCATTCACAGGGAACGCTGATGCTCATTCCCTGAATGATTATCCCTGAGTCGCTTTTCACGACACCCACGCGTAGAATTGGGGTGATGCTATTCTAAGCCGGCACCACACGGCATATAATTATTTTACACTAGCTGGTGCCCGGCGTCTTCGTACGCGCGGCATGAATTCGATATTACAATTTCCCGTGGAATTGATAGATTTTCCTGCGGTAAAAAGTAGCCTATGGCCTTACTTCCGTTCCTGTCTATGTTTATGCTAAATTGTATCGAAATTGGTTCAGTGGTTTTGGCGTGAAACGTAACAGACTTTCGAATTTAGAATATTAGGTAGTATGAATTGGTCCATGATATTAGCATGATAGTAGTGTAGCGACCTCTGGGATCTACGTCAAGAAGCTCACTCAAAGTGTTCACGACCAAGCGAGACGCAACAGACGTTCCAAACAAATCTGCAAGATGGCGCCACGTGACAGAACAAAGAGCCTGAAACGCGGTATCGAAGTGTTTAACCGCGCAACGCATATATACAGCTTCCAATTCTATCCAGGTGGACGAGTCGGTCCCCTGGCCACAACACCCGGCCAGGCGGGTAGCTACCCTTTTCCTGACTCCACCTGGAACCCTTCTTCTGCCTACTGGCATCGCTTCCTGTCACCCGCCATAGAAGTATAGACTAGATTGATTAGCTTACTTGTAGGGCGTTGTCGTCGCTCCACACGAGGGCGGAAGGGTCGTTGAGGGTCGGGTACTTGAAGGAGAAGCCCTTCGGGAACATGGGGCGCTGCAGCAGCCGCTCCAGCTCACGACGTTTCACTTTCAGAGCCTTGTCTATGGAAGTGTCCACTTGGGCCGCTGGACTGAAGTACTAGTTCAGGTTTTATTGGGGTGGCTTAGGAATACACATACATACATACACATCACGCCTATAATCCCTTGCGGGGTGGGCAGAGCGTATATTTGAGGGTCATTCGGAAAATTGTGTATCGCTATAGTGACAGGTTGTGAGCCATATGTCAAATTGCAATACACACCCTCGAGTCCCTTAGTCGCCTCTTACGACTCTCATGGGAATGAAATGCGGTGATGCTATTCGAAGCCGGCATCACATGGCTTAGGAATCTAGCTTTTAAATAACTAAAGTAGCAAACGTAGTCAATCTTATTTGATTTAGAATCAAATTGAGCTGATACAACATTTTGCACATAATGATTTTATAGACCTGGCTAAAGCTTTTGATACGGTCTTACTCTACCTTGGCTCGACTATGTAAAGTAGATAGCCTAGAAATTCATAAATATAATTTAGGCCTTATTTTTGACGAACTTCCAAAGGTCAAAATAGGTGGAATATCTCACTTGACTTTATAAGTAGCATTGGTGTCCCGCAGGGAAGTGTTTTTGGGCCATAGTTATTGAACATTTATTTATTTATTAAATAATAGATTCTTATGGATAATCGTCTCTGATTTGGTAGCAATTATGTTTTTTGTTTTTTATCTGCTGAGTATATTTAATTAGGAAGTATGAAAATAAAGTACAGTCAATGATAACAATCAATTCTCATAAGTTTACCGCGATAACGGTTCGCCTTGTACCCAGTATCTTTGGATATGTAATAAGTTTTTCCGGTAAATACATATTTATTTATTTCAAAAGGATACACATCGTCATCGTCGAGCAGGATGTCCATATCCTTAGCCACCTTCTCCCGCCACCCGACTGCCGCCGCAGTCCTTCTACGTTTCAGCTCTAGAGCGTCTATCTCGCGAGCCTTCGATACGATGTCCTTGAAGGGAGCGAGGGCTGACAGCGGGATGGGGAATGACGGTACTTCAGATGCTGTGAAAAGTTACATTTATAAGCAAACTTGAACTCAATTCCAAAGTAATAATATACTTTGCTAATATATACTTAATTGCACACAAAAGATAATAACATTAAAACACGGTACAATAAGGCGGCTTTAATGCTAAAGTAGCATTCTCTTCCAGACAATCTTTGGGTGATATGGAGAGCGCGAACATATAAGCTAGCAAGTATACCAAAGTAAGTAAAAATATCAAATAATAAAAAAAACTATAAATATCGTAATTCCTGCGATTTAGAACAGAAAGGGAGAGTAAGTAAGCGATAACACTTTATTGCACAATAAGAAAAATAAAACAGAGTACAGGACATATTAAAACAAAAATGCGCAAAGGCGGCTTTAAGTATCGCTAAGAGCTATCTCTTACTGACAACCTTTGGGTACAGAAAACAAAGATTGAAAACAGCAGTGCAAGAGTAATAAATAAAGAAACATACATAAGCATTTAGATATAAAAATAAAATCAAATTAAAATTATGGCACCTGTCATGTTAACCAATTCAAAAATACCGCATGTGGACTTTTCCTGGTTAACTTTACACAACATTCAAGAATTTCTCAGCTAAGTTCCAAAGAATGCAGATGGGAGTGGTTCAGAATGCAGGTTCATAAGCGCTCGACAAAAGTGTCAGTGACGTCTGCGCAGGTGTACACAAAAATGCATGCATCAATTAAAGCTCTACTCCGTCTACTACTTTAAGCTTATACAGAAAAGGACCCCATTCAAATGGCAATATATATTTATAATAAAATCCCCAACTATATTAAAAATCAAGAAAAACAAATTAGTTATGATAATCTTTTCAAAAAATACTTATTAGAAAAAGCGTTTTATAGTTTGAAAGAGTTTTATTATGATAATGATAAGACCAAAGAGTAAATTATATTGTGTAGTTTCTTTTATGAATATAAAGATTATTTTACTATAAAGAAAAAGAGTAATACGTATTATGATAATGTTTAATGTTACAAATAGTATAGCAATATCTTTGTCAAATAATATGATTGTTGCTACCAAAACAATTTGCTGTGCCTCTGCGAGGTGCTACATGCTGGGCTTGTAATATTTTAAGATCTATGTAATGTAACCATGTGGTAATTCAAATAAAAACTTGAAACTTGAAAAAAAAACGCCTTATACTATTGCTCGTACTTACTCTTATTAAGTGTCCGACAAAGCTTCGTATACAAGTATGCCTCCGCAGGCTCCATCATGAGGATGGTCAGCCCTTCCTTGTTGGCCCTCGCAGTGCGGCCGCTGCGGTGCACGTAGTTCTGTAATAGGTTAAAAAAATTATACTATTTTTCAACACTTGCACAATTTTCAAGCGCGGGCTGTATTTGAACCTGCGATTTTCGTTATCACTAAAATACAATTTGGTATTCAAACTTATACTAAATGTCGCTTGTACGTCGCGAGAGGAGTATCAAGTGATTGAAGATTTGGCAGTGGCTGTCGAGGCGCCGGTAGCTCAGTTGGTGATGTGGCACGATACTCCACGGTCCCGGGTTCAAGTCTCGATTGCCGCTTAGATTTATTCGATTTCTTTTTTTTCTTTTATTATACACTAGCTACCCGTTCAGCGGTTTCACCCGCTGTTAACTGATTTCCCACGGGAAACAGACCTTCTCCCGACATAAATCAAACATAAAAACCTTCCTCTTGAATCACTCTATCTTTTAAAAAAACTTCATAAAGATCCGTTTAGTGGTTTTGAAGATTTAAATCTTCAAACAAAAAAACAGACAGGGACAGACTTGGGAAGCGACTTTACTATACTATGTAGTGATAATCCGTCTCGCTTCATTAACGCATTGCTGGCTATAGAATGTAGATAAAATTATGTATGAAGCCCAGATAAGAGGTAATTTAAAGACTTTATATTGGCAAGATGCATTGACGGAGGTGGACGCTAAAATTGTATCACTACATTAAACTACATAGTATAAAATAAAGTCACTTCCCGTTTGGTGTCTCCTTATATCTTTACAATTACCCAACGGATTTTGATGCGTTTTTTTATTAGATAGAGTAACTTGAGAGGAAGGTTTATAAGTATAATTTATTCCGGGAAATTGTTACATTTTCATGAGAAAACGGGTAGCCCAACTGTTAGTAAACTTTTGACCCCCTTTTGACACCTATGAAGATTAAAATTTCAAAAATGCTGATACACGTGTTTTATTATTTTAAGTCATACGGCTAATCACTAATTTTGAAACGGATCACCTAGAACTTGGACATGAAGTTTTTTTATGTAATAAAGCAACTATTATAGATAAAATTCCGTGTTTTTAATCCCCCAAGGGATGAAAAGGGGGTTAAAACTTTGTATGAAAGTTCGTTGTCTTAAGTGTGATCCGTTTCAAAATTGGTGATTTGACTTATGACTTCAAATAATTAAACACGTGTTTCAGCACTTTCAGCATAATTTGAAATTATAGCAATTAAAAGGGTCAAAAGGAGTTTAAAAGTTTGTATGAAAGTTCGTTTTTTTAAATGAGTGTGATCTGTTTCAAAATTTGTAATTAGACTAATAACTTAAAATAATTAAACACGTGTTTCAGCATTTTTGAAATTTTAACCCCTAAGTGGGTGAAAAGGGGGTTAAAAGTTTGTATGAAAGTTTTTTATCTTAAATGTGATCTGTTTGAAAATTTCAGATTAGACTCATAATTTAAAATAATGAAATACGTGTTTCAGCATTTTTGAAATTTTAATCCTTAAAGGTGTCAAAAGGGGGTCAAAAGTTTACTACCAGTTGGGCTACCCGGTTTCCCATCGGAATGTGACAATTTTCCGGAATAAATTATACTTATAAACCTTCCTCTCAAGTTACTCTATCCAATGAAAAAAACCGCATCAAAATCCGTTGGGTAATTCTAAAGATATAAGGAGACACCAAACGGGAAGCAACTTGATTTTATACTATGTAGTGATTATAAGATACACTTCCCAAAGATATTATAAATCTTGCTGTGCCACCAGGTTTGCCGCTGTCGGCTTACCGACGGGTTTTTTCATAAATACTTGATTGAAGTATTTTAAACTTTCGCAATCACATGTCTTACAATCTCATCATCATCTCATATTGTTCGTCTACCGTGGAAGGAATCCTTTGGAGACGTTACGGTTATTTCACGAAGATATGTATGAGTAAATATAATCATACCTCAGCAGTCTTGGGGACTTGGTAGTGTATGACGTGGTCCACGTCGGGTATATCGAGCCCTCGCGCCGCCACATCCGTTGACACCAATACTCCTCGCGGATTGTCACGGAACCTAGGTAAATAAATAGATAAATACATGCATACACACACATCACGCCTATAATCCCTTGCGGGGTAGGCAGAGCGTAAAAAACTGAAATTTACGCCACGTCTGACGAATATTTGAGGGTTATTCGGAAAATTGTGTATCGCCATAGTGACAGGTTGTCAGCCCATCGGTGAAAATTGCAATACACACCCTCTTGTCCCTTCGTCGCCTCTTACGACTCCCACGGGAAATAAATGGGGTGATGTTATTCCAAGCCGACATATTAAATTTGTTAGATTTGTTAAATAAGTTAAATTAATGATGTTTCCTTTTAGTGTGCAGGGTTGCCTGGAAGAGATCGCTTAAAGCAATTAGGCCGCCGTTGCTTATATTGTGTTGTTTATTTTGTTCTTGTATAAGTTATAATTATTAATGTGAGCAATATGGTATTTCTGACTGTCTACAAGGGCTGGTGTATATTAATCGTTCATTGTATCAAATTTGTTTAATTTCTTTCCCGTGGGTATTGTAAGAAGCGACTAAGGGACTCGAGGGTGAGTATTGCAATTTCAGGCGATGGGCTGACAACCTGTCACTATGGCGATACACAATTTTCCGAATGACCCTCAAATATTTGTCAGACGTGGCGTAAATGTCCGCTTTTTGCGGCCGTTCACGTCCTGCCTACCCCGCAAGGGATTATAGGTTTGATATGTGTATTAATGTAAGGGCTGGTCTTATTATTTCAAATTTAGATCACGTATAATACTCGTGTACACGCTGAATAAACACTTGGTGAGCATGTAAATGCAGGGTGTACGGCACAACCCTTTGAATACTGATAGGCTGCAGACTAAAACTGAACAAGTTTCCCCAAGGAACATTTTTCAAGACGCGAAAATTAACACGCACACACACACACACACATCACGCCTATAATCCCTTGCGGGGTAGGCAGAGCGCAAAAGGCCGCAAAAAGCGGACATTTACGCCACGTCTGACAAATATTTGAGGGTCATATTTGAGTATCGCCATCATTATCGATCACGAAAATCAACCTTCCTTACATAATTATGATAAGCTAACTGCCTTACGGGAAAGTTGTTTACTACCATGGTTTGCATGCACCCTATTGTATTAGGAGGGCTGTTCTTTACATCCTGTATAACATTAAAAGTTACAAACTTTTCGTGTCTTCAAGTCCGCCTACGAAATTTGAAAACTTTAATCAATTTCTTCTGGATCCCATCATCAAATCCAGATCACTGATCAATGACGGCCGATGTGGCGCAATGGTAGTGCGGCTGCATGCAGCGCAAAGGTTCTGGGTTCGATTCTCAGTGGGGCACTCACAAAAATGATAATTATTACTTTGTGAATTTGTTCTCAGTCTGGTTAGGACATTGCAGGCCACAAATGGTGGTGGCGTAAAGTTACATTCCGTGTTATTAACCTGGCCAGCCCCGAGGCAGTGTCTTTATTTTTATTTTTATTTATTTAACCCGCGCGAGCCGGTTTTTTATTAGGACAATACAAAATTGTTATTAAAAAAAGAAAATTGTGTTATACAAATTTATTTCTTTTTACAGTGACGGATCATGACGTTAATAAGTGATAATACTCTTCTACATTGAATATAGTAATTTCATTTTTATTTTTTCACCACCTGATTGTACTTAAGAAAGATGGTACCGTCGGACCCGGTTGTTGTCTATGATTACTTAGACGACGGTCGTTACACAACCATGTCAGAAGCCTGCTACAGGTAGTTGAAAAGTTAGACACCAAGGTTCATCGGATCGTTGGACAACTCGGTGTCCCACACGAAAAGAAGAAGAATAAGATAAATGGACATAAATATCCATATCGTTGAAAATACATTTAATAACAAGGCATCTTCTTTTAAGATATTGATATCTAAAGTGATAAAATTATTATTATTTTATATTTGAGCAGATAAAATGCAAGCACTTACTTTTCGAGGTTTTTGAGTCGCTGTCGTTGTTGCATGCCGGCGTGGAGCGGCAGCGGGTGACACTTCAGTATCGACAGCAGTTGGGCCAACCTGACGAAAAAACATCGTTGTATTGTCGTTTGATAAGCCATTTTCAAATATAATACGTACACTAAACATAACCCCGTTACGGAGCGCCTGTAACGTATATTATTTTAAATTTATAATTATTATTTATTTGAACAGGCAGGCAGTTGAAACAACTGAAAATGCCTGCATCCTATTCACTGTTTAGGTTCGTCACTATATAACACTTATAGTTCACTTTAGTTATTTATGTTAAGTTTTTTGATTTGCCACGACACTGTTTTTGATGTTCGTCTAGTTTGTTTTTAAATGCATTTATGCTAGTTTGCCGAAACGATTTCTTATTTATTTTTGACGAAGTTGTTCAAATTCAATTAGGTTAGGCTCTATGAAAAGGTACCTTCTGACACATCCAATAGAGTTGCAGAACACAATAGTTCTCCCAGGGTGACGTTTCAGTATGTAGTACAAGTGGGCGTCTTTGGAATCGGCCGAACATGCCACTCTGGACTCTGTGAGGGTTTCTGCTGTACCTAATTGGGAATAAATAATAAATGGTCTTAGGGAAATACTATAACAAAAGTACTCTACTTAGCTATGAAATTGAATAAATATATGACTTTTGGAAAATAACAAATGATTATAAAATAAAATGTTATCATTGTGGTGGAAGTGGGCACATTTCCTTAAATTGTACCTCTAAAGCAAGCCCAGGTGCTTTAAGTGCGGCCGAGTTGGACTTATGACGATTAGGTGCTCTTGTTAGTTTGTAGTAATATGTTTGATTGCTATGCAAAGTTCTTAAATTCGATTACTAGAGGGGCAGGTATTTGAATTTTATTTTTATTTTATTTTATTAGGTAAATACAGATGATGGTTTTGAATAGATATACCTAGGTCGAGGTGTTTTTTGTGTGTGTGTGTGTTTTTCTTTGTATGTCCATGGCACACTGATACACAGAATGTAATTGCAAACTATAAGAGTGACCTTGTTTTTTCAAAAGGCACCTAGAAACAGCAGCTTTGCTTACCTAAGTTCTGCTCCGTGATATCGACGACTTTAGGCTCGGTCATACCGATCTTCTTTACTAGTTTGTTGATCTTCTGTTTCGCCGTCATCTTTTCAACTTTTCTGTTGATGATCTTTCCACGTTTGGTTACCTGATAAACGATAACAATTTAGAGAAAGATATTTAATTTTAGATTTGTAGATTTATTGATTACAAAACTATTTGTTGTCTTAACAGAAACATGTTGACATGAAAAAGTGTTGTAAATGAAGTTAAAGAAGTTAAAAAACCGGATCCGAAAAATAGCATGTTTGATTACATTAATTTCATTTTTTTTAAATGTAGCTAAAATGTATTAATGCGATATATTTTTGAAATGATCGAAACCTGACAACATCAGTGAATATAAAGTCAGGGGTTACAACAACACATTAAAAGCCAGAATCCGGTCCTCTTATTATGCAAACGAACTTTCTTTGACGGTCCTGCTGTATACATTCGAAGAAGATTTTTTTCCGTGAATTCTTTACCTTTTTTCCCAACATGTGTGAAGGAAGATCGTGCACCATTGTGAGTGTGGCGGAGAAGACGAAATTCTGCCTCGCGGCGGCTCGCTCCGGGTCTGCGTTGACCCGCTCCAGTATCGGGGTTAACTCTTCGAAGTGCGAACGCTCCACCATGCGGTCCGTCTCGTCTATTGCTAGGAACCTAGGGGGTGTTGAAATATAAATTTAAAATAATTGGAGGTGGACGTCACATACGCCGCCGCCAATACTTACTTTGTAGGTGGTCAGGGTTGATGTCAGGAGGATTTCATTTGTGGTGTAAGATGGGTGTGAAGTAGGCGTTAGACGGTTGGTGTCTAGTCAGTATTATAGGGATAATCAGGCCTAGAATTTTCATACTTTTTAAGCCATTGTTATGCCAGCGGCACACAACTGTCATTATATTGCCACTGTGATATTCTATACTTCTAACAGTCAGCAGAATACAAACTGACAAAAACCATCCAACTGACATGCAATCGATGCACAAAAGAATTTTAAAATATGTACCTAAACTACCTAATGATAAGTTATTTGTTGGATAATGAATAAACATTTTCTAATTTTCTGTGTTCGGCAATTACAGCTGACGTGCGGGCGTATGTGATCTATCAACCTTCGTGAAGAAAAGCAGCCAAAACGTAGAGAGATAAACTCTCTACCAACTAAAAAACAAGTAAGTCGTGTAAACCCACATCATGAGTGATACTTGTTCGTTTAATAATTAAAAAAAAACTATTTCTTCTTTCTATATCTACTTACTTGATGGAGTCTAGCTGCTGCAGATGCTGGTGCCCCGTGGAGATCAGCTCCCACAGTCGTCCGGGGGTGGCCACGACTATCTCCGGCCCACTCTTCAACACTCGCTCTTGCTTCACCGCTGCCATGCCGCCTACTATTGTTGCTATTCTTATACCTGCAATACAAACTTGTTTAAAATTCTTGAAGGTATTTATTTGTTGCGATCTTTCTAATTTTTTCAGCTGCTGCTACCCGGTTTACCATTAAGATTAGATATTTTTCGAAGTATAAAAAGTAGTCAAGGTATGGTCCCGACAAAAAGTAGCTTCAGGATTAGCTTTAATACTCTAGCTACTAGAGAAATAATTCTTAAAATTGAATCATGTACCATGCATGAAACTCATGTATTTTAGAATACAATCAATTTCTTTTTTAGCTTACATATTTTTGTGCAGTTATTTCAAGTATTTGTAAGTGCTTAAAAGTTGTGTACAGTGAATCATCGTCTTGATCACAAATGACTTTAATGGAATTACCTGTATATTTAGCAACAGCAATCAAATGTCCGCTGATCTGTATGGCCAGCTCTCTAGTAGGTGTCAATATAAGTGCATACAGTGGTTTTCCAGTACGCACAGCTGGTGTTGGCATCTCAATGTTGTCTATCACTTTCACACAACCAATACCTGGGGACAGAAAATTATTATTTTTAAGATATAGGTACACACAGAAAGGCTAGAATAGCATCACCCTATTTCTTTCCCGTGGGAGTCGTAAAAGGCGACTAAGGGACTTCAGGGTATACATCGCAATTTTAGGCGATGGGTTGACAACCTGTCACTATGGCGATACACAATTTTCCGAATGACCCTCAATATATTTGTCAGATGTGGCGTAAATGTCCGTTTTTTGCGGCCGTTTACGTTCTGCCTACCCCGCAAGGGATTAAAGGCGTGATATATGCATGTATATGCATAATTTTACATTCAAATCGAATTGTGACTAAAAACCCTTCAAAATTTTAAATTACCTTGTTCATTTTCATCAATTTCTTCCTCTTTGTCCAATTCTTCTCCACTGGCCTCACTTTTTTCTACATCTTCCTCTTGAACATTACTCACATCATCATTTTCCTCTCCACTTGAAGAATCAGCCAGATCATCAGAATCCAGCATGTCTGATAGATGGATGTAGTTCTCATCATCACTGTCATTGCCTTCATCAACTGATGGTTCTCTTTTCTTTCTTAAGGGCACTTCAATTTCTTCAACAAATTCTTCTTCATCTTTTTTTGTTATTTCATCTTCTTCTTCTTCTACACTTTCTTGATCACTCTTTTCTCCACTGCTGTAACCATCTTCAGAAGATTCTTTAGATTTGACTTCTTGTTTCTTTTTATTTTGTTTCTTATTAACTTTTCTGTCTTCCATTTTTCTTCTACGTTTACTAATATACTTTCGTTCACCAGTATCTTTTTGTTTCTTCTTGTTTGAGAATTTCTTATAAGGTAGATTGTAGACATCATGACCCAAAGCTGCTTTTTCTTTGAGTTCCATGATGCCAGTAAGAATTGGGAGACCGAATGCTAAAGTTTTGCCACTGCCTGTCTCTGCTGCTCCTAGTATATCTCTGCGGCCTGCAAATATAGTTTTTTTTTAATTATATACATTAAACAGCCAGAGTATACTCCAGAACATGGCCCTCCCCATTCTTCTTTTAAATACTAATCATAATCAGGTATTTTTGTAGAGTTGTTACATATTTAACATGATGCATGATGATGCCAGTAAGAATTAGGAGACCGAATGCTAAAGTTTTGCCACTGCCTGTCTCTGCTGCTCCTAGTATATCTCTGCGGCCTGCAAATATAGTTTCTTTTTAATTATATACATTAAACAGCCAGAGTATACTCCAGAATATGGCCCTCCCCATTCTTCTTTTAAATACTAATCATAATCAGGTATTTTTGTAGAGTTGTTACATATTTAACATATCAACCAACACTAGCTTCTCACATACAGTTACTTATAATAAGCTTTGCAAGTTGATCCCTTAAAATGGTAACTTATACAGCTGCTGATACTATGAAATAAATATTTTCTTTTTCTATAATTGCCATATCTTAATACTTACTAGCTTGCTAGCATAGACCAATCTTGCTAGTATAGGAACAAACACAACTAATAAGTTTTTAGTGATATAACAATAAAAACAGGTCTGTTATAGAAGTTTCTATAGCAAGTGATAAAAAATTATTGATTGAAGTGATAAAAAGGATATACCATGAATAGCAGCAGGTAGACTCAACTGCTGGATCCTAGTGGGTTGCTTAAACCCTAACTCCGCCATAGCATTCAGAATAGGTTCCGGCAGTTTGAATTCGGCCCACGTCAGCATGTCTTCTGGAGTCAAATTACACTCTTTCTGTGAAATATCTGCACCAAGCTTACTCGCCTTAGTTTTCTTAGTTAGAACAACAGTTTGTTCTTCACCATCTTTCTGTGCTTTTGCCTTCTTTAACTTTTTTTGCTTAGCTATCTTGTTTCTAGATCTTAGTTTCGCTCTCTTAGACTTCTTATTATGAATTTCATCAATTTTAGCATCACTTTCTTCATTGGTGTTTGATGGAGTCGCCACATTGCAATTTTCCACAACAAAACCATTGCTTAGTTTGAATTTCTTGTTTGGGACTTCTTTGTCTCCCGGACTGGAGGAGCTTTTTCGCTTCTTTTCCAGTTTATTCTGTGTAAATAGATAAAAAAGTTTTAACTTTTAGAGCAAAATATAACCTTAAAAACTTGATAAATACAAACATAATAGTTGTTTCATGATAATTCTTTCAATGAAACAGTGGAAGAATATATATTTGGAATTGAAATATAGATGGATATTTAACGGAAAACTTGCCTTTTTTGGTCTTTTCGGTTCTTTATCAAGTTTATAACTTGTACACTCTTCAAGTCCCACAAACCCATCCAATGACTGCGTTACTGAGGCAGGGAAGCCTTCCAGGGCTACTGTTTGCCATTTCAGTTCTTTTAGTTTCTTACTCATTATAATATAATCAAAAATTACTGTAATGATAGAAAACAACACTTTCCAATGTGTTTTTATAACCTCAAACATGACGTAAAATGACGTTTCATGAATAGTGTTGTTTTTGAACGGACGATATTTTATATCTTAGTCGATATCGATATGTCGATACTATAATAACGGTTAGTTTTGAGCCACTCTATAGAAAAAAACATAAAAATGGCACGCTGCCACCATAGACAAAAAAGTAGTGAAGTTTGGCGAGGTGATCGATTTTACCGGCCTCACAAAAACTTCTCAACGCCATTTTTCTTTGTTTGCCGTGCGCGTGTGAACAAAATCTGAACGGCAGGGTCGCGTACGCGCTCCGAACCAAGAAATGGCGAACACGTTTCGCGCAGTGACTGTGTCCTCCGTCAACAACGACGGAGTCCTGACGCCGCGCTTCAATTTCCCCACGAACGTAAACGTGGACTACGATCCTCAGGGATTGAGTGTGAAAGTGATCCGTGCTGACCCAGTGCTTGCCCAGGAGGTGCTGGAGTTCCCCGTCCACATTCAGAGCGAGTGTTCCCGAGTGGCGGCACTGTCGTACATATTCACGATAGACAATGAAACACTATTTTTCAAGTTCGCATCGGACGGCGACTGCCAGAACTTCCACCTGCTGGTCACGAAGATCAAGGCGGGGCGGTCGTCGTCCGTGTTCACGGTGCGGACGGAGGACTCGTCAGCCATGCAGTATTTCCAGTTCTATGGTTACTTGAGCCAGCAGCAAAACATGATGCAGGACTATGTGAGAACCAGTACTTACCAGCGCGCTATACTGTCCAATATCAACGATTTCAAAAATAAAGTAGTGTTGGATGTGGGGGCCGGTTCAGGTATCCTATCGTTCTTTGCCGCGCAGGCCGGCGCGCGGAAAATCTATGCAGTGGAAGCAAGTAACATGGCACATCATGCCCAAGCCCTCGTTCGCGCGAACGGCCTTCAGGACCGCATCACCGTCGTCGCGGGAAAAATTGAAGAAATAGATCTGCCAGAAAGTGTTGATGTAATCATCTCTGAGCCTATGGGCTACATGCTGTACAATGAACGTATGTTAGAAACATATTTACATGCTAAGAAATGGTTGAAACCAGGTGGTAACATGTACCCTACGAGAGGTGATCTTCATATAGCTCCGTTCACTGATGATGCATTATTCATGGAACAGTACAACAAAGCCAACTTCTGGTATCAGAATTGCTTCCATGGAGTGGATCTAAGTGCACTCCGTACAGCAGCAATGAAAGAGTACTTCAGACAGCCAATTGTAGATACTTTTGATGTACGCATCTGTATGGCACGGTCTGTGAGACATGTAGTTGATTTCCTGAATGCTGATGAATCAGACTTGCATCGGATTGAAATACCTTTCAGATTTGAGTTAACACAGTCAGGTACTTGCCACGGATTAGCCTTCTGGTTTGATGTGCTTTTCGCTGGGAACACACAACATGTATGGCTATCTACAGCACCCACAGAGCCCCTAACACATTGGTACCAAGTGCGGTGCCTGCTAGAAACGCCAATATTTGCAAAACAAGGACTAGCGTTAGTGGGTCGTGTGTTGCTACTGGCTAACAAGAGACAGAGCTATGATGTAACTATGGAGATGAGTCTCGAAGGCACAAATATTTCTTCCTCCAATACATTAGATTTGAAGAACCCATACTTCAGATATACGGGAGCGCCGGCGGCGCCACCCCCAGGCGTCAACTCCACTTCGCCCAGTGAAGCATACTGGAACTCTGTTGACACGACAGGCACCTTGAGCAATGGCCAGGGTGTCATCCTCACAGACCCCTCCCAGCAATATTGCCAATCACAGATCAAAACTGTTATGCTTCAAGAAGAATTCATTAAGAGGATCGGGATAAGTCAAAATGGTGACATTTAATCCGCAAAGTCGCGCCGCGCGCGCCTTAGGGCTTTAAGGAACCGTCGTAATCGGTTGTGAACAATCTTCCGTTCAGACTATAGTGTGTAAGAGGACTTATTTATTTCAAGACATCACAGTGCAGAGACTAGTTGTCGAGTAATAATCACGGAGATAGGGACTTTGCAGCTGGCCTTTCTAAATCTAAGTGACACGCAATAAGAACACTAAGCGCCTTTTGGTAGTTTTGTTTTTAAAGTTTGACGCTTACTAGGTACTAGTGTAATAAGATGTGTAATATAGTCTGTCTATATTCAATTGTGATTTTGGGAAAGATCAATTATGTAATAGCTGTTAATTTTTTGTATGTAGACAAAATTAATTGCATCATTTTGTGTTTGTATACAGCAATTTGTGTTTCAAGATAGCCTCAATAGGAGCTAAGGGATAGGACAAGAAGGTCTACTCGCAAAATGACCTAATTCCTAAACGCAAAACGGCCTGCTCGCAAAATGACCTAACTCCTATACGCATAATGTCCTACGCATAATGTCCTAAACGTATAATGTCCTAAACGCATAATATCCTATAAGCATAATGTCATAAACGCATAATGACCTAAACGCATAATGTCTTCAAAATAATTCTATAATTAACGGTGATTTCCCACACTTTTCCTCAACGTAGATACAATGTGTGATGCCTTTTGGTGTACTTACCTGCTATATATGGCCGTATATTGGTAAGAGTTATGTTTCCATGTAAATATACATGGTGTAAGGGACGGTGTACCTAAAGTGATATTTTGTTTCCTAGAATGACATTTAGATTCCTAAAGTGACATTTAGATGCTAAAGTGACATTTAGGTTCCTAATGTGGCATTTAAATAGCTAAAGAGACATTTATTTTCCTTTTGCATATTTGGCTTTCAATAGTGCAATCAAAAAGCTCATTGATTTGTCGCAACTAAAAATTCCATGTAGAAAAACCAATTTTTCTAACTCCGATTGAACTACTGGGAAAAGAAGATTTTGAGGACAGTAGGCATTTAGGACGTTGTGTTTAGTTTAGGACATTACGCGTTTAGGGCATTAAGCGTTTAGGACATTAAATGTTTAGGTCATTAAGCGTTTAGGACATAAAGCGTTTAGGACATTAAGCATTTAGGACATTAAACGTTTAGGACATTATGCGTTTAGGTCATAATGAGCTTAGGTCATTGAGAGTTTAGGAATATTTTAGGATTTAGGACATTATGCGTCGGGATGGACAAGAAATGGTCCACAGGACCTTTAGAGATTATAATATTTTCAATTGTGGTTTGCTCATTCCAGTTTATTTTTGATCATGACAGCCAGACAGACTATTGTTTTAATGAGAAGAAGTTGTAAATAGGCCATTAAAACAATTTTAGAGATAAAACTGGCCAAAAAGCGTCAACGGGTGAGAGCAGATCTCGCTATAATAATCTGTTTGTAGTTTAATGTTTGATAATAATCTATCTATAGCCCAAGGAACCTGATATTATGATGCTGCTTTCTGGCTAATATAAAATAAATTGGCTCCGATATAGCAAGGCTAATTGTTTAGTTTGATCATGTGATGTAATCAAACTTATGATTGTATTGAAGATCAAACTATGAACAGATAGGACATGGAATATGTTTAGCAATGCCTTGCAGGGCTGTGTGTTCGACTTCATTTCAATTACAGTTTCATTTTTAAATTTGCTACTGAAACCAGCGTACATCAAATGGCGCTAAATAAGTGCTGGCCCCTAAATTATAGTTGTAATTGTCAAAATGTTACCTTTAGAACTCACCATCTCCCTTGATGCAACATGTTTTTTTCTTGCATGCAGAAATATTACTAGCTAAATTGTAGCTATATTTTCTTAACTTAAAAAAAGGACTCAAATTATTTGACCCTGGCTAGAGTTTGAACTTTGGACTCAAGGGTTTTGAATACCTAAAACTGAGGTACCATGTAACCCACATAGTGAATTTTTTTTTGTGTTTTGTTGTGGTACTAAAAGATCTATTGTTCTTGAAGATCATTAGCATTGCTAGACATATTTTAAATGCCAATAAATATAACTTAGTGGTTGAAGTATGATTAGAAAATAAGCAATAAGTGCTGAAATAAAGATGATGCTTATCATTGTCAATACTCATGTATCAATATTAGATCAGGCTCAATTGTTAGTTAGGTAGCCGGTATCTATGTCCAGTGATTGTATGCCAGTCCAGATTTAAATCAGCTAGATTACTATAATTTAAGTCACTCAATGATTCTAAAAAAGAACTATTTAGTGAATTTGAAAATAATTGATGATTTTGTCAGAGAACACATATAATATAATACTACTCATAGTCAGAATCAAGAAAGTACCCAAAATTATTTTATAAATGAAAATAAGTAATTTTAAAATGCAATTGAGGCCAGGACTTGAACCCAGGAGGTGAAGTACAGTCCCACTGCTCTGCCATCTGAGCTATAGCAGTCACGCCTGATATCGCGATATTTTCGACCTAATATTTTTAATTTTGAATATTTGAGTGACTTTATTAAACAACCATACGATACATGTTTGTAAATATTAAAACCCAATCCATTGAAAATCCTAATGGAAGTGATCAGTATTCAGTTGTGTTCCATTTCTTATGCCATATCAATAATTTAAGTAAATTGGATTACAGAAATAAGTAATATTTATTGCACCGAAAAATTAATGATTAAATGGAAAAAAGAAACATAATTGAGCCCCCCATTGCCATCAAATACGTTGTTTTTAACAATCTAATGAATAAAATAGGTGCAGTTATTACTAATTTCTAAGATCTCAGCAGGCAAATCAAACGCCACGTCAGCAGACTTGGCTAAATAATTGAAAACATTGAATTAAAAACAAATAATGAATATGTCGACTTTTTATTTTTCTTATTTATAAAATACAAAACGCCCCTGGCGGGAAATATAAGTATTGTTGGCGTGGAGTTACATGCAGATACATTATTTTATACAACATTTATAAGCGCCTACGCTGCGTCGAGAGGGCTGCACGCGCGGACCAGCCGCAAATTACAACCGCAGCGGGCTGGGCGACCCGCGTCACGCAGCGCTGCTCTTGTATGTTGCCAAATCTAGCCCGTGCGTGAAGCCCGCTCGACGCAGCGTTGGCTAACGCAAGGACTTTTTCTTTCGAGGGACTTACCAGCCCATGAATCTGAACATAAGACAAAATAAATTCTAGATCTACACTGAATTGAATCATATTCGATTTGTACATTTTATCATAAACTCATGTTCCTTAAAGTTGATCAGTTTTATGCACTGGTGATCCCCTTGATAAAGAACGCAGTACGTTTCCTAACATCCTGTATAGTATAATATGTCGACGTTTACCATATTTTTTTCATAATTAAAACAGCTAGATTTAGTTTTCGAAAAACTATGAGCATATTTTGGTGCTGCATAAAAAGCCTTATTTACCGCACGCACAAGCTTAATAAAATTGTTTCTTTAAACATACTACCTCATGATTCGACAGATGGATTTGACGCGGGTTTTTGTATTTGTAAAAGTCATGTTATTTTATGCTTGGCAGTTTTGGATTACTTAATATTTCAACTTGAATCGAAAAAAATATATCTATAGATATGCATCTTTTACAAGTAAGATAGACGAATAACTAATTGCCTAGTACTGGAAATTCGTTTATCCACTGATGAAACATAAACCAGTAACCATAGGCCCAATTAATAATTTATGTTTAGTTACTAACACGTGATAATAGTAGTTATTTAAATGTTGTGTGTGCACTCGCAACATGGTGGAGATGCTGGGATACCAACTCACTTGAAAGCAAATAATCTCCACATAATTTTTTTTTTTCTACAGAAATTGTAATATTGAAATTGTTTTACCTACCCTGCATACTAAACCGCGGACAATATCAAAGCGATAAATTGACGCATAGATTACTTACTTTGTTGTCCTCCAGAATCATAACACAATCGCTCAGACCGCATATGGGGTAGGCTGATCATCAATAGTTTAAAAACAAATTTTCAAAGGTCGAATAATAGTGGGTCAAATTGGTTTATACTGCTGTGCATTTTCACACATAAACGTACGAAATTTCAATAAATTGAGCCGTATTATGATTTTGTAAATATGATTAATTAATTACTAAGGTATTAATTACTAAGTTTCTTGAAGATATTTTTATTTTGTGTTTCTTTTTTGTTTATTTCATTTGAATTAAATGTGCAACTTGGTGTATTTAAGTGGAATTTGGTGCAAATAATATAACAAATAAATCAACAATTTCCTGTATTGAATCAATGTACAGATTTTTCTTAGTTTGAGATTAAATTGATTGTTAATTATTTTTTGTAAAGGTGAGCACAGAAGAGAACAAGACTCAAATATTACAACATAGCAAAGAGTGGGAAAAAGTACATCATAACATACAAAGTTACAATGGACTCAATTCGGGACGTAAATTAGCTTGCCTTACCTTAAATTAGCGTTGTCACTTTCCGTCAAATAGGTTTACAAAAGGGTAGGAGATTAGTCATGTCATATCTTATAATTTGACGCAAAATAAGGCGACGATGAAATCAATGGTGACTTAATTAACTTTTTTTAAAGAGGATAGGACAAAGATATCTCCTGTCTATTTCTGAACCTATTCGACGAAATTGACAGCGCTAATTTAAGGTAAATTAAGAGATTTTATGTCGCGAAAGTAATGCCAATGCACGGACAAGATATTTCTTATCTAAAGCATAGCTATTTTCTTGTAAAATGACATTTGTTCCCTAAAGTTTCATTTCTGTGTAAGATTGCATGAGAAATCAAACATAGTTTTTGGGCACAAATGACAGTGCTGATTTTCCATCTCATTCTTTTTCCTGTGCATTAATTTTTTCTGTGCTCACCCAATACTCAGTGTGATGTAAAAATAAAAACTCTAGGGCTTATAAAATATATCTTTTCCTTTTTTTGTAACAATTATTCTGTTTCATAATGTGATAGCACAAATTTCAGATGGATCATTTAGTTATTAATGCAATCATATCGCAATTTTGATCGTATTACGGTTGCGGTAACTTTAGTCAGCAAGCAACCCTAAAATTTTGTTTGTTTTTAAAATGGCGACAATGAGCCTTCTGTAAACCTGTTTATTTTGTGGTAGCAGCTATTATTGCCCTAAAGTTTTTGTGTGTTTTACACAACCACAATACACTCTGTATTAAACGCACGTTCATATTTTTGTATGGCATCAATAGATTTAGATTTCTTGTACTGTCATCATTACCATGACTCATTCCGAAAATTAAAAAAGCATTTGGACGGCAATTTTCGGTAATTATATCAAGTATTTCTAATCGGAACAGTTGTTTTTATTGTTTTGATACCCTTCTTATTCCTACACATCAGAAATATATAAATAAAAGATAGAAATGAAAAAAAAAGAATTGATAACGTATTTAAAATTAAATATTTATTTACATGTTTTTACATGATATAAAATTTTAATCATAATTAAATTAAATAGATTACCTATTTGCGTATGAGGCAAGTGTTATCTTTAAAATTCCTAAGGCTCAGGCCGTACGCCCGCTCACGCGGTTTCACGCGCGGGCCAGATTTGACAAAACACAAGATTGGCGCCCCGTGACGCGGCCTGCGGTCACCCGCGCCGCGGCTTCAGCAACCCGCGACATAGTATAACCCGTACGAACACGACGACACTTGCCTTATTACAACTACCTAGGCACTAGGCGCCTTCTAAATTTGGACGGGTAATAATGGCGGCGATGTCAGACCGCCGCGCGGATCCCGCGAGACCGCGCGCGGCCTCACGCGCGGGCTGGCCCGCGCGTGAAACCGCGTAAGCGAGCGTACGGCCTCAAGCATACTGTGTCCGGATGGGCGCGTTTGCACGTTTTTTTCCAGATTTGCATTTGTATTTTGCCATATAGGTACTCAATTTAACATTTTATCAAATTAATTTGAAACAAGCCTAGTCCAGCGACTATGACATAGAAATTAAGCACTTTTGTAATTAGAGACACTATTGTTTTAAAATACACTTGCTTACATAATTTCGCCAAAGGCAGATTGCCCGATGTAGCCCAGTAGATAAATGCGTCGCTAGTACTGATAGCAGAAGTCGCAGCTTCGAATCCTGCCTCCATTATACCTAAGAATCGAGCCTACTTCGACAGCCGCAATAGTTCCACGGCTGGACATGGTATTTGCCATGCCACGCTTGACAGCCGGATTGCCAAGCGTCCTAGATTCATCCCTCAGTCGCCTTTTACGGCACCCATGGGTAGATATACACATATCACGCCTATAATCCCTTGCGGGGAAGGCAGAGCATAAACGCCCGCATAGAACGGACATTTACGCCACGTCTGACAAACATTTGAGGGTCATCCGGAAAATTCTGTAAAGCCATAGTGACAGGTTGTCAGCCCATCGCCTAATGACAATACACACCCTCGAGTCCCTTAGTCGCCTCTTACAACTCCCAAGGGAAAGAAACGTGATGCTATTTATTTATTTACACTTTATTGCACATCGTACAAAAGGCGGGCCTAATGCCAGACGGCATTCTCTACCGGCCAACCAGAAGGTAAACAGCGAGAGAAAGAAGCGGGTGCACTGCTATTCTTACCCAGCATCACACGGGCTGGTGCTATTCTAAGCCTAAGACCTAAGTCAACTTCAAACACTCTAGAACATTCGGTATAGTATCACTTTTATACTTGCACAGCATTCGCAGGAGGTTTAATTTCTTCTCATTAGTTTTGGAGGACTCGAGTTCATACAGAGTGCAGAGATTGAGGAGGAGGCTCTCGTTGAGACCGCGCTCAGGGTCCGAGTTGATGGCCTTCTGTAGGACAGCTATCGCCTCCTTGAGACGACCCATGTAGAGCAGGCACACTGATAGGTTGTTGGCCACCTGGAGAAAAATGCAATTTGTATAAAAATCAATTATTATTTATTTGCGGACAAACACGGTACAACAAAGGTGTGCATAAAACTAGAAACGTGCAAGCGTGTTGTGCCTTTTATAGGCATGCAAAATACAATCAATGCCGTGTGATGCCGGCTTAGAATAGCATCACCCCATTTCTTTCCCGTGGGAGTTGTAAGAGGCAACTGAGGGATGAGTGTGTGTATTGCAATTTTAGGCGATGGGCTGACAACCTATGACTATGGTGATACACAATTTTCCGAATGACCCTCAGATGTCCGTTTTTGCGGCCGTTTACGCTCTGCCTACCCTGCAAGGGATAATAGGCGTGATATATGTATGCATGTAATTTTTTTTTTTTTTTTTTGAAAACTTGCAAAATTTTCGAGTGCGGGCAGGATTTGAACCTGCGACTTTCGCATTACTAGTGGCGACGCCTCTTCCATCTGGGCTACCGCAGCTCATTAAATGAGCTGTATACCTAACACGGGAAGTGTTTTAAAATTTGGTACTGTATGTATGTATTTTTTATGTACAGTCGGTTATAGCACATAAGGTACCAGGGGTACTCCAAAAGAACTGAATTATTTTTATCTCCAGTTAATACATAATATATTTTTAAACTTATTCTGATAAAATAAATGATTCTCTACTAATACATATTCATGTCAAGAAAAAAATATTTGCTGGGGACCAAAATAATTCAGTTCTTTTTGAGTACGCCTGGTACCTTATGTGCTATAACCGACGACTGTACTATCATTTTATTATGCACTCACAGTGTAAATTGAAAAATGACAGCGCCAATGACTGTCCCGGCGGGCGCTGTCATTTTTTCAATTTTTTATTTTCATGCAATTTTTATTTAATTTTATTTTAACAGGAAAACTTTAAGCCAATATTTATCGCAATAGTACGATGGATAAACAGAACTGGGCCATTGACAAGTTTTCTACCAGTTTTGTTCATAGACTGTACGACCCAATACTTACCATAATGTTGGGGGGTTCTTGATCCGCTGCTCGCGCGAAGTTGTTGTAAGCGTCTTGATACTTGCCGTGCGCTATATCGACTAGATCCAGGTCGTTCGTAGACTGTACGACCCAATACTTACCATAATGTTGGGGGGTTCTTGATCCGCTGCTCGCGCGAAGTTGTTGTATGCGTCTTGATACTTGCCGTGTGCTATATCGACTAGATCCAGGTCGTTCATAGACTGTACGACCCAATACTTACCATAATGTTGGTAGGTTTATGATCCGCTGCTCGCGCGAAGTTGTTGTAAGCGTCTTGATACTTGCCGTGCGCTATATCGACTAGATCCAGGTCGTTCATAGACTGTACGACCCAATACTTACCATAATGTTGGTGGGTTCTTGATCCGCTGCTCGCGCGAAGTTGTTGTATGCGTCTTGATACTTGCCGTGCGCTATATCGACTAGATCCAGGTCGTTCATAGACTGTACGACCCAATACTTACCATAATGTTGGTGGGTTCTTGATCCGCTGCTCGCGCGAAGTTGTTGTAAGCGTCTTGATACTTGCCGTGCTCTATATCGACTAGATCCAGGTCGTTCATAGACTGTACGACCCAATACTTACCATAATGTTGGTGGGTTCTTGATCCGCTGCTCGCGCGAAGTTGTTGTATGCGTCTTGATACTTGCCGTGCGCTATATCGACTAGATCCAGGTCGTTCATAGACTGTACGACCCAATACTTACCATAATGTTGGTAGGTTCTTGATCCGCTGCTCGCGCGAAGTTGTTGTATGCGTCTTGATACTTGCCGTGTGCTATATCGACTAGATCCAGGTCGTACATAGACTGTACGACCCAATACTTACCATAATGTTGGTAGGTTCTTGATCCGCTGCTCGCGCGAAGTTGTTGTATGCGTCTTGATACTTGCCGTGCGCTGTATCGACTAGATCCAGGTCGTTCATAGACTGTACGACCCAATACTTACCATAATGTTGGTGGGTTCTTGATCCGCTGCTCGCGCGAAGTTGTTGTATGCGTCTTGATACTTGCCGTGCGCTATATCGACTAGATCCAGGTCGTTCATAGACTGTACGACCCAATACTTACCATAATGTTGGTGGGTTCTTGATCTGCTGCTCGCGCGAAGTTGTTGTATGCGTCTTGATACTTGCCGTGCGCTATATCGACTAGATCCAGGTCGTTCATAGACTGTACGACCCAATACTTACCATAATGTTGGTGGGTTCTTGATCTGCTGCTCGCGCGAAGTTGTTGTATGCGTCTTGATACTTGCCGTGCGCTATATCGACTAGATCCAGGTCGTTCATAGACTGTACGACCCAATACTTACCATAATGTTGGTGGGTTCTTGATCCGCTGCTCGCGCGAAGTTGTTGTAAGCGTCTTGATACTTGCCGTGCGCTATATCGACTAGATCCAGGTCGTTCGTAGACTGTACGACCCAATACTTACCATAATGTTGGTGGGTTCTTGATCCGCTGCTCGCGCGAAGTTGTTGTAAGCGTCTTGATACTTGCCGTGCGCTATATCGACTAGATCCAGGTCGTTCGTAGACTGTACGACCCAATACTTACCATAATGTTGGTGGGTTCTTGATCCGCTGCCCGCGCGAAGTTGTTGTAAGCGTCTTGATACTTGCCGTGCGCTATATCGACTAGATCCAGGTCGTTCGTAGACTGTACGACCCAATACTTACCATAATGTTGGTGGGTTCTTGATCCGCTGCCCGCGCGAAGTTGTTGTAAGCGTCTTGATACTTGCCGTGCGCTATATCGATCAAACCGAGGTCCACATATTCGCGGACATCTGGTGTAGGGCAGCTGGAATTGAGAACCCAAAATTTTACATAATAATATACTTTATTGCACACAAAAATAACTTCGAGAAAATAAAACAAAACAAAAACAAAACACAGTACAATAGGCGGCCTTAATGCTAAAACAGCATTCTCTTCCTGGCAACCTTTGGGTGATATGGAAAGTGCAAACACCTACATACAGGGTGTAAGGGACGGTGTACCGAAAACTTTGCAGGCATTATCAGACCATGAAACTGAACAACTTTTACTATGGAGCCTATGTTGGGAAATGAAATTTTTTTTTCGACTTTCCATAGAAAGTCAGTCAGCTGATCGGGAATTTTGTATGGGAGGTCGAAAAAATTTTCTCGTTTACCACCATAGCTTCCATAGAAAAAGTTGTTCAGTTTCATGGTCTGATCATGCCTGCCAAGTTTTCGGTACACCGTCCCTTACACCCCGTATACTAGTTATCTATAAATACATAGACAATATAATAAAACTTAAAAGATACCTGTATAATATTGATAAACTAATACATAATAAAATAATACTTAAACTATACTATGGAAGCGTGGATAATGCGAAATACTCCGAAGGAAAAACTAGATGACAGTAAGTATTCACTTAAAAATACGGTGTGTAAGGGACTGCCCTAAACAACTTTCCCTAAGAACACATCTCAGGAAACATTAAAAAAAATGTCTTCCCTTAGTAAAGTCAGTTAGTCGTTATTCTGTATGGGAGGTTTATATTTTTTTGTCGTTTCCTGACGTATGTTTATGGGGGAAAGTTGTTTAGTTTAACAGTAGCCACTGCTGCAGCCATTGCGAGTAGATCACACTCCACAAGCTCCTCAAGCAACCGACGCCCCCGCCGGCGGGGGCGCGGAGGTCCCTCATTTGCTCCCCACTTTGGGAACTACCGGCACGTGCCGGGTAGATTCAGTCCAATACGTTCTTCCCAGAACAACTCGTAAGCCCAATCGCGCCCCAAGGGCGCGATTGAGCTGGTTGTTTGAACAACCACAAGCTTTTCCGGGTGAGCTCCTTCTCCCCACCATACAGTCAGACGTGTAGATTAAAAGCCCCGGGGCTATAAATCGTAGGGTCCACAACTAAAAAAAAAAATGATAATTTTAACGACATAACAGTATTCGGAGGACTGTCCCTTACACCCTGTATGTTACGTTTTTTATCGTCTTGGCATCCTTTATTAGGTAACGCTGGCAAATATTCGCCATTCGCCACCCACAGCACAGACTATATAACACAATAGACAGTTCTTTAAGTAATAAGCTGATGGACTCGATTTCACGTTACTGCCTGAAATCGGTAACTAAAATAACGCTAACTTTTTCAGCTTACTAGGTAAGGATAGGAGATAATCATGACTAATGATGCTTTTATCGCGGGTTTTTATCGCTTAGACTACATTCAATCTGCAAAGATAGAATTAGTTGCAAAAACTAACCCGGTAGATGGAGCGGTGCCACACGTTACTGGCATTAAAATAATTGCAAAATTGGCGTGTAAAGAACAAGCTGCGGTAGCCCAGATGGAAGAGGCGTCGCCACTAGTAATGCGAAAGTCGCAGGTTCAAATTCTGCCCGCGTTTAAAATTTTTGCAAGGAAACGCTTTTTATAAACTATAGTCAATTGTATGCATGCACTATGCCTTATCTTTTTTGGTTAGTAATTTTAGTCGATACCGTGGAAATAGTAAAAACTCTCTATTTTCAGTAGTTCAAATGCGGGGTTGACCCAAAAACCACGGTCCACCTTATATCGTGCTCTGCGTGTCCTACCACCTGTACGCCAATGATAATGCTGTGAGAGTGGCAAAATTTGAGGCGATCGTCTTTCCAACGACACGATAAAAGAAGAATAAGCAGTTCAATTAACTCACATGTGATGTCGTGATTCCTTGGCGTCTTCTAAGTATGTCTGCGCGGCTTTGACGTGTCCCGCCAACAGCCAGAGCCGGCACAGCGCGCTCGACACCGCGCGGCGCGGCGCGGGGGAGGGGGCGCTGTCACGGACTGACTGCAGGATCTTACCGGCCAGGCGGAAGTCCTAAAATATAAGAAAAAAAATCATTTACACAATGATTCTTCGAAATGGGGTTGAACGACCGAATATAACGTGGGTGGTCCAAGAAGTAGCCGACCAAAAAGAAAAAAAAATTGGGGAAAATTATGCATATTTCTCTACATAGCTTCCATGCAGTCTACAGACTTTTTCCAGCGATGCTCTAGAGCTTCAACGCCCCGTCTGTAGTAGAAATCCTCGAGGTTTATAATGCGCACTGCTAAAGAGTGGAACTCACTACCTGCGTCTGTGTTTCCAAACGCATACAACCCTTATCTCTTCAAAGTAAGAGTGAACAGGCTTCTTCTGGGTGAGCTCGCTCCATCTTAGACTCTGCCTCTGTCCTATGACCTAGGCTAGAGTCAAGAGCAGACTACACCTCTTCGTTGCTACTAAATCTTTTCCCACCGAGGCATTTTTTTTAAATTTGGGAATAAAAAATTATCAGATGGGGCTAAATCTGGCGAATAAGGTGCGTGGGGAAGCACGTTGAACTTTAATTCTTCGATTTTAGCCATCGCAATGCTCTGTGTGTGGGCTGGCGCATTGTCTTGGTGAAACACAACTTTTTTATTTTCCAAATGTGGCCGTGTTGTCTTAGTTTCTTCATTCAAACGCTGCAATAAGGTCGCATAATAATCGCCGTTTATCGTTTGTCCTTTTGGAAGATAATCTATGAATATTTATAAATTAATAAATAAATTGCCGTGTGATGTCGGCTTAGAATAGCATAACCCCAATCCTTCTAGTGGGTGTCGTAAAAAGCGACTATGGGATAAATATCCAGGGAATGGGCAGCAGCGCTCCCTGTGAATACACCTTCTTGCACTGCACTGGCCAATATCATAGCAACCTACGAAACAATTTTGCGTTCGCATTTTTCCCGCGCCTATTCTGTCTTATCTCTAGTACCTTGAGTGCGATGGCGCAGTTGACGATGGAATGCAGCACCCTGGTCTGCCGCCCCTCCCACAACCTGATCGACTCTTCCTTGTCACCAGGAGTAATGGTCTCGGTGCCGTCTTCCGACTTGCCCTCGCGAAGGTTGTTAAGCATCTGTATGAAAATAAATCAAGTTAAAAAACGGTAAATGCATTTCTAATAAGTAGTTTATAATTTTACTTATTATTCTATTTAGAAATGATTAGCAAAGTAATCTCGACAGATTTAACTGCTTGGTATTATATTATTTATAAAACTCTGTAAGTAGAGTCCTTTCCTACTGTCTAGTCTGTGGTAGGCATTAGAAACTTGTGCTACTAATCGGTAATACTCTGGGTTTGTCAATAATTAATCAGTATATAATCACTGTAAAACAGTTGTAGAACTACTTTTTACCACGGGACAATATCTAATTCTCACAGGAAAACAGGAAGCAGCCTAAGTGGACTTTATTTACTTATTGCTAAATAGAATAAATTGAAGTCGCTTCCCGTGTCCCTATGTATGCTTAAATGCTTTAAAAGTACGCAACGGATTAGAAGTTGGCAGCACACGTTTGTCGGATGCACCCGGATCGTTGGGCAAAGATCGTCACCGAACAATGAGTACCTCAAAACGGGTCTCGACGTAGAGGTAGACCCCGAAAACGTTGGCGTGACGATTGTGACGCCCATTTACAGGAGTGGATGACGGTGGCATTAGACCGCAAAGAAGGAAAGATTGCGGGGTAGGCCTTTGCCCAGCAGTGGGATCAAGCAGGCTCATTATAAATAAATAATAAATAAATACATTCTTATGTATAATTCATGCCAGGAAAACGTCTTCGTGAGTGAAACCACTGGGCGGGCCGCTAGTTATTAAATAATGCTTACAGTGTGTACAATATCGAGCATGGCGTATAGTCTGTCCACCGCGTCTTCTGGTTTCCCGACGTGTCCCGGCAACTCTGCGACCAGCAGGCGCAGGGAGAAGGGCACCAGCGAGCCCTTGCGGCCCTCGTATGTCTCGGGGTAGAACTGCAGTCAAATACATACATATATCACGCCTATAATCCCTTACCAGGTAGGCAGAGCGTAAACGGCTGTAAAAAACGGACATTTACGCCACTTCTGACAAACATTTGAGGGTCATTTGAAATATTGTGTATCACCATAGTGACAGGTTATCAGCCAATCGCCTAAATTTGCAATACAAGTCACTTAGTCGCCTCTTACGACACCCACGGGAAAGAAATAGGGTGATGCCATTCTAAGCCAGCATCACACGGCAATCTAAGCCAGCATCACACGGCAATCTAAGCCAGCATCACACGACAACTGGAATCAAATAGCGTGTAAAAATCGAGCTGGATAAACACTGTCGTGTAAGATATCGAGAGGACTAACAGACCCAGGTATCAGAGTTTTCAAACCGCCTTTTAGGTAACGAGTTGGGCTTTTAGAGTGGTTGCATTACGAGCGCCATCTAAGGTATTAGCTGACGAAGCACAAAATGATTTTTCAGGACCCAGTTTCCGCTATTTTTAACAGGTAGCCTGTGTGACATTTCAAATGCTTTTCGTGGATGATTTTGGCCGTTTCCTATTCCGCTAACAGCAATAATAATACTAGCAATAGAATGACAGTTTAGTATCGCTGCAATTACAATTGCTATAACTGCGAAAGCGTTAGAGAAACGGGGTCCAGGTAATTCACATTGCTATGTCCAAAGTGGGAACAATCTTACAAAGTGATACCTACATTGACAACTTTATTAATTACGATTAAAACAATTTTAAACATGTTTAAGTTGTGTTTACTTTGGATTTTGCAATTCCTACGTTTCAAGCTCTTAACAGAGCTCGTGGTCACGGATGACTAAGGTGTTAGACGGAGGAATTGTAAAAAAAAAACACAACTTAAATCCGTTTAAAATTGTTTTATTGTGATGAGTAATAGTTGTACAAAATATATATTTTTTATTTCAACGAGAAATCAAAGCTGCTATAGGTACGCCTTAAAGTGTTTGTATCAAACACGTATCAAACTTTGTAATTCCTGTTTAAGTTACCTCATAGAACATGTCTGGCTTGCTGAAATCTCCAAACGCGTCAGCCTCCTGCAGCAACGGCTCGTGCAGCTTTATCCGCGACATGACGGCGAAGCGCGTCAGCCAGAGCTGCAGCGTGCGCGGCGAGTGCTTCGACGGACGGCTGATGCGACCGACGCCTGCAAGAGCGAGTTAGGGCTCTCGAGAATCACAACCACATCTCGACCAAACTAGTTAGGATCTATGACGATGCATGCAATTTGCAATCTATTGCGTGAAAGAACATACATACATTCACATATCACGCCTATAAACTCTTGCGGGGTAGACAGAGATTAAACGGCCGCAAAAACACGGACATTTACGACACGTCTGACAAATATTTGAGGGTCATTCGGAAAAATGTATTATGTTTTCAGTCCATCGACGCCAGTGAGTATAGTATTCTTTGGTCCATCGCCAAAAATAGCAATACACACCCTCGAGTTCTTAGTTAGGCGGGACTTCCGCGGGAAGAAATTGGGTGATGCTATTGGCCGTGACTTATGTGTACCTATATAAAAAATATAAATAGACTGGCAAAGTCTAGCCTAACATACTTGACATTGTCTTTCAAGACAATTTGGGTACGATTTAGTGTCTTACTGTAAAATGCGCGCGTCTTTCAAAGACACATGATCTACATCCAAGAAAGCTCCATTGTTTTAAATATTCTAAGCCCAGTCTGATCTTAGTTCTGGTCATAAATTCAATGGTGTGACCAGGATCGCGTTATTTTATGAGATCCAATGCATTCTATCATGTTACCTTGTTGTGCTGCTTGTAACAGAGTATGAGTGAGATTCAAAGCAGCCCTTAAACAGCCTGTTCTTAGCAATTCCCTCAACCCTGCCTCATCCCTGGTCACATGCTCCGCGCGCACGACGCCGCGGCTCCCGGCCGAGCTCACACCAAGATACTTGACTGCCACTTCTTGAAGGGCATCTGGCTAGAAATAAAGTAGTGATTAGAATGTTATTGGAACATTTGCAATTATATTTTGTAAAACAACATTATACACACCACTGCATCAAATCCTACCAAAATAATGGCATAACTGGTGGGAAAAAAGAGACAACATACACTCTCGAATAAAACTATATATTTTTTTCTTTTTATGTGGAATACTGAAAGCATGCTAAGCAAAGTTGGCCTGGCAAAATAATGATAAAGTCTGAAGCAAAAATAAATTTGATCTTGTGTAAGTTAATGAGAATATGGGTTTTCTGGAACTTGTATTATTGTAATTTATTCTTGAAACCAACTATTACAGAACATTAGTAGTAAATACGTAGATTTTTTACCAGTTCTTCTTCCAAAACTATTCCTGGCATTGTCAGAACTTCTCTCTCTGGGAAGAAAGATCCTTTTGGTGAAGATTGTGCCTGAAAAATGCAATAATGGCCTTAATAATCTAGGCTTATGCGACTTACTTGTTATTTATTTGGTAAAACAGTTTAGCCCTCTACATTTTGGCTGCTTAAACCTTACACCATGAGTGAAACTTGTATGTTTCATAATAAAATTGGCTTTTGATAGCAGGTGACTGTAAAACATTTTTCTTGTTTAACTTCTGAACATTTCAAACATTAAAGTGGATTTTATTCATACCTTCATGAGGGTTTTCTTAGCCTCTTCATTTGGTAACCAGGCATCTCTCCGCCTGTCAGCTTCTTTGTCTACTGGCTGGTTCTGAAAGTAAGTATACTTATATCAATCTATGTATATTATATTATATATAAATAACATTATACTATTTGTGTTTCATATTAGTGTTATAAACATATTTTATTGCAATCTGTTAATTTAATTTTCTGTTTACATGAATAACAATACTGTAGTAAAAGGTTATTGAATGAAAAACAAACTAAACTGTTTACCTTGATAGCAAGCCCATCCATGGCTTCACTAAGAACAATAGGATTGCTAATAGCACTTTTAACAGGTCCAATTTGCGGTTCTGGGCCTATAGTGTCGAAGAACGTTGATGGATCAGGTAGAGAAGCTGCTGGGAGCGCTGTGGTACCACTCACAGTGGGCACAATGTTGGAGAATGCTTCATCTTGACCAATTCTGTGCTGCGTAAAAGATGCAGTCATACTTTGTGGAAATAGATTAGCATTTGTTGTTTGAGGATTTGTACCTAAAAGTTAAAAGATTTATCTCAGTGCATGAATCGAAAATTCAGTGAGTTTCTAAGAATTTTACTGTGAAAATATGTGATAAATACACACCCTCGGAATCACCCAAATAAACGCTCTGAATCATATCTGTTGGGGCAGTTCCGATTTCGTCAAAGAACTGCGAGGCGGGCGGTACCTCCGTACTCCCGAAGTACTGACTCAAAGACGGTTTGTTGTCCATTTTTACTGATTATTTATTTATTTATCCCTTATCAGTTCAGAGCAGTCCCTACGTCATCCATGATGGAGATGACATATATTTTCTTATTGTTGGTAGCATTGAATATGATGTTGTCTATGGTTTTAAGGCTCTCCATTCATTAAAAAACAGCTGCTAACTCGTAAATCGATCGATTATATTTTCATCGATAACGGAAAATTGTGGAAAATGGAAAACAGCCCACTCTAATCAAGACCGGGCGACCTGTCAAAGATCGACAATCAACAACACCCACTTAACGCAATTTTGTGATTTTTCTCTTGAGAAAATCCGTTATCAGCACTTTATTTGTGTATTCCACGTTGCAGGTTAGTCGTAAGCTAATCTACAAGCTAAACAAATGGCTATGCACTCGCTAAATCACCCGTTTTTGTATATTTATTCTAGCGTTAGTGTTGCGTGTTTTTTAGTTGATTTTGTGGGTGTTATCTAATTGTATTGGTGTTTAAATGTCTTTTTCGTGTGCAGGCGCAAATGACGAACCAGGCGTCACCGGTGGAGGAGCAGGAGAAGCTTCTGGATGAAGCCCTCAATGTTGTCAAGGTCCAGGTAATTATGAACTATGTATACTTTGAACATATTTACTTACATAGACACTAATCGTTAATGAAATCATGCATGTATCATTTGTTGGTATTCAACCAGCGAATGACCATTTTCACAGGCAAGTATAGATGTATTATTAACCTGGAAAATACTTCAGATTGAATGAATACTCCAAACTTATTAGTTATTCATATATTCATCTAGTAGGCACAAACTTCGATTTAGCTTAAAGTGGATTATGAATTAGTTAGAATCTTTAATTTGTTGCCAGCAAAATTCATATTTTGTATACATTCCATAATTAATTTACACCATGCTTGGCAAGCATATTGGCTAGTACAGAGCTAAGATGTTTTATTCATTCATTAGATTAGAAGAATGAGTAGAATTAGGGTGATGATATTGTAAGCCTGCATCACATGACATGTTATTTGTTCGTTGCAGGCATTTCAGATGAAGAGATGCCTGGACAAGTCCAAGCTGATGGACGCTTTGAAGCATGCGTCAACCATGCTCGGAGAGCTGAGGACATCATTGCTCTCCCCTAAGAGCTACTATGAGCTCTGTATCCTTTCACAAGATGTAAAATACTTTTTTAACTTTCTAACACCAATCACTGTAGCCACATTTGGGGCTAACAAATCATAAAATATCTACCTCTGCTAGTAACCAATAAAAAGAAGATGACTGACAGTAAGGCTGTGAGGCTGTCCAGGACCAAGCATGTTTGACTTTCATTATCACAAAGTAAGATACAAGTATATATTAAAGAACATACTAGAGGGACATAAAAAACAAATAAAGATTAAAGATTTTTTTTTTTATATAAGTAACTGGATACAGGCATTGTCAGTTACAAATCAACTGCCTGTCTGCTCATAAATAATAATAATAAAAAGTATAGATGAGGAACTATGGGCAGAATGCACTGGATATAAGAGATGTGTGAAAAAAATTGGGAAGCATGATACAGAATAATACATTTCTACAATGACTCTATTATAAATCTAATAGCCAATCAATGGCCTCAATTTGAGATATGAATTCTCTTAACTTACCTTATATAATGTGAAATTTATTCAGGCAATGATCAAAGTTATCTAAGTCGTTCCATGCTTTGCCATTTCTAAGAAATTTGGTCGCCTTCTTTTCATCACTGCCTTATTTTGACAGAAAACACATATTTTGCATCAAATTATATGTCATGTCATGACTTAATGTCCCCTTTTATTAGCCAAACCTATTTGATAGAAAGTGGCAGCGCTAATTTCAGTGATGAAGAATGTTTATATCCCAAATTGAGGCCATGACCAAATAAGTATGCGAAATATCCTTAACAGTAAATCAGACATGGCTATAACGGATGAGCTTCGGCACTTAGAGCTGTACCTCCTTGAGGAATTCCAGAAGGGACGGAAGGTGGCAGACTTGTATGAGTTGGTGCAGTACGCTGGTAACATTGTGCCGAGGCTGTACCTACTGATTACTGTAGGGTTGGTGTATATCAAGACTAATACTAACTTGAGGAGGGATCTGTTGAAGGTATGTTCATTGCAGGAAATAATCATATTACTTTTGAATCATTATTTAAGTAGAATTCAATTACCTTTGCTATGCCTTGGTTTCATATGTATGAAGATACAAATATCTATAAACAGTATGATTGATAAGATTCTGAGTAATACCTTTGTAATTGGACACCACTCCTCGGCAAGTGTAGCATAGGACGCTCTCCGGACAGATTGACCAATAAAGAGGTCGGCTGGTAACAACTGGAGATCGTGCCTTATGGCATACCCTGGGGCTGCCAAAGTAAGGGAAGCAGCAGTCCGCTAAAAGCTAATATGATGTGAGACCTTTTTAATTTAGCATAATAATATTCATAATATTGTAATAATCTTCTATAGACGAGACAAAATTACAAGAACATGAGTAAAAAAATCAGAGAAATGAGTCTGATGATCTGATCTACCTAACCTCATGTGTTCTTCAACTTTTCCCACACAATATGAATACATACATATCAGCCTATTGCAGTCCACTGCTGGATGTAAGCCTCCCCCAGGGTACGCTCTGTCGATTTCGCATTCGAGTACTCGCTTACTCCAGCGTCTGTCTGATCTACGACAGATGTGCCACTGCCACTTCAGTTTGCTACACTTCCAGACTACGTCCGTTACTTTGGACTTTTTGCGGATAGTCTCATTCCAGATTTTATCAATTAAGAGATTCCGAGCATAGACCTTTCCATAGCTCTCTTGTGTGACATGTAACCGGTGGGCCAGTTTTACTGTCAGGTTCCACGTCTCGGCTCCATAGGTCATGACTGGCAGGACGCACTGAACGATCACCTTGGTCTTGACGCGTTGTGGCACAATATAAATGAATGTGTATAATTACTGTAGGACCTGGTGGAGATGTGCCGCGGCGTGCAGCATCCATTGCGCGGCTTATTCCTAAGGAACTACTTGCTGCAGTGCAGCAGGAACGTGCTGCCTGATACTCCAGCAGAAGACGCTAACAACGATGGAGAAGGGACCGTAAGGCTTGTTTTTAAACACTTTCACAGCAGTGGAAATCTCTTCTTCGTGCCCTATGTATACAGCCCTATGATGAGGGATAAGAGGACTTTATCATCATCAAACACACTCTATTTGAAAATGTTTTAGGTCAAAATCATTACATAGTATAAAATAAAGTCGCTTTCCGTGTCCCTTTGTATGCTGAGATCTTTAAAACTACGCAGCGAATTTTGATACGCGTTTTTTAAACAGTTAGTGATCCAAGAAGCAGGTTTTAAGGTCCTATTACCGCGAAAAGCTTTATTCTTCAGGAAAACGGGTAGCAGCTAGTCGCTGGTTTACTAATAAAGTAAAGTTAAAGGCCCTGATTCACCTGAAAATTTTGTCCCTTTCATTCGCATTGCGCCAGAGAGAAAACGACAATCATTTTGAGCGCAAATTTTCGTAAGGTTTTACTGTTTTTCCGACATAGAAACTAGAGAATTACCGTGACAATGTCTAATTTAGGTATTCGTACTAGGAGAAGTATGTACCTAAATTATAGCATTTTTTTTGTAGTCATTTTAAAACTATAGACATAATATTGAAAACGTGTTTTAAATGGAGGTTACTTTGGTTTATTTTTCTGTCGAGTAACTTTTATCAAATTGTGTAACTGATAGGTACCTTTATGTTATTTCTTAGAGCCTCGACAATAATATATATAATTTTTCTGAATTTTTTGGTTGTAATTGTCTAAATAAAACTTGCTCGCGCCTTACGAAACTTCTGGATTGCTTTAGATGGTTTGGAAATAATCTGATGCTGCCATCATCACATGAAAATTCATAATTCGATGAAAACTTAATATATCGAAATTCGATCTTAAGGGTCACGATACCATCATAATCGATTAGGTATTTTTCAAAATACAATACGTTTAATAGTGTCTGATTAAATTTAACAAAAATTCGGCTTATATTATAAATGATCTCAATCGTGACAGGTACGCGACGCCATCGACTTCGTGTTGATGAACTTCGCAGAGATGAACAAGCTCTGGGTGAGGATGCAGCACCAGGGACATTCCAGGTAAATAACAATAATATAATATAATATAATAATAATTCCAGGTATTATTCGCAGAGTGTGCTCAAGAGCTTCAAGAGTTTCACGACCTTGTTCCACCAGCTCCCTTCTACCATCGGACATCCAGACGCACCGCCGGATACCATCCATACCCGGTTGCCATTCCACCAATTCGGACTAAGCGCTTCCAGTCATCATTTATAATGCGCACTGCTAAAGAGTGGAACTCACTACCTGCGTCTGTGTTTCCAAACGCATACAACCCTAATCTCTTCAAAGTAAGAGTGAACAGGCTTCTTCTGGGTGAGCTCGCTCCATCTTAGACTCAGTCTCTGTCCTATAGCGCTTCCAGTCATCATTTATAATGCGCACTGCTAAAGAGTGGAACTCACTACCTGCGTCTGTGTTTCCAAACGCATACAACCCTAATCTCTTCAAAGTAAGAGTGAATAGGCTTCTTCTGGGTGAGCTCGCTCCATCTTAGACTCTGTCTCTGTCCTATGACCTAGACTAGAGTCAAAAGCAAACCTATCCTTAATAATAATATAAAATGACACCTATTTTAGAAAAATTGCAAAATTTTCTACCTCGCGCAGGATTTGATCAGGGAAGTTACTATGTATTTTGATTCTCTTGAGATGGTCAAAACACACATTTTCTTTTTACCGTTCAATCATACTCAAGCGCCGGCGACTGGCGGGCCAGTTAAAATTCCGTGGCCTCCTTCGTGGCCCGCGGGCCTCGTGTTGGCCGGGCTTGAATTAAACACTATTAAGCCGCAAAAGCAAATCAGCCTGGCACTCTCTCTTTTCGTGTGGGACACCGACTCGTCCAACGACCCGATGAACCCTGGTGTCAGAGTTTTTCAACCGCCTACTACTAGTAGTAGGCTTCTGACATGGTTGTGTAACGACCGCCGTCTAAGTAATCTTAAACAGCAACCGGGACCGACGGCTTAACGTGCCCTCCGAAGCACGGAACCGATTAATTTTTAGACAATCAGGTGGTCACCCTGCAATGTCCTAACCAGACCAAGAACGAATTCACAAAGTGATAAATATCAATTTTATGAGTGTCCCACCGAGAATCGAACCCGGAAGCAACCGCACTACCACTGCGCCACATCGGCCGTCAAGTCAGCCTGGCACTGACGTATCTCTACGGACGAGATTATCTTCCAAAATACTTTTTAGAGACAAGGAGCGTCGCGAGCGCGAACGCTCAGAGCTGCGGATCCTCGTGGGCACCAACTTGGTCCGCCTGTCACAACTGGAAGCTGTCACTGTCGAAGAATATGGCCGACTGGTGCTGCCTGGTATATTGGAGCAGGTCGTCTCATGCCGGGATGCTATTGCTCAAGAATACCTCATGGAATGTATCATACAGGTATGTTCTTCTGGTCCACTGCTGGCTTATTGGTACTGTTGAGCAGGCCTACTCACGCCTCCAATCCTTAAATAAGTGGTATCATGTTGGGTTATCATAACTCATGTCCGTCTGATGTTGATTTAGAACTGCATCACCCCATTTTATACCCGTGGGTGTGGTAAAAGGCGACTAAGGGACTCAGGGGTTACAAGAATATTGCAAATCTACACTAATATTATAAAGAGGAACGATTTGATTGTTTTTTTGTTTGAATTGAATAGGCTCCGAAACTACTGGAGCGATTTAAACAATTCTTTTACCATTAGAATACTACATTATCCCTGATGAACATGGGCTATAATAAAAATGTCTTATTGCCGCGGGGAAATGGTAAGCAGCGGGTGAAACAGCTGAGCGGGCCAGTAGTTTCAAATAGAAAAATAATAATAATAATAAAAAATTTGTTTAACAACAAAATTAGAACGTTTGAGTTGTAAAATTTATTTTGACCGATTAATGTTTGAATGTTAAATTCTGTCTCCAGGTGTTCCCTGACGAGTTCCACCTGGCCAATCTCCAGCCGTTCCTGAAGTCGTGCGCTGAGCTGCAGCCTGGTGTCAACATCAAAAACATCATCATAGCGCTGATTGAACGACTCGCAGCATACAGCCAGGTTATTATTTTTCTTTTCGTGTCTTTTCTTCTTTTGTCTTTTCATCTCTTTTAATTTCTTGTCTTGTCTTTCCTTTTTCTTTTATCATGTTGTGTGCTAGTTTAACCTAAAGCACGTGACAATTTTTGGAAACCCCGTGAAGGGCACTTGTGGGTGCAACAACAATACTCGAATTACGTTTTTATTTCGCTAAACATATTAACGCGAGTGTATTATGATTATATGGCAGCTGATTGAGCGGACAATGTGAAAACTCACGAAACCCTGGATCTCATTTGGTGTACTACGGAACGTTATAAAATGGAGACGTTTTAGAGAGATGTTTTGCGAGTGGGACCTCAGGTATTCCATGAAATGTACGTTCATTTACTACTTGCTTTCTGGAATTAGTAAGCAATTGTAAAAATAATGTCTGCCTTTGCATTCTTTATATAACAGACGTAACGTCTTTCTTCACGAAGAAGATATCGTTAGCGCGTTTTAAAAGACTACTAGCGACATCTAGGGACTACATAGTATAATATAAAGTCGCTTCCAGTGTCTGTCTTGGTGTCTCTACCTATGTCCATATGTATGGTTAGATCATTTAATGCACGCAACAGATTTGATGCGGGTTTTTAATCGATGAATGATTCAAGAGGACGGTTTATATATACAAATTTAGCCGGGACAAGGTCATATTGTTACGGGAAAACAGATAGCAGCGAGTGAAACCGCTGGTGGGCCGCTAGTGATTCTATACTTAGGGAACCAGTTATAAACTTAGTTTTTAAAATTGTGCTTTGCCTTATTATGTCAAAATAGCTATTGGTTTTCTCAATAAATAAATAAATATAAAGTCGTTTCGTTGCGATGTGTCAGGAAGCAAAGGACAAACAAACAAACACAGTTTTCTTTCTTCTTCTAAGACTTAAACTCTTGTCGGTGGAGTAACTTCAATTACTTCTTTCTTGGGAAAAGCTTTGTCGTACTTATGTTCCTATTTATAATACAGTTTTCTATTTATAATATTATATTTATATGGGAACTATATTTCCTGTCACCAACATTTATATTTGTCATCAAGTAGTATCACCAAATAATGAGATCTATCGTCACGAAATATTCTCGTTCTCAGATAAACAAATGTGTTCCCAGGTATGCATCACCAAATTAATGTAATATAATGTGTAAAAAAAAGATGGATTACTAAAGAAATTGTAAAGCATTGATGGAATTTATAGTTCGTTCTCATAATAATAGTTTTGTTACTTATATATAGGTTAGTACTCAAAATGGTAGATCTGTCACCAAATAAATCAATTTCGTTCCCAGACTGCGATTCCCTTTAATTTGCTATTTTGGCACCAATACAGTGGTAACTTTTTATTTCATTAAGTTATCAAAATAATATTGTTCGCTTCCAATTTAATACATCAATTGTCAATTTGAATGAAAAAATATTCAAATAGGCGGAGCCAAATCGGTGCGCTTTAAAAATTTACAAATCAGACCTCAGCAATGGGTCGTAGGATCATACGATGCGTGGCGCAGGCAGCGAGGTGCAACTTTACTTCATTCGCGTCAATTTCATTGCTGAGGGTGCATTACCTTTTTTTTGTGGTATAGGCTATCGCTTGACCACAATCGCATCTGATGGAAAGTGACGATGAGGTCTAGGATGATTCGCGTTTGCCTAGAAAATGCCTTGTTTTATTAAATAGGAATAAATGTTGACTATTTCACGCGAACTATGTGTTTTCCTATCCTACTAGAAATTTTATCGAAATACTGCTTTTACCTGTGGGAATTAAGCTCCTTGGGGGAGGCATAATATGTCTGGTAAAGTAGTAAGTAGACTATTTTCGTTGAAACGATGATGATGATAACTCCAAATTTTTTTGAAACATTTGAAATTTTTCTAGGGACAAAAATATGATTTATTGGTGATCACTTTAAATTAATTTTCTTTAATATTTCTGAGGACAAACCCATTAAAATACATTCATAAATATTAATTTGGTACTAGACCTTATATCTCCATCTCCATGATAAAATGACCTATTTTTCGTGGAACTGATTTTATATTGTTTGAGGACTAGATTTTGGTGACAAATCTATTATTTTGGGGGCAAACTCTATTATTAAGGAAACAGAAAACTACTTAAATTGGTGACAGCTTAAATCATACCCTATTTATATCTACATGTAAATGATACGTGTCAGAGTTTTTAACCGCCTACTACTGTCTGACATGGTTGTGTAACGACCGCCGTCTAAGTAATCATAGAAAGCAATTGGGACCGACGGCTTAACGTTAAACAAAATTGATAAAGTGACGTTTATTAGTATGTAATCTTCGTGTTAAACGCTATTTATTATCAATAACTTTTATTTAGTCTATGGGGACCGATTTTTACACGACTGCTCAACAAAGGAGTGTAATATTTTTAGGGTTCATGTATGTTTATATGTGCGATTCTTTAAAGGACTGAAACTAGACTCACAGACACTAACAGATTCTAATGTGAATTGTATCGGAAGAATTACAATTAACCCGTGTGTCCTAGGCTAGGCTTTATCTCAGAAAGCTGTCGTGTTTTTAAATTTATCATGCTTGTTCAAAATGAGTGCCGTGGGCCATTTTTGTGGGTCAGATTCATTTTGAGTATGTATTTCAGAGAAACGAGGGCAACATCAATCTGAGCGTGGTGTCTGAAGACGGGAAGGAGCAGGAGGTCCAGCTCTTCGAAGTGTTCTCGGACCAGGTCGCGGCTATCACACAGGTAATGTATACGGGGTGTAAGGGACGGTGAACTTTTTTCTATGGAGGATATTTTGGTAAACGAGAAAGAAATTTCGACCTTTCATACAAAATTCCCGATCAACTGACGGACTTTATACGGGAGGTCTTTTTTTTCATATTTTTGGCAATAGTTGTTCATTATCACCAGCCCATCTTGAGTTTTCGCTATTGGTCACGAGTGAAATTTCACTCTTGGTACTTGATGAGGACATTATTAAAATGTAAAAGTTGTATGCTTAAACTATTGTCCAAAATACTACAAACTGTATTTAACGTTTGTATTAAATATTCAAAGTTAGAATTATAAATAAAAAAGTTTGTTTTGACGCCATTCAAAACAGTGTTAAATGACATCATATAACCATATTTCATACAAAATGTTTTAAAAAGTAGCTCGTTTGACCTGTCACTCAAGTAACCAAATATTTAGTAACATCTAATTTTCTTTCGAAACAATCACAACTTTGCCCTTTGCGGCGTAGTCAGTGCTTGATGAACCTATAACTCCTGAATAAATGTTTTTATTTTTTGTTTGCATGTCCAGAGTCGCACAGACATGCCCCCGGAAGACATGTTGAGCCTGCAGTTGGCACTACTGAAGCTCGCCCAGCGTTGCCACCCTGACAAACTGAACTATGTGGACCGTGTGTTAGCTCACACTGACAACATCTGCAACGAAATACATCAGACCAGGTGAGACAGGGACGGGTATAGAGTGTAAGAGCGAGACACAAGCGCAGCGCTACCACCTTGACAAACTAAACTTACAGCAACTAAATACATCAGACCAGGTGAGAGAGGGCCGGGTATAGAGTGTAAGAGCGAGACGTAACCGCAGCGCTGCCACCTTGACAAACTAAACTTACAGCAACTGCAACGAAATACATCAGACTAGGTGAGACAGGGATGGGTATAGAGTGTAAGAGCGAGACGCAAGCGCGGCGCTGCCACCTTGACAAACTAAACTTACAGCAACTGCAACGAAATACATCAGACTAGGTGAGACAGGGATGGGTATAGAGTGTAAGAGCGAGACACAAGCGCAGCGCTACCACCTTGACAAACTAAACTTACAGCAACTAAATACATCAGACCAGGTGAGAGAGGGCCGGGTATAGAGTGTAAGAGCGAGACGTAACCGCAGCGCTGCCACCTTGACAAACTAAACTTACAGCAACTGCAACGAAATACATCAGACTAGGTGAGACAGGGATGGGTATAGAGTGTAAGAGCGAGACGCAAGCGCGGCGCTGCCACCTTGACAAACTAAACTTACAGCAACTGCAACGAAATACATCAGACTAGGTGAGACAGGGATGGGTATAGAGTGTAAGAGCGAGACGCAAGCGCGGCGCTGCCACCTTGACAAACTAAACTTACAGCAACTGCAACGAAATACATCAGACTAGGTGAGACAGGGATGGGTATAGAGTGTAAGAGCGAGACGCAAGCGCAGCGCTGCCACCTTGACAAACTAAACTTACAGCAACTGCAACGAAATACATCAGACCAGGTGAGACAGGGACGGGTATAGAGTGTAAGAGCGAGACACAAGCGCAGCGCTGCCACCTTGACAAACTAAACTTACAGCAACTGCAACGAAATACATCAGACCAGGTGAGACAGGGACGGGTATAGAGTGTAAGAGCGAGACGCAAGCGCAGCGCTGCCACCTTGATAAACTAAACTTACAGCAACTGCAACGAAATACATCAGACCAGGTGAGACAGGGACGGGTATAGAGTGTAAGAGCGAGACGCAAGCGCAGCGCTGCCACCTTGACAAACTAAACTTACAGCAACTGCAACAAAATACATCAGACCAGGTGAGACAGGGACGGGTATAGAGTGTAAGAGCGAGACACAAGCGCAGCGCTGCCACCTTGACAAACTAAACTTACAGCAACTGCAACGAAATACATCAGACCAGGTGAGACAGGGACGGGTATAGAGTGTAAGAGCGAGACGCAAGCGCAGCGATGCCACCTTGACAAACTAAACTTACAGCAACTGCAACGAAATACATCAGACTAGGTGAGACAGGGACGGGTATAGAGTGTAAGAGCGAGACGCAAGCGCAGCGCTGCCACCTTGACAAACTAAACTTACAGCAACTGCAACGAAATACATCAGACTAGGTGAGACAGGGACGGGTATAGAGTGTAAGAGCGAGACGCAAGCGCAGCGCTGCCACCTTGACAAACTAAACTTACAGCAACTGCAACGAAATACATCAGACCAGGTGAGACAGGGACGGGTATAGAGTGTAAGAGCGAGACGCAAGCGCAGCGCTGCCACCTTGACAAACTAAACTTACAGCAACTGCAACGAAATACATCGGACAGTTATATTACCGCAATCATATTGGAACCCCTACAAAATCATGATCTCAGAGATTTCTTTTTTGCTTACATGTACGTTGGTAGTTTGTTATATTGGAAGGTGACACCTATACTTGTCACTTTTGACAAGCAACGCGTAACATCTTAAATATGGGGGACACTACTGTGTATTTATTATTAAACGAACAAGTATCACTTATGATGTAGGTTTACGCGACTTACTTGTTATTTATCACATATGCCTATCAACTAAACTATCAAACCATATAAACAAGTAAGTAGCGTAAACCTACATCACGCTTTATCTGCAATTTTAGTTTCACGTCATATTCTACAGCAAATCCTTTATTTTCAGTGGCAAAACGCATCTAGAACACAACACACCAGTCTTCAAAGAGCTGATGAAGATATTGAAGCTCCCTGCAGATCAGTATAAGAACGTTCTCACCCTCATCCGACTACAGAACTATGCGCCATTGATAAAGCACCTGAACCACCCTGGCAGGTCGCTGCTGGCTGTACACCTGATCAACCAGGTGTTGGATAATGATACCAGAATCACTACACCTGAGGATGTAAGTATAACCGCCGGATACCATCCGTACCTGGTAGCCATTCCACCAATTCGGACTAAGCGCTTCCAATCATCATTTATAATGCGCACTGCTAAAGAGTGGAACTCACTACCTGCGTCTGTGTAAACAAACGCATACAACCCTAATCTCTTCAAAGTAAGAGTGAACAGGCTTCTTCTGGGTGAGCTCGCTCCATGAGCTTACACTTTGTCTCTGTCTTATGACCGAAACAAGAGCAAACCCATCCTTAATAAAAAAAAAGTACACATCAGTTTTATAGTCTGGCTGTCATACTGTAAAATGTATTTTTGAATAAATAAAACATTCCTCTAACACTACAGATTATACATTCCTAAATATAGAAGTGGTTATACTGTTTTGAAATACTGAATATAAAATAATGTATGTCGAACGGGTTGGATTTATTGGAAATAAATTAAAAATCTTTCTTTCTTCAAATTCAGACAAGTGAGAGAACATTTTTTTAAAAATTTTGAACAAAACTCTTGTACATTTAGAGTGAAATCAGTTTTTTTTTCAAACACCTATTTTTAAACGCGAATTAGACAAACAATTAGTAATAGCGAAGCGAATACTGATAGCGAAGTTGCAGGTGCCATACCTGCCCACCACTTAAATTGCAGACAAACAAGATATTTTTCCAAACAAAACTATTGGAGGTATTATAATTTTCCCAAACAAAACTATTGCAGATATTTTCATTTTTCCAAACAAGACTATCACAGATATCTAAACGAAGCAATTTCTTTAAGGTGGAATCGGTTCTATCTATGCTGGACGTGCTTGTTAAAGACCAACCCGACCAGTCTACCGCGGAACCTGACCCTGAGGACTTCATGGAGGAGCAGGGACTTCTGGCCAGGTACATACATGATTTATATTCAGGCGAGTGTACCCGTGAACGACCTCGACAGTGGCGCCACTTAACAAAAAATATTTTCTCTTTATACAAACAATTTATCAGAATGTCCGTTTCTAGTATTATCCTTAAGTCGAATTGGAACCTGCAAACTCAATAAAAAGTTATGGCAATTAATACCAAAAGTGGCAGTTTTTAAGCACGTTTCGCTATTACTCTAATTATAGCGAGTATTTCATTGAGTTTGGAGGTTCTAACTTTACTTAAGGATAATACCAAAATTTGAGCCACGGAAATTTTGATAGATTGTTTGTATAAACAGAAAATATTTTTTTTGTGAAGTGGCGCCACTGTCGAGGCCGCTCACGGCTACACTCGCCTTAATGTAGTTAAAAACTTGCACTTAGACTGATTACAAACGTGTCTTGTAAATAATATTTCTGCATTTTATATTTTTGACTAGCTTTCTGCAAAGTATTTTTCCTCTACAAGTAAGATAATTTCCTCTCATTAATCTGTTGACCAATTTTGTCATGAAAGAATAAAAAACAAACTTATTCTCTTTTTAAAGCGCATGTATAGATTCCATGTTTTAATGAAGTAAATTTCTTATTTCCTTACCAAAACTATAATACTTTTTTTTATTAGATTAATCCACCACTTCAAATCGGACTCGGCGGACCAGCAGTACCTGATTCTGTCGGCGGCTCGGAAAGTGCTTCAAAACGGCGGCGCGCGGCGAATACAGCACACGTTCCCGCCGATACTGTTCCACGCTTACAGGCTCGCGTTCACATACAAGGAATTGAAAGATCAGGTTTGTGAAAAAAAAATTCTTAGTTCTGAAAGATCGGCACTGTTTCTGTGAAAACACGCTTTTTAGGGTTCCGTGCCCAACGGAAACCCTATTACGGTTCGGCTGTCCGTCCGTCCTACAGTTACGAGGCTGTATCTCCTGAACCGTTATACCTAGACGCTTGAAATTTTCACAGATGTTGTATTTCTGTTGCTGCTATAACAGCAAATACAAAAATAATAATAAAACAAATATTTATGGGGGCTGCGGTACAAAACACGTGTTTTTTTTTTTGCTCGTGTTTTTATCGATAATTGTTTGGTAAAGGTATAAAATGGTACGGAACCCTTCGTGCGCAAGTCCGAGTCGCACTTGGCCGTTTTTTTATAAATCATATCTATCATTTGTATTTTCATAGATGTTTTTGTGCATGTATGCACTGTTTCTTGAATTGCCTCTTTGTGCTTTCACCTATTTTATGGCTTTGCCCTTTGCTCTTCAGTACCTTCATGTTCAACCACATTTGAACTTTCATGTGTCAACCCTTTGTACTTTCATGTGTCATCCCTTTGTACTTTTATGTGTCAACCATTTGTACTTTCATGTGTCACCCCGTTGTTCTTTCATGTGTCATCCCTTTATACTTTTATGTGTCATCCTTTGTACTTTCATGTGTCATCCCTTTGTACTTTAATGTGTCATCCTTTGTAACTTAATGTATCATCTATTTCTACCTTTATGGATCATCACATTATTAGTACCTTACCCTTTTGTTTTCTAACCCTTTTTGTACCATAATAAATAAGGATAACGTATCCCATCTGTACTTTTTGTTTCTTTGTCTGACCAATTTTTTGTTGTAACTGATAGTCAAATTATTTGTTTCAGGATGAGATGTGGGAAAAGAAGTGTCAGAAGATATTCCAATTCTGTCATCAAACCATCACAATGCTCGTCAAGGCGGAACTTGCTGAGTTACCGCTGAGGTTAGTTCTTCAGAGTTTTCGGAAAATCTAGTGCAAGAAAGGAAATGAAAAAGATATAAAGAAATTAGTTTAACTATTCCGCTCGTAACAGCACACATGTGTCCTTGAAGTACAATACAAATCTATTGTTGCAAAATTCGACCTGAGCGAAGTGGTTAATGTAGTACAATAAGCGCCAACGCTGTGTCAAGCGGGCTAGATTTGGCAAATACAAGAGCAGCGCTGTGTAACGCGGCTCGTGTCGCGGCGCGGGCACGTATCATACAACCCGTATGAACACGACGATATTTTGCCGTCTTACGCCTACTTAGGCACGATGCGCCTTCTAAATTAGGACGGATAATTATGTCAAGATACGCGGGCTCGCCGCAAGCGTGCTGGCTTAACGCAGCGTTGGACCTATTTTGTACCATACAAAATAACTCAATCTTCGTAACCTTACTTCGAAATAAAGTTGTTGTGTGTTATAATTATAAGGTTATCTTGCAATATAATAAAATCTTTTTTCTATTTTTCTCAGATTATACCTCCAAGGCGCGTTAGCAATCAGTGAGATAGGCTTCGCGAATCACGAAACCATCGCGTACGAATTCCTCTCACAAGCATTCTCACTTTATGAAGATGAGATTTCTGACAGCAAGGCGCAACTGGCTGCAATAACTCTGATCATAGCTACGTTTGAGCAGATCAACTGTTTCGGTAAGACAAATAACTGTTTAACTAAGTCACACAACTGATAAATCACACGACTGTTTCGATACGCTAAAGAACAACTTTAGTTATACGCGCAACTGTTTCGGTTATTCGTACAACTACTTCGGTAAGTCACACAACAGCTTCGGTAAGTCACACAACCGCTTTGGTAAATCACACATCTGCTTCGGTAAGTCACACAACGGCTTCGGTAAGTCACACAACTGCTTCGGTAAGTCACAAAACTGCTTCGGTATGTCACACAAATGCTTTCGTTAGTCACAAAAAAGCTTCGGTAAGTCACAAAACTGCTTCGGTATGTCACACAAATGCTTTCGTTAAGTCACATAACTGATTCAGTAAGTTACACATCTGTTTAGGTAAGTCACACAACTGTTTCGGTAAATTACACATCTGTTTAGGTAAGTCACACAAATGCTTTCGTTAGTCACACAACTGCTATGGTAAGAGATAAGTACATTTGTTAGGCAAACAATTCCTTAGGTAAGTCACAAAACTGCTTCAGAAAGGGTAAACTTAAAGAAGTAACTTGTGTTGCACATAAATAATTTAAGTATGTTTTATTTTGCAGGTGCCGAAAACGCGGAGCCGATGCGAACCCAGTGCGCCTTGGCCGCCAGCAAACTGCTGAAGAAACCGGACCAGAGTAGGGCGGTGGCGCTCTGTGCGCATCTGTTCTGGAAGGGGGCTAAAGACGGACAACAAGTCAGTTTATACACACATCTAGATTAATTTAAAGAATCTCTTCAAAGTAAGAGTGAACAGGCTTCTTCTGGGTGAGCTCGCTCCATCTTAGACTCTGTCTCTGCCCTATTTAGGGATTTAGAGAACTAGTTTCGTCTGACAGCCGGATCTGGCAAAACAATGGTTGCCATTCCACCAATTCGGACTAATCGCTTCCAGTCATCATTTATAATGCGCACTGCTAAAGAGTGGAACTCACTACCTGCGTCTGTGTTTCCAAACGCATACAACCCTAATCTCTTCAAAGTAAGAGTGAACAGGCTTCTTCTGGGTGAGCTCGCTCCATCTTAGACTCTGTCTCTGTCCTATGACCTAGACTAGAGTCAAGAGCAAACCCATCATTAATGATAATAATAAAAAAAAAGTTTATTCAATCAGTTGTGGCACCTTACACACTAAAATACATAACTAAATAATAATCGTGTCGTAGGAAGGTAAGAAAATAAAGTAAATACATTTCAGTGTGCAATGCAACACAACAATAGGTGACGCCTCAGCAGATGTCTATCACAATTAGAGATTCTTCTTTTTAAGACATTCTTCTTTAAATTTATAACCTAGGTCTTTATGGTACATGTGAGCTCCTATGCTAAAAGTATTCCGTCAGATCAAAATAAGCTTTAAGAGTTGGTCTGAGTAAAATTTGTTTTGACCAATATTTATACAGGGTGTAAGGAAAAGTACTGCGTTCCTTTCAAGGAATAAACCAGCCCATGAAACTGAATAACTTTCCCCAAGAAACAAAGGTCGAAATATGAAAAATATATTTAGACCTCACATACAACCAGACTTGGTCGGCGGCTACATTTTGTATGGGATATGGGAGTCCAATTTTTTTTTCATATTTTGACTTTTGTTTCTTGGGGAAAGTTTTTCAGTATGAACGCGATTTGAACCTGCTTCTTTCGCCATTACTAGTGGTGACGCCTCTAGACACAGGTAGATCGAGCAGTTCGACGCGTTAACTGGCATTAAGATAAACTTGCAAAAATTCGCGGGCAGGGGACGAGCTGCGGTAGCCCAGATGGAAAAGGCTTCGCCACTAGTAATGGCAAAAGTAGCAGGTGTAAATCCTGCCCACGCTTGAAAATTGCGCAACTTTTTAGAAACTGCCCTCAATTCGGGATTTAAATTCTTCTTACTTGCCTTAAATTAGTGCTGTCACTTTCCGTCACGTGGGTTTAGAAAAGGATAGGAGATATCTAAGTCCTGTAATTTTTTTAAAAGGTCAATGGTTTTTTCGCCTTTTCTAGTAAATTTAGTCGCCATTGTTTTGATCCTCGCCTTATTTTGACAGATAACACGTATTTTGCATGCAATTATAAGACATGACACGACTAAAATATCTCCTATCCTTTTCTAAACCTATTTGACGGAAAATGACAGCACTAATTTAAGGTAAGATAAGAGAATTTATATCCCGAATTGAGGGGCATTATATGCTAACACGGGAAGTGTGTTAAATGTAGCATTAATTGTTTGTATGTTCCAGTGGGAGTTAAACGACCCGAACCGCGCGCTCGACTGCTTGAAGAAGGCCGCGAGAGTCGCGCAGCAGTGTATGGACGGCGGAGTACAGGTATTTTATAAAACCGTTTTAGTTTACTGACATCATACTTTGATAGATTTTTGTCGTAGTTTTTCGTGGTAGTCGTAGGAGGCGACTAAGGGACTCGAGGGTGTGTTTTCCAATTTTAGGCGATGGGCTGACAATCTTTCACTATAGCGATACACAATGAGCCTCAAATATTTGTCAGACGTGGCGTAAATGTCCGTTTTTTGCGACCGTTTACGCTCTGCCTACCCCGCATGGGATTATAGGCGTGATATGTGTTTGTGTACTTTGATAGATTTTTGCGATTACTAAGTATTTTTTTAGTTAGTGCGCAAACTTTACAGGGTGTTTCTAATCATGATTAGAAACAACTTTTTCTATCTGTACATACATACATAAATCACGCCTATATCCCTTACGGGGTAGGCAGAGCGTTAACGGCCGTTCAACGGATATTAACACCACGTCTGACAAAAATTTGAGGGTCAATCAGATAACTGTGTATCACTGTAGTGACAGGTTGTCAGCCCGTCGCCTAAAATTGCAATACACACCCTCGAGTCCCTTAGTCGCCTCTTACGACACCCATGGGTAAGAAATGGGGTGATGCTATTCTAAGCCGGCAACACACGGGTGTATTTCTATCTGTCCACCTCCGAAATCACGAAAAAAACTCTATTTACTTTTCTATGGAATAGTTGTTCTTTTTCGCGATTTCATCGATGGTCCCACGATAAAAGTCAGTCACTGTTACTAATCTTGCATTATATAAAATCATTTTGCTTGTTAGCTATCCATTTTTGTGCATGCTGTGGCACCTTTAATTTATGTCTCTCTCGTATGTAAATTTTACATCATTGTAACTCATAATGTAACTACAATTGGTTGTCCTAATAAATAAATAAATAAAAAGTTGTTTATAATCATTAGTAAAATCACCCTGTATTCTTTGAATGATTTATTGAGACTATTAATTTTGTACAAAAATATTTTTTTTGTATGAAGATGGAAGTGTAACAAACTAAATGGATATTTGTATTTCAGGCACAGCTGTTGGCGGAGCTTCTCGGCAGATACGCGCTGTTGAGGGAGAGAGGCAACACCGCGCTCACCACACAACTTATCGAGGCCGTAAGTATCCTAACATTAACTGGCACAACAGTCCACTGCTGGACATGGTGGGGTGTTGCCATACTGACCACGCTTGGCAACAGTCCACTGCTGGACGTGGTGGGATGTTGCCATACTGACCACGCTTGGCAACAGTCCACTGCTGGACGTGGTGGGATGTTGCCATACTGACCACGCTTGGCAACAGTCCACTGCTGGACATGGTGGGATGTTGCCATACTGACCACGCTTGGCAACAGTCCACTGCTGGACGTGGTGGGGTGTTGCCATACTGACCACGCTTGGCAACAGTCCACTGCTGGACGTGGTGGGGTGTTGCCATACTGACCACGCTTGGCAACAGTCCACTGCTGGACGTGGTGGGATGTTGCCATACTGACCACGCTTGGCAACAGTCCACTGCTGGACGTGGTGGGATGTTGCCATACTGACCACGCTTGGCAACAGTCCACTGCTGGACATGGTGGGATGTTGCCATACTGACCACGCTTGGCAACAGTCCACTGCTGGACGTGGTGGGGTGTTGCCATACTGACCACGCTTCACAACAGTCCACTGCTGGACATGGTGGGATGTTGCCATACTGACCACGCTTGGCAACAGTCCACTGCTGGACGTGGTGGGGTGTTGCCATACTGACCACGCTTGGCAACAGTCCACTGCTAGACATGGTGGGGTGTTGCCATACTGACCACGCTTCACAACAGTCCGAGGCTGGACGTGGTGGGGTGTTGCCATACTGACCACGCTTCACAACAGTCCACTGCTGGACATGGTGGGGTGTTGCCATACTGACCACGCTTCACAACAGTCCGAGGCTGGACGTGGTGGGGTGTTGCCATACTGACCACGCTTCACAACAGTCCGAGGCTGGACGTGGTGGGGTGTTGCCATACTGACCACGCTTCACAACAGTCCACTGCTGGACATGGTGGGGTGTTGCCATACTGACCACGCTTCACAACAGTCCGAGGCTGGACATGGTGGGGTGTTGCCATACTGACCACGCTTCACAACAGTCCACTGTTGGACATGGTGGGGTGTTGCCATACTGACCACGCTTCACAACAGTCCACTGCTGGACGTGGTGGGATGTTGCCATACTGACCACGCTTGGCAACAGTCCACTGCTGGACATGGTGGGATGTTGCCATACTGACCACGCTTCACAACAGTCCACTGCTGGACATGGTGGGATGTTGCCATACTGACCACGCTTCACAACAGTCCACTGCTGGACATGGTGGGGTGTTGCCATACTGACCACGCTTCACAACAGTCACTGCTGGACATGGTGGGGTGTTGCCATACTGACCACGCTTCACAACAGTCCACTGCTGGACGTGGTGGGGTGTTGCCATACTGACCACGCTTCACAACAGTCCACTGCTGGACATGGTGGGGTGTTGCCATACTGACCACGCTTCACAACAGTCCACTGCTGGACATGGTGGGGTGTTGCCATACTGACCACGCTTCACAACAGTCACTGCTGGACATGGTGGGGTGTTGCCATACTGACCACGCTTCACAACAGTCCACTGCTGGACATGGTGGGGTGTTGCCATACTGACCACGCTTCACAACAGTCCACTGCTGGACGTGGTGGGGTGTTGCCATACTGACCACGCTTCACAACAGTCCACTGCTGGACATGGTGGGGTGTTGCCATACTGACCACGCTTCACAACAGTCCACTGCTGGACATGGTGGGGTGTTGCCATACTGACCACGCTTCACAACAGTCACTGCTGGACATGGTGGGGTGTTGCCATACTGACCACGCTTCACAACAGTCCACTGCTGGACATGGTGGGGTGTTGCCATACTGACCACGCTTGGCAACAGTCCACTGCTGGACATGGTGGGGTGTTGCCATACTGACCACGCTTCACAACAGTCCACTGCTGGACGTGGTGGGGTGTTGCCATACTGACCACGCTTCACAACAGTCCACTGCTGGACATGGTGGGGTGTTGCCATACTGACCACGCTTGGCAGGGCGAATTGGCGAGCGCTGTGCAAGATGTACCATTCAAAGGGAACGCTCCTGCCCATTCCCTGTATAAATATCCCTTAGTCGCTTTTTACTTCATCCACAAGTAGAATGGGGGTGATGCTATTGTGAGCACCACACGGAAAATTCCATGAACAGTGTGTCATGGCCAAGTACATCGATATTTAAGTTTATAATTATTATATATATACCTACTTTCTCGAGAAGGAGTTTAAAATTTTACCTACAAGTAATTGCTTGAATACCGAATTTTAAAACACTTCCCGTGTTAGGTATAAAAAAATTGAAAACTTTTTTTATACCTAACACGGGAATTGAATTTTTTAATGTCCAATGCCTGCTAATTCTGCAAGTGTATCTTAATGAAAAAAAAAGCGTTTTGAAATTTTGTTTTCAATTAATTGCGATTTTTCATAGCTTAGACTACATTCAATCTTTAAAGAATGAATTAGTCGCCGGGTATTAGTTGCAAAACTAACCCGGTAGATGGAGACGTGCCACACGTTACTGGCATTAAGACACACTTGCAAAATTGGCGGGCATTGGATCATCCGCGGTAGGCCAGATGGAAGAGACGTCGCCAAAAATAAATGGCGAAAGTCGCAGGTTCAAATACTGCCCGCGCTTGAGAATTTTCCAAGTTTTCAAAAAAAAAATATTGCTTGCTTTATAACCTATAGAGTAGCATTTCAATATTGTCTATGTACTTTGTTTCAAATTACACAGAAAACCTTTTCCCCCCTCAGATAATCACAAAGATTCGCGAAGAGCAATATTGTCCATGTACTTTGTTTCAAATTATACACAGATAAACTTTTCCCCCTCAGATAATCACAAAGATTCGCGAAGAGCTCGCGAACCTCGATCAGTGTGAGGAAGTGGAGCAGATCAGCAAACACTTCCACAACACGCTGCAGCACCTCAAGAACCGGCAGGAGAACGACAGCGACGGCCTCGGCTACGAGGGACTCACGCTCGCTTAGTATACACATACCAGCCTACGTAGGTAGCTATAAGAAGAAGAACAGCCCAATCACAATCAAATAACTCTTGATATCGGTAGCCCAAACACAATCTGATAACCATGATAAGTGCAGCCCAATCACAATCAAATAACCCTTGATAAGAACATCCCAATCACAATCAAATAACCCTTTATTAGGACAGCCTAAACACAATCAAATAACCTTTGATAAGGACAGCTCAATCACAATCAAATAACCCTCGATAATGTCAGCCCAATCACAATCAAATAACCTTTGATAAGGACAGCCCAATCATAGTCAAATAACCCTTTATAACGACAGCCCAATCACAATCAAATAACCATTTATAACGACAGCCCAATCACAATCAAATAAGCCTTGATAAGGACAGCCCAATCACAATCCAATTACCCTTGAAAATAATAGTTCCATCACAATCAAATAACCTTTGATAAGGGCAGCCCAATCACAATCAAATAACCCTTGATTAGGACACCCCAATCATAATCAAATAACCCTCGATAAGTGCATCCATATCACAATCAAATAGCCCTCGATAACTGCAGCCCAATCACAATCAAATATTCAAGATGTGGGTACCAATAAGATAGTCCGAGTTGAGAGTAGGATAGATCAGTCATTGTAACTGAACTTTTATTTTAATGAGCATCAAAACAGCCCTGGTTAAATCTCTTAGATTATTCTATATTCTACATTAATAGATCAACATGCTGCAGTAACTTAAGAAACGACAGGAGAATGACAGCTATGGTATAGTGTACTAGGGTACGAGTGACTCACGCTTCGTTAGGGTCTATACAGGTGAAGCGGCCGCGCAGCAGCGACCCGGCAGCAAATTTTGGCGGCCGCGACCGAGCCGCAGAACGATTTATGTGGAGCGCCCGCGCCGCCGTCCGCCGCACGCGCGTTCTCCACAGTTTCGGGACAAGTTCAGGACAAATGTGGGACTACATAATGAGATGTTAGATAAATAAAATACATGTATTTTGCTATTGATAATTTGTTTGTTTTTATTGTTTATACAAATTACGACCGATTTTGATACCATTTTAAACATTTTGTTGTAATTTTCTATGTTAATTAGGTAGGTATATTATAAATATTATAATAAAAGGATTTCGTTAATCTAAAATAAAATTCCACTTCAAACAAATAAATTACAAGTAAATTAATACTTATGTAGGTATGTATGTACAGATGTAGGTACTATACTTTCATTCATTCTCTCTTCGATTAAACTAATGAAGATTTCGGTATCGAACATATTGTCACACTATTCCGCGCAGCGACGCGTCCGCTCCACATGAACCGTTGCTACTGAGTGCATAGAAACTTGCAATGGCGACGAGGCGCGGCGACCGAGTCGACAGTCGGGAGCGCGCGCGCGTCGCCGCACATGAATCGTTGCATACAGTTTCATAGAAACTGGCGAAAAGCGGCTGAGTCGAGGTTGCGCGGTCGCTCTACCTGTATCGAGCCTTAGTCGATTGTGATGTGTGATGTCAATCGTAGTATTTAATCGTCATTTTTGTTTTATTTGTGGCAATAAGTATTCCTTATATCGCCTCAAATTATGCCATATGTGCAACATCTCAATAACGGCAGATGCCCTCGATTCGGGATATAAATTCTCATAACTTACCAAATTATCGCTATCACTTTACGTCAAATAGGTTAAGAAGAAGAAAGTAGATATATAAGTCACTTCATGTCTTATAATTTGACGCAAGATACGTGTTATCTGTCAAAATAAGGCGACGATGAAAACAATGGCGACTAAATTGACTAGAAATTGCGAATAACCCATTGTCATTTATCCTTTTCTAAACCTATTTGACGGAAAGTGACAGAACTAATTTAATGTCATATTAATGTAAGTTAAGTTATTTATATTGTTGCGATAGATTGATAAGATGAGAATTTGGAGAAGGATAGATTAATTTTATTGAATATGTTTTTACTTTTTTCAAAACATTTATTTTTATATACTGATTGTATGTATGCACTTTATTTGTTTCACACAATCATTAATCAACAGTTTTGTCATAATCATTCCCAAAAAGTATTGAATGAGATTAAATATTACTATTTATTAATAATGTAAATGTCCGTTTGATACGGCCGTTTTCGCTCTGCCTACCCTGCAATGGATATAGGCGTGATATATGTATGTATGTATTATTATTACAAATACTAAGTTTTTTATTCATTGGTTTCGGATCTGTTTTGATTGTAAATAATTGTATGGATTCAATTAATTATACGTTTAATTGTAATCTACGTAGCTTTAATATTATAATTAAGTTATAAAATGTATTATTCGAGTTTTATATAGAAGCAATATAATTGTATGTTATTGTAATAATAATTCGTTTTATTTCCTTTTTACTGTGTTTGGTGGAAAGTTCTTTCGATCCGACATTCTTGAGATGGCTTCCAAATGTCGGAGTAACATAATGTCAGTCAATTGATAAAACGTCAGTATGTTAAATGTCAGAGTAGCAAATTTTAGTAAGGCATTTATTTAATATTATGCATCAAGGCATTGACACATTCCGCTTATAAAAAGTATTAGTGATTTATCTCTGACCTAAAGACCAAGATTGATAGATCACGTCAAATAAAAAACAGGTTACACTTAAAAATAAAATATATTGTGCATAATTACTAAATACAAATTACAGTATTCTATTCCCCTGAACGTTGTTCCTGTTGTTCAGTATGATCTTCTCTTGTCTCTTCTTCTCTTCCTTGAACGCGTCTCTGTTGGCCTTCTTCTCTATTCGCCTCTCTTTCCTGTATTCCTTGAGGAGGCGTTTGCGTTCTTTCTTTTCTTCTGGACTTTCGTCTTTTGGCCTGAAAAGATTGTTGTAATTTACAAGTCCGAAGATTAATATTTTGTTAGTTTGATTAGTCTGCTGACATTTTGCTTCCTTGGCATTTTGCTACTTTCACAATATCACGTCTTATGTAAATGAATCATGAATATATGCCCCCATAACCTATAATATGTAGTGTCTTGTAATAATAAACCATAGAGATTATCCCGTTTGTAAAAAAAGGGACAAGAAACGTTTCTTTCTCTATCGTTCAGAAAGACGAAACAATTTATTCGCTACCTTTTACGAGCAGAGCATGTAAAAAATCCATTGGTTATGAAATCTATTGCGGGTAGTTAAGGTTCAATTTTAGGTGGGAACATTCTTTCCATCGCCTTATAAAGGTTTAAAACAAATCTTACCTTATAGAAAGTACACTGAGTGTAGACAAAATAGTCTCGGCATGAGTGTTCCCGTCTCCCTCATCATCAGAGCCGGTGGAAGTGGTTTCCTGCATCGCGTTGAACTTGGCGAGGGACTTCATGGTGAGCTTGTTGTCTTTGCCGAGGACGTCTTTCGGGATCCCGGTCTTGGAGTGGATCTGGATCTTTTGCGGTTTCTGCAATGAAGAGTTGTGTTAATAGGTTTTTATGTCTTACTAGTCAAACGAATTGCATTTCAAAACTATATGTATTGTATAAAAAACTGATGTTGTGACGACACTATACAATTTAAAATAGTTAGGATAGCTTCAAAACAGTTTAATAAATCTTATTTAGCATATTTGAAAAACGATGAATGAGAACTGTACTACTTTTGGACACTGATTTTAAACAAACAAGTCTGGTACTCAGGATACAACCCTATTGATGCTATTTGGCGCAGTTGGTAGGATCTGATAGTTAATGCAGTAGAAAATGGCTTAGTAATAATAGATTCAGGGATAATGATTAGGATGTGCGATTCTAGTTGATAAGAAAATTTAGTATTACTCATTTCAAAACCTAACTTAGCATTACAATTAACGCATGGACTCAATTCATAGTGGGATTAAAGAAATCACAAATTTTAAACGGTTCTGATAAATCGCGTCTACAATGTACTATGGTTTATTTTGCATTCACAGAACTCTATTATTTTTATTCGTGTCAAAAAAATATAACTGTACTTTTTGGAGATATTTATTTTTTTATTTCGACCGATTAAAATATAATCAAATATTTTTTTCTACAAATTACTGTACCTTAGGTTCTTGAATAATTTTGGGATGGTTGTAGAGGTTGGAATAGGTGGAGAGGATAGTTTCGCAGTCCCATCTCTCCTTGTCTGGCACTTCCACGGTCTCTAGGTCGTCTTCTGATTCTTCTTCTATCTCTTGCAGACGACTCATTCTGAAAAAAGAATAAAGTTTTATTTCCGATTTGGAGAATTTTTTGGTTGATCTCTTCTAATTCAACAAAAACAGTTGAAATGAGTACAAACAATAAATATTCAATAAGACCAGCTGCCCGTTAGTCCGAAGATATCGTCAAGATAACTGGACGGCACTGGACAAGGCTGGCACAGGACCGTGAGGATTGGCGCTGTAGAGAAGAGGCCTATACCCTGCAGTGGGTGGATGTGGGCTGAGGATGATGATGATGATGATGATGATGATTATATTAGTTCGTCTCACAGCTATCTAGGGTTGACGACATAGTAAAATTTGTTGCAGAACCTGGACAAGACTGACACAGGATAGGGATCTACGCCACAAGAGAGAGGAGGCCTATACCTAGCAGTGGGTAGATCAAGACTGAAATGAAGATATTTCAACAAATCTTTATTTTCAGATTAACAGCAACTCAGACGACAAAATGTCATCTCAAATCAAGACCTAGAAATTATCGATCTTTTTGACGACACTACCTAGCTATTTCCTTCTCCTTATCCAGCTGTATCTTCCTCTTGGACTCCTCGAACTCCTCAGCAGCTCTGAGCAGCATATCATGCGTCTCCGGCATGAAACCCTCGATTTCTTCCAGGTCTAGTGCACCGAGCTCCGTGTCGTCGTATTCCGCGAACATCTGGAAGGTTTTTATTATAGGAGAGATGTGTTTTTAATGTATTTGTCCTGTGTTCTATAATGACTGCAATTAATTTATTAACAGGAAGAATCACTACATATTAGTATAAAATAAAGTCGCTTCCCGACTCCCGGTAGTGTCCCGGGCGGGTGTTATATATATACAAGAATCAGATCTTTAAAAGTACGCACCTGATTTTGATGTGTTTTTTAATACATGGTGTAAAAAAATTAGCTAAGAATATTTTAAGGGGTGAACCAGTACGTGAAACTGAACAACTTTCCCCAAGGAACATAGGTCGAAATATGAAAAAATAATTTGACCCTCCCATACTTAGTGTGTTACCCGGGCGGGATAATTTGTATGGGAGGGCCAATTTTTTTTTCATATTTCGACCTATGTTCCTTGGGGAAAGTTGTTCAGTTTCACGTACTGGTTCACCCCTTAAAATATTCTTAGCAAATTTTTTTACACCTTATATATGACTGTTTCAAGAGAAAGATTATTAGGTAGAAACCATGCCAATACTATATAAAACGGTTTGCAGCAGGAGAGATTGAAGTTTGAAGAAATCTGTCGTTAAAAAAAACAGTCGAATCTTCTCACCTTTTCGAATCTGTTGTCCAATAACGTAAGTCCCTGGTTTCTCTTGATGACGCTTGAAGACATCGAGTATTGTGAGAACCGCGACTTGGTGTCATCCTTATCGTGATCCCACGACGCCATGCGGCCCCCGCGACGACCACCGTTTTCCTGGAGAATAACAAATGGGAATAGTCAAACAGCCGCTTTTTTTACATACATACATAGTCCCTATAGTAGGCAGAGCATAAATGGCCATGAATAACTGTAAATTACGCCACGTCTGACAAAAGTTCGAGGGTTAATCAGATAACTGTGTATCACAGTAGTGACATCTATAACTATCACATAATAGTGACAGGTTGTCAGCCCATCGCCTAAAATTGCAATATACACCCTCGAGTCCCTTAGTCGCTTCTTAAGAACCCCAAAGGCAAGAAATGGGGTGATGCTACTCTAAGCCAGCATCACACGGGATAGCGGACACGGCCGCTTTTTTTACTGATCATATTTATGGTCAAAGAAATGGTCAAAATTACCATAGGTTGGTTAGGGCTTCATCTACCCCGGTCACTTAAAGTTCAAAACATAACAATGGCGAGTATTCAAAAATAATCACTACATAGTATAAAATAAAGTCGCTTCCCGTTTGGTGTCTCCTTATATCTTTAGAATTACCCAACGGATTTTGATGCGGTTTTTTTTATTTGATAGAGTAACTTGAGAGGAAGGTTTATAGGTATAATTTATTCCGGGAAATCGTCACATTCCCATGGGAAAACGGGTAGCCCAATTTTTAGTAAACTTTTGACCCCCTTTTGACAACTTTAAAGATTAAAATTTCAAAAATGCTGAAACACGTATTTCATTATTTTAAGTTATGAGTCTAATCAGAAATTTTGAAACAGATCAAATTTAAGATAAAAAACTTTCATACAAACTTTTAACCCCCTTTTCACCCATTTAAAGGTTAAAATTTCAAAAATGCTGAAACACGTGTTTAATTATTTTAAGTTATTAGTCTCATCACAAATTTTGAAACAGATCACATTCATTTAAAAAAACGAACTTTCATACAAACTTTTAACCCCCTTTTGACCCTGTTTAGGGTTAAAATTTTAAAAATGCTGAAACACGTGTTTATTATTTTAAATCATAAGTCTAATCACTTATTTTGAAACGGATCACACTTAAGACAACGAACTTTCGTACAAACTTTTAACCCTCTTTTCATCCCTTGGGGGATTAAAAAATACCGGAATTTTAACTATCATAGTTGCTTTGTTACATTAAAAACTTCATGTCCAAGTTTTATCTCTCTAGCTTCAGTAGTTTAGCATTTGATAGTATTATCACGAAAACTGAGAAAAAATAGTATTTTAGTTCCATAATACAAACCTAGATGTCGCTGTTAGTTTTTCCAATGCACTATCGTTATGTTTTTTCAAAAACTAAAAGGTAGTTGCATTTACTTTTTCGCTTCCCACGTCTGTCCCTGTCTGTTTGTTTGTTTGTATCATTGATCTACAACAACCCTAGATTTAGCGCCTCATACAAAATTACGCTAAGATTTTGTCACCTACTGAACTATACAGTCATACATAGCGATTTATAGATTCATTGCGTCCGCCTGATTCAAAATATCACAACGAACCTCACCATAATCTATTGAATTCAGCCTTATTTGTTAGCCCGTACTTGGTCATGTTAACAGTTTCGCGGCCAGCCACGCACTGTGGGAAAGAAGTGCTCGCTTGCAAATTGTGCACTACTTTACCGGCCCACCTTTTGAGCGTACGCGCGTAATCTAGGGTTGTTGTAGATCAATGGTTTGTATGCTTAAATCTTCAAAACCAGTTAACGGATCTGGTCTGGATGAAGTTTTTTTAAAGATAGAGTGATTCAAGAGGAAGGTTTTTGTGTATGATTTATGTCAGGAGAAGGTCTGTTTCCCGTGGGAAATCAGTTAGCAGCGGGTGAAACCGCTGGGCGGGCCGCTAGTGTATGATACATATAAGGTCCTATTAAATTCAGTGCAAATATTTTTAGGCTGAGCTCTACTCGTAAAACTGAACAACTTTTCCCAATAAACATAGGTCGAAATATGAAAAAAAAAAATTGGACCTACCGTACAACAATGTTCAAAAAAAGTGTCACTTTGTATGAGAGGTGCAGTTTTATTTTTCGTATTTCGACCTATGTTTATTGGGAAAAGTTGTTCAGTTTTACGAGTAGAGCTCAGCCTAAAAATATTTGCACTGAATTTAATAGGACCTTATATATGCCGTGTGATGCCGGCCTAGAATAACATCACCGCATTTTTTCCCGTGGGAGTCGTAAGAGGCGATTAAGGGCATCGAGGGTGTGACAACCTATCACTATAGCGATACATAATTTTCCGAATGACCCTCAAATATTTGTCAGATGTGACGTGAATGTACGTTTTTTGCAGACGTTTACGCTCTGCCTACCCCGCAAGGGATTATAGGGGTGATATGTGTATATATGTACCTAAATAGTGCACTAATTGCCTACATAGCCACTAGTATTCAGCGTGTGTATAACAACATTAATGTTAGCCGTGTTGGTCAATCCACTTACCTGTGAGTCATCGTCGTCATCGGAATCCAGGTCGTCAGACGCGAAAGCTTTCCCCGAGTCATCATCGTCGGCGTCGCTGGACTTGCTGCCGTTGTCGGAATCCTCATCGTCTTCATAACCCTCGCCGTCCGATGCTCCTGTTGTGATGAAGTTGTTGAGTGTAAATAAAGTCTCCTCACAATATGAAAGTTTAAGTAACTATCGGGTCATTTGTCGACTCGGTGTCTCACTACAGAAGAAAAATCAACCAAACAATGATTTTATTTTTAAATTCTATGATTTGAGCTCTTTAGCCTTTATTTTTATTTTTTTATCCCGCCCGAGCCGGTTTTCTATTAGGACAATACAAAATTGTTATAAAAAGAAGAAAATTGGGTTATGCAAATTTCTTTTTTTTACAATGACCGATCATGACGTCAATAAGTGATAATGCTATCCTACATTGAATAAAGTTATTTCATTTTCATTTAGCTGAGCCTTCAAATATTTGTTGGACGTGGCGATGGTGACCGTATTTTGCGGCCGTTGACGCTCTGCCTAGGGATGGAGGAGTGACGTGTGTACGTGTATATAATATTATAGCTTAGCTGAGTAATGTGAGTAACGACGATTGCTTTTACAATATTAACTTGCCCCCTGGATGAAAAATCACTTTGAGGATATTTCAGTTACAATATTTTTTTCTGTACAACAGTTAACAAAGTTACCTTCTCCCATAGCAAGTTCAATGAAGTTGTCCTCGAGCTGGTTGTGAGGATCCTCGAAGTCGAAGTCCTCGTCCAGCGCAGCCACCACCTCCGGGTCCAGGTCCAGGCATAACCCTGTGGAAAACATATTTAGAATCATTATCATAATTCTTCTACATATCAACTTTTAAATATGAACTTATCTCGAATCACTATCACTAAATACTATATTATAATGAAGTCACTTCCTATGTTCCGTGTCCCTATGGATGCTTAGATCTTTAAAAGTACGCAACGGGTTTTAATGCGGTTTTCTTTAGTAGATGGGATGATTCAGGAGAAAGGTTTTTATGTATAATTCATGCCGTATACGATAGCAGCGGGTGAAAGCGCTAGTTGTTTTATAACAGAATTTAATTAAAGTATGCAATTGTTTTATGGTTGCAAAATAAATATGAAAAGATAATTGTGATTCAGTCAATTCATTTAACAACCAACAACCAATTATTTGCTATGCATTCTCAAATGCACAATTTTAATGTTCTCATCCATTTTCCTTACCTTGTGTAGCAGCCTTGTTCAACAATCCAACATCTTCCTCTATTTCTGAAGCGAACACTGAACTTGGCAGTTGCAGGGAATGAGGAATTGGCTCCGGTTTGTCTTCTTTATCCTCAGGGGCCTCTTCATCTGTGGTAGTGGTGGCTGGCCTATCCTTTCTTTTGTGGTGGACTTTCTGTAAAAAAATAATTTGGTATTGTTTTTATCTTGTCATATTGATTAAAAAAAGGAGAAGATTCTTGTAAGCTATATGATTTCTCATTCAGTTTTGTACCAATTTGAAGAAATATTCATAGAAGGGGTTATTCTACTGAAGTGTTCCCATGGAAAGCATAGCTTTGGGAGCCCTCTGGCTCGTAGCGACTGGATGGCCAAAACATAAGATTGTGTCTTATGGTGTACACTTGGGGAGGCCTATATCCAGCAGTAGATTGCAATAGGCTGATGTTATGTGTGTGTTCCCATAGTCACCATGCTAGATGCACCTGATGAATGTATCAACAAATTAAGGTGACTCTTTAAATCTTTAATTTGGAAGACATAGTTGAAGTCAGTACCAAACAAATTAAAAGATTATAAAAACATAACAACTGCCTATAGCAGTTGACTGCTGGACGTAGGCCTCCCCCAGGGTATGCCATAAGGCACAATCTCTCATTTTCGCCATTCAGTTGCTACTGGAAAAATTTGGGCTAGCTAACAGCTATATCAATTTTCAATTAAAATTAAACTGAAAATATACTTACTGGTTGAACCACCAAAGTGACTTCTCTGGTGTCTTTAAGATGCTGTAGGTAATTGTAGTCATCATCAAAAAAGATGCCATACTTGTGCTGTTCTTCCAACCTCTGTTCTGGGGTTAGAGCCTGTTGAAAAAGAAGGATTACTTAGAAATACATTTAGGAAATCGATCAAGTTATAAAAGTGTCAAATTAAGGCTGATAATTTTTATGTAGTTTTGTATAGTTTTTATGCTAAAGTGGTATGTATGGATGCAGTTTCAATGAATTTATTTTAATTTTAATATTCAATAAATTGCTTTGTGATACGTTAGAATAGTATCACCCTATTACAACTCGTGGATGTCGTAAAAAGTGACTGAGGGATATATTCTTAAGGAAATGGGCAGCAACATTTGATGCAGAAGCAAAGATTTTGCATCCACTGCACTAATATAGGTACATATATGCTTGATATATTGGTAAGTAAATCTGCTATATCAGGTTGTTCATAGACTCGCGGAATCCCACACACACAATAAAACGAAGAAGAAGTACTCTGGTATTACCTCCCTAAGAAATAATATTGTTCTGGTGACCTAAATAAACAATAAACAAAGCTTTGTTTTTAAAATAACTATTACTCAATTATTGTTTGATAAAATTAGCAAAGGAACTTTTAAATAAACTGTTTAAAGGATTCCAAAAAGTTATAGGCTAACTTTCTATAAAATTAGGTTATGTTATGATTTTACTCACTGGGTCTTTATCTTTTCTGGGTGGTACATTGGCATTTACGGGCACTAGAACACGCTGCGGGGCAGTCTCGTCAGCTATGAGAGGATCCCTTTGCGAACGGTGCACCAGGTTGAATGTGACTGCTTTCTTTCGATCTATAAACTTCTTTTTGGTCTTCGGCTGAAAATATCAGTGCTCACGTGAGATAAGAGTATAAATGAATTCAAAATCATGGAGTACGGGTAGGATAATAAATGTGTACCATTTTGAACTAGTATAATGCACTGTAACACGCGAAAAATACACAAATTACAACTAAATTCCACAACACATGTGTTGTTTTGGAAATGGAAACTGGAAACGTCAAAAGGATAAGGATAGTTGCGTTAAAAACATACGCTGTCGAAAAACTGTTCTGGCGTAAAAAGTTTTTGAAATAGGTTTTTGAGAGACATTCCACGTCTGTTCTATGTTATAACACGAGCTAGATTACTTGTGAGTATAGAAGCGTTCTTGTGATTTTTACATATCTACAGTTCTTCATAATAAATTTTCTATTCTTGTGTAAAATACGAACTAAATGTATTCAGTTTTTGAACGTAGTACTAGAGTTGCGCCACTATAGAAAAATTTGCGATATTCTTGAATCGATCGTTTTAACAGGAATAACACGTTATTTTTCTTTAATGGCTAGCCTTATTTTCCATAGACTACAGAAATCTGACATCCATTGGTGCCAACATTGGAAAAAAAATGTCAAAACAAAATAACCTCCAAATATGATTTGCACCAAGAATTTGAAAACTTTGTGCTCAAATTATAGAAAAATAAAGACGAAATGGACTTGTGTTGTTTCTGTACGCTCCAAAAGTTCTGCAGAGCCCAAGACCAAGACGTATTCTCATACAGTTTTGTTCCCTACCACAAAATTTCCGGCCCGATCTCAGAATGCCGCAAAAGAAGCGATTCAGGAGGTAAACTAATGTAATAACTACAAAATTTTGATTTAAATACAACTTTAAGTTGACTCTTATTACTTCATACGAACCATTTTCAGCTTTATACCCCTTTTCGCCATAAATCATATCGCTAAAATTTATACAAAACTTTCAGACTGCTCAGTTTTCTGAGCTTTATACCTGGCAAAGAGAGAACCTAAAGGGTCCAGAATATGTCCTTCATGATGGTCCACCTTACGCCAATGGCGATTTACACATGGGGCATGCTGTGAACAAGGTAACTTTCTTATACTGTTCAATTCACCAACTACTAATCTTCAAGTAAAAAAAGGGTATTTCCTATTTTGATTACAGATCATAAAAGACATAAACAACCGCAGTCAAGTATTACAAGGCAACCGAGTACACTATGTACCAGGATGGGACTGCCACGGCTTGCCGATAGAACTTAAAGCTTTACAAAAAGCTAAAAAGTCCAAAAACACAAACATATCTTCACCAGTCGACATCAGAAATATTGCCAGAGAGTTTGCCTTGGAAACAGTTGCCAAACAAAAAGAGGTTTTCAAAAGTTGGGGAGTCATGGCTGATTGGGAAAAGCAATGCTATTTAACATTAAATAAGGGTTATATTCAGAATCAGCTAAGACAGTTCTATAAAATGTACAAATCTGGATACATTTACAGAGCTTTGAAGCCTGTTTATTGGTCACCATCTTCAAAGTAAGTGTGAAAAGGAAATAAAAATTATCTTTACTATGTACAAAATTGTATCAAACTTGAAAAGAGGTCAAGGCCATGAAACAAAACTTCCCTAAGGAATAGCAGTATTAAGATTGTTTTTTAAAAGTAACAGCAATTTTCCTTGAAGAAAAATTGTTTAGCTTCATGAGGACCCTGGCTTCTCAGGTTGTTATATTTTGTTACATCTTGTATGAAATACCTGTGCCCTATGTTATGAAACTATGGGCTACAAGTATACTGGTGAAATTCTTAGTACATTGTGTAGCAGGTTAATGTTCCTGGTATCATTATGGCTGACTGACTACTCAATGAACATTCTATTCACCTGAAAAATTGTAGCTTGTAGATTAATTATATTAGGCACAGGAAGTTTCAGGTTTCTTTAATAACTACTTCAAACTGATAACTTTCTTTAATATTTCAGGACAGCATTAGCAGAAGCAGAGTTAGAATATGATCCTCAGTACAAAAGCAAAGAGGTCTATGTCACATTTCCAATTGAGAAAGTTCCTCAAGCTATTCAAAGTTTAATATCAAGGCAAGTTATTGAGATTAAGACTATAGAAAAACAAAATATGTGCTCTTATTTTCTTATACTATCTTTTTGTTAAGTTTTCATTTTCCAACTTCAAAATAATACAATAAAACAACACATAACACTAGACAATATAACTGACACATTTTTTGTTTAACATAGACAAAAAATCTGATTAACATACTTTAATTGTAAAATGGATATTACAGGTCATTAATATAATTTACAAAACTATTAAAAAATAATATACTCAAAATAATTGCTAAATATATATTATGTTAATGTCATGGCTATAAATTCTTTGTACAAACAAAACCCCTTTTCGACAAGCAAAGTTTATAATGAAGCCAAGTTTTTAAATAGTTTTCAAAGGAGATTATAAATTGTACCAAACATTAAATAACATTACAATGCATAATAAAGAAAACTTAAACTTTTATGTTTTAACCAATGCAAAACTTTTGTTACATTTGTATGTATTATCGATCTAGATAATAATGTTTATATATTATACATAATAATATGATAAAATAAATAAAAAATGTACATAGCGAAACACTTTACATAGTTATTTTTAGAATATCTTCAGTTTCATCATAGTTTAATATAGATGCCTTAATATAGGTGCCTTCTTTATTTCAGCCCTCTATCAGCAATAATATGGACAACCACTCCTTGGACGCTAATAGCCAATAGGGCCATCTGCTACAGCCATACGCTCAAATACAGTATTGTCACGTTGAGTAGCAAACCAGGGGAGCAATTCATAGTAAGCAGTGGGAGTATCGAGAGTTTGGAGAAGACTTTTGGTGTGGAAATTATGAAGGTTTCGGAGTTTGATGGTAAGAAAACTACCAGTACCATACTTAACAGGCATTGTAGGCCAGTTTTCTTGTTGCATATCGACAGTTTAGAAAAAAAATTTGGTGTGGAAATTATGACGATTATGGAGTTTGATGGTAATAAAACTACCAGTACCATACTTAACAGGCATTGTAGGCCAGTTTTCTTGTTGCATTCACGGGAAACGCTGCTGCAGAAAACAATTCCCGGATTCGTTCTTTAGTCACCTTTTTAAGACACCTATGGGAAAATAAGAGGTGATCCTATTTTAAGTCAGCACCACGATAAAATATGGTATTGTCACACTGAGTAGCAAATCAGGGTCAGCAGTGGGTCTGTAGAAAGTTTAGAGAAGATTTTTGGTGTGGAAATTATGAAGGTTTTGGAGTTTGATGGTAAGAAAACTACACATATTGCAGGTGGATTTTCTTAGCACAGTGCAAGATGTTACATTCACACTATTCACAGGGAACGCTGCTGCCCAATTAATAATACATATATCACGCCTATAATCCCTTGCGGGGTAGGCAGAGCATAAACGGCCGTAAAAACGGTAATTTTCGCGACGTCTGACAAACATTTGAGGGTCATTCGGAAAATTGTGTATCGCCATAGTGACAGGTTGTCACCCCATTGCCTAAAATTGCAATACACACCCTCGAGTCCCTTAGTCGCTTCTTACGACACCCAAGGGAAAGAAATGGGGTGATGCTATTCTTAGCCGGCATCACACAGCATTTAATTAGGTTCAAGGTAACGTTATTTTTGAAGATGTAAGCTTACGGTAAAATACACATTTAACAATCTTAAAATTTTTCCTTGTTAATAATAACCCGAAAATTTTAAATATTGTTCATACTTCCAGGCTCAGCCTTGCAAGGCACAACCTACCACAATAAACTGACGAACGCATCGCTCCCGTTCCTCGAAGGCGACCACGTCACCGAAGGGAAAGGGACGGGTTTAGTTCACACCGCGCCCGCGCACGGACCAGATGACTTTCTAGTCGCTATCAAAAATAACATAACAGTGGTGAGTGTAATGGGTCCTTTAAGGCGAGCGTAGTCGTGAACGGCCTCGACAGCGGCGCCATGCGAAACTTCACAAAAAAAATATCTTTATACAAACAATCTATCAGAATGTTCGTTGCCCAAATTTTAAGTATTATCCTTAAGTAAAATTAGAACTTACAAAGTAAGAGTGAACAGGCTTCTTCTGGGTGAGCTCGCTCCATCTTAGACTCTGTCTCTGTCCTATGACCTAGACTAGAGTCAAGAGCAAACCCATCATTAATTTAAAAAAAATAATATATATTGCGTCTTTGCAAACTTGCCAATGTAACAACGATTGTTTTCAAAGTAACATAGACTCCTGCTTACGCAACTGATGCTAATATAATACATCTTACAATACATAAAAAATTGAAATACGATGTTTAATTATTTATTTTATTTATGTTCACACAACATAACAATATTTTTAAATATCTTGGCACCATTAAACCGACAATCGGTTTGTCTTGGTACTACTGCACAAACCTGTTTTTTTCTATTTGCTTAAGAACTTAAATAAACTAACACAAAACTAAAGTTTTCTTTGCCACATTTACTGTTTTTAACTGAATTGTAAATATCGTGGATGCGAATCAATTTATGTATATTATGTAAAGTATTTATATATTCCCGTGTGATGCCGGCTTAGAATAGCATCACCCCATTTCTTACCCATGGGTGTCGTAAGAGGCGACTAAGGGACTCGAGGGTTAGATGTGTATTGTAATTTTAGGCGATGGGCTGACAACCTGTCACTATAGTGATACACAGTTATCTGATTGACCCTCAAACTTTTGTCAGACATGGTGTTATTATCCGTTTTAATGCCGTTAACGCTCTGCCTAAGGGATATAAGCGTGATTTATGTATGTATGTATTTATGTAAATGTAGTTTTCAAATAAGTTTTTTTTTCTAATCAGGAATGCAATGTGAACGAATCAGGTCGCTACACCAACATCCATCCCTCCTTCGACGGTCTCTACGTCCTCAAGGAAGGACAGGACGAGGTCATATCCCAATTGGGACCATCAATACTACATCAGGTGAGCAAATTAGATAATTTAAGGCGAGTGTAGCCGTCAACGACCCCGACAGTGGCGCCACACAAAATAAAAGTTTTATCTTTATACAAACAATCTATCAGAATATCCGTTGCCCAAGTTTTTAGTATTATCCTTAAGTTAAATTAGAATCTGCAAACTTAATGAAATACTCGCTGCAACTAAAGTTATGGCATTAATACCAAAAGTGACCGTTTTTAAGTACTTTTTTCCATAACTTTAATTGCAGCGAATATTTCATTGAGTTCGTTAATCTGCTTTCATTCATTCTCTCAATATGACCAAACTAGTTTATAGTGAATTTAATTACTTTCAGGGAGTGTACGTCCACTCATACCCTTTAGACTGGAGGACTAAAAAGCCAGTAATATTGCGAGCTAGCCAACAGTGGTTCATTGATACCGCCAAACTCAAAGATAAGGCCTTGGTAAGTAAAATTACGAATAGTTTATGCGTGTGGTTTAAAATAAAGAATGCCAAGTTCGCAGAATATAAAAACACCCTAAATTTTTCATTTTTTTTAACTTGGAAAAATTTTGAATACAATTTTAGGTAAACAATTTTTGAAAACTTGCAAAATTTACCTAATACCTAACACGGGAAGAGTTTTAAAATTTGGTATGCAATTTTTCCAATTTGAGTAATTTTGCATTTTCTCTTAAAATGCCAAAGACATTAAATGTATAAATCGTGGAATGTTCAACTTGTACATATAATACCAAAACCATTGTCAAACTAATAATTAGTTAAAAAGCAGAATTTCTGTCGATTACTTAACTCTGGTGACCGGTTATGTATTCAAAATGAGCTAAGTATCTTTTAATCAAATGGCCACATTTAATTACTTTTCCATCTATATTTTTTTCACAGGAAGCTCTAGACCGCGTCAAAATCCTACCCCCCTCCAGCGCCGAACAATCCCGCCAAGGATTCAGAGCTCAGCTTGAGAAAAGGCCCTATTGGTGTATATCTCGGCAGAGGGCCTGGGGGGTGCCCATACCTGCGCTTTATACGCAAGATACAGTCATAATTGATGAGTAAGTGTCTGCAAGTTTACAGAGAATGCCACGAAAAATAATGGATTTATAATAACAATTATTGCATTACAGGCGATTCCCATATCACAATCCATTACATTAAAGCACAATAATATATTACAACTAAACATTTAATTTAATTTAAGAAGTTGAGTACTTATGTCATTTCATTATCTACTTTATGTATAACTAGCATACATTAGCAGCTAACCGTTTTACCGTGGGAATAAGATTCTTTTTTATTCCATTTAATTTGTCCGCAAAGTATTATGCATATAAACCTTCTTCTTGAACTTCTCTGTCTATTAAATAAAACCGCATCAAAATCCGTTGCGTAGTTTCGAAGGAGTTAGTGGTGTCCATGACAGAGAAATACAAAAAGCGACTTCATTGTATACGATTTTTTTATGGAGGATTACTTGATATACACTAACGTGATATATCAGTAGATCTTGCTGTAGTCTGTCTTAGTAGAATCAGTCGTATTTTATGTTTTCCTTGCGAAGATGTGAATTCTCTGAGTCATTATTATTCTGATAAAATAAAATAAAATTAAAATAATTATTCCAAGGCCGGCCAACCCAAGGCCCGCGGGCCACGAAACGGCCAGCCAGACATTTGATAGAGTCACTTTCCGTTTACCTAGCACCTACCCCTTCCGTCGTTCATACAAAATTTACCACGTCGGGCATCGATGAGACGTATCTCAAAAATTGCAAATGGTTTGAAGGCACTTGTCCGTTTCCATCCAATGGAAAGAACACGAAAATGCTATTATAGTCAGGGGGGCTCTATGAAATTCATTCATAGAATATTACGGAATCCTCGGTGGTGGAGTTCGACTCGCATTTTTCAGTTTTTTTGGTGTATAATGGTGGCAGTAGTTTTGCTGAGAACACAAGTTGGCCGATGCAGGTTGAATCTAAATAAGTGGGTATATAGCTCTAACCTATCTTGCGACTGTGGTGCCTTACAGACTATGCCACAATTGATGTCTTGCAGTCAGTTCCCTAATACCTGCACTGTTTAATTTAGCGTTGCTATGCTGGGGTAAGTTAGGTATTAATGACGGTCTATGAATGCGCCGCGATTTCGCACGCATCGCTCTGGGCATATGTTGTCCCTTTCTCGCTCGCGGGGCGAGGGTGGCGGCGTGCGCGCGGGCCGCCTGGTAGGCGCCAAGCGGTGATTTCTGCACCGCACTGTCAGTCACTCAAAACCGTTCGGACGGGAGGGTATCGCGTATTGTGCGGATTTCCCGCCACGCGTTTTGTGATGCCGCGTGTAATGGACGATTCAATTTGAGATCGCGCGTGTTGATGCATCGTATTATTGCGTTTCTCCTGGGTTGTACTGGAATGCCAGGCTTAGTGATTGTTGGATGTCTCGACGTCTTCCACGTGAGCGTCGCGTTGAATAGGCATCAGGTGGCCATATTGGCCCGCGTTTGTACGGCCCAAATTCGGGTTGGGTCACGCGTAATGACTAATATCAAAGTGGAATACGAACAGAAGCTGTGAGTGGTTTGAAGTGAATAACGCGCCAAGGCTGTAGTGGAATGCTGGGTGTCGATATCTTTTCCACCCAGCCCTGTAAGTACCAACGGAATCCCTATTTGATCCATTCCCTGAACTTCCTTTCTCCGTTGGGTATTTTATGCATTTGCGCCGGCACGTTGACTGTAAGTGTTAAACCTAGTTGTTTTAGTATAAAACTGTTTCTTCATGTTAATGGTGTGTTCCCTTTAGTCATATTTGTTGTACCATTATCATTGTGACTCCTTAGTACGAATTGCGGAATTCGTGGGGTGATATAATTTGGAGGTACTTACTTATAATCTAGTGCTTATACGTGTGACGTAACGCCAGATCGGCAGACGGTATTTACTACAGAATTGAGTTATGTAAAGGTCAGAACACATCATTTGCCAATTTCACTCAACTTAGTTAATTAAGTTAAATAGATTTAGGTTCACGTTTAATTCATAGTATGCGCTGCTATATTGTGCAGCGTATGCTATTTAGCGCTGCGTAACGCGGCCATTGTCTGCCTTCAGTTGAACTCCTGGTATTTTACTAGAAATTTACCTGTGTAAATCGCTTCCACTGCGGGAGTTTAGCTTGGAATTAGACAATTTTTGGTAGCAGAGCGTGGTTCAGAAAACCACTAGATTTAAGATTATTTTAGTATAAGATTTTTAATCTACCTACATAAAAAAAATATATTTATTGTGATTGTAGTGTGTGCCCTGAGTAGAATATCCTATCGGTAGGATCAGGGCCAATCAATTAGTGAATTGCTTGTTATTATCGTTGTGTTTACCCTGTGCGGATATCCTAACGGTAGGATCAGGGCCGATTGTCTATTATTTTTTTTTATTGTAAGGTTCGGTGTTACTTTGAGTTGGTACCATGGCTCCCACAATTACACAGCTTCAGGCAAAAATTAGAACGCACCTAATTTGGTTCGCGACTAAGCAGGCGATGGTCGGTCGCGGGGACCGAGAGGACGCACTCATCGCTTGTGCGCAACGGATTGACGAACGGGTCGCGGAGGTGTTGGATTGCCTCACTGGATGCGAGGAGTTATTTGATGGGACGCCTGATGAGGAGGTCAAACTTACGGTCCGGACGAATGTGACCCAGTGCATGGAGATGGGGCAGGAGATCCAGCAGGCGGCTGCTGTGATCACCAGGCGTAGAGCTGGGGAGCCGGACCCACCCCATGGTCCGCGGGGACCGGGGGTGCAAGTGCCCCTGCCGGCTGTGGCGATTCCGGTCTTCCACGGGGACTACACGGATTGGACCCGATTCCAGGATCTGTTTGACAGTGTGATTCATAACCGCACTGACTTGCAGCCGGCATATAAAATGGCACAATTGATGGCCAAGCTGCAAGGTGAGCCCCATGAGCTGGTAAAGCATCTACCAGTCGATGATGCAAGTTACGAGACGGCTCGCGGTTTGCTGATCGAGAGATACAGCAACAAACGTCTCATGATTGACCAACTCCTGGAACAGTGGCTCACCGTGCCGACCATCACACGAGGGACGGACCTCAGGGCCAAGGTGCTCAACCCTGTCTGCGTTGCAGTGAACGCTCTTGAGAGACAGGGGATGCCGGTGTCAGGCTATGATTATATCCTGGTCCACACGTTGTTGCGCCGCCTGCCGAGCGACATGGCCGCTCGTTTTGAACAGTCACACGGAGGTAAGACATCTGATTACCTCCCGACCTTCGAGGAGCTCAAGTCCTTCCTCGAGGCCGAGTGCAGGCGGGTAGATGCCCAATTTGGAGAGTCGCCTCACGCGGAGTCTGCGGCCGCTCGCCGCCCGGAACGGCCGGGTGCACAGGCGCGAGACGGTAAGAGTAGGCCACCCAGGCGATACAATGTCGCTAATTTGGAATCGAGGTGTGCCTACTGCAGAGAGGCGGGGCATCAGGTGACTGCGTGTGAGGAGTTCGCTGCACAGCGGGTGCAGAAACGTCGTGGTGTGGTGCAGCAACGGCGTTGGTGCTTTAGGTGTATGGGGCCGCATCAGGTGCGAGAGTGCCCATCAAGCACCAACTGCAGGTACTGCCAGGGTGCCCACCATCAGCTCCTATGCATGAACCGCAGCGGAGATTACGGAGGCAGAGCTGACGCGGGTCAGCGGACGGAGTCTGCCCTACCTAGACGGGAGCAACGCTCCCCACCCCCTCCAAGGAGGAGTCCTCTTCCACCAGGGTTTCAGGGACGAGGCCAGGGACATCAGCAGGTGATGCCCCCTTCACCACGCGTGAGACAGTCACCACCTCGGCAGCAGGTGCCGGAACAGGGTAGGTGGTCACAGGTCCAAGGTCAGGGGCACCCATCACAAGTACGTGATGCTACGGGCGGGTGCCAACACCAGGGCCAGTACATGCAGTACTCGGCGGGTCTGAACAACATGGTGAGTTCCCATGACCCACGCATGCCTCTCCCCTTGGCTGAGCACCCGCGGCTACAGGCGCATCCACGGTACGCGCGCCTGCCGCAGGGTTACTATAGGCTGCCAGCCATGGCGTACAGGACCAGAGGTCCCTATCAGCAGGAGTGGGACCCACTCGAAGGTGTACGGAGAGAGGGGACCCCCCCGCAGGACGCGGACACTCCGCGCTTAGGTTCCTGCTAGGTAATCGCCGCCTACACGCCAGCTTCGGCCCGCCGGCCAATTACGGTATTGTTGCCTACGGCAATGATTTGGGTATGGGGATACGGTGGCCGCAGCATACAGGTAAGAGCCTTGTTAGATACAGGGGCTCAGGGTTGTATTGTGTCTAGTAAGCTGGTGAGTAGGCTACGCTTAAATATAAGGCCCACAACGGATGGGGCTGTAGGTATTGGAGGTGTAGATGTGCCTGACGTTCGGGGTCAGGTGAACTTCGAGTTCACATTAGGTAATACAGGTACAGGGGTCAGCTATCATGCCTCAGCAGTGGTGCTGGATGAAGTGGTAGGGAAACTTCCTCAGGTTCGGTTACCGTCAACGGTACGAGGGTTAACCACAGGCTTAGAGTTAGCTGATCCTGAATTTGATACTCCTGGTACGGTGGACGTTCTCCTCGGGTCAGACGTCCTCGGGAGATTCTGGTGTGGCAGAAAACGGGTACTTCAGCAAACTGGTTTAGTGGCCGTTGATACCACAGGGGGGTATGTTATTTTTGGCCCAGTTTGGAGACCTCAGGACCTACCAGAGGGCGATACGGTTCTCTATGGTAGTGTGTTGTCGGAGGTGCTGCAGAGGTTTTGGGAGTCTGAGGAGCCACCCACAGCGGATAGACGGAAGCCAGAGGATGACGAGTGCGAGCTGTTCTATCAGTACAACACTGCACGAAGTTCGTCAGGTAGGTTTGTTACCAGGCTGCCATTTCTCCCAAACCGCCCCTCCTTAGGTAGTTCGCGACAGATCGCGGAACGGAGACTACTGGCTATGGAGAGAAAGATGAAGCGAGATGCAGCACTTCGGCAGAAGTATATCGAATTCATGAGGGAGTACCTAGAGTTAGGCCACATGTCGGTGTCCAGCATAGATTGGAGGTGTGTCGAGCATTACTATATACCACACCTGGCTGTTTTGAAGTCACCGGAGGCGAAGATACGGGTAGTGTTTGACGGTTCTGCTCCTACATCGAATGGTGTGTCTGTGAACCAGTGTCTGCACGCGGGTCCCAAGTTGAACCGGGACATTGTGGACATGGTTCACAATGCAATATTCTTGTCAAACTTGTATGACGCAAACGATAGCGCCGTAGCCGTGGCTAATTTATGGTCGAAAGAAGAAGAAGAAGTAGTATTGCTTTTGAAAATCGTGGCCCGGCGCCCCAGTAAGCTTGAAATTTTGCCTATCTGGAAAATCAGTTAGCCACACACACACACACACACACACACACACACACACACACACACACACACACACACACACACACACACACACACACACACACACACACACACACACACACACACACACACACACACACACACACACACACACATATATCACGCCTATAATCCCTTGCGGAGTAGACAGAGCGTAAACAGCCGCAAAAGACGGACATTTACGCCACGTCTGACAAATATTTGAGGGTTATTTTGAAAATTGTGTATCGGCATAGTGACAGGTTGTCAGCCAGCCTTGCAATATTCTATTCTCTTTCGCAGGCGAGTGATAGACCACCTGTGTTCACTGGTGGACACCCGCGGCGCTGACGCGTGGTGGACCAGCGATGTCAGGGAGCTATTGCCGAAAGATGTGCAGAAAGAATACAACCTGGAGAATAAACAAGTTATTAAAGGCAACGTAAGTATTTCGTGATTTGTTATCTAATAGTTTATAAACAGTTTATTTAAAAATGATCAGAATATTTAGTGATTGTTAGTGAGAGATGATACAAGTTAGTACTTTAGTTGAATAAAGTGACGTTA